>CM035406.1:92684646-92829646 GCA_020310875.1 Ceratopteris richardii
AGTTTTCTTGCTCCCCCTTTGAGATCTTCTAAGTTCTTGATTGGATGACTCTAGAATGTCTTCCAATTGTTTAAAATTTTTCTTGCCTTTAGACTTCCAAGCTTTGAAATCAATCCGCTCTTCATCTTCTGAGTTGACATACTCTGATATATGTGGTTCTTCTTGAGTTAGATTTGGAAAATCACTTTCCAAATCATAGGATAGCTTTTATTTCCTACAATCATCTTCAAACAAGGAGTTATTTTCATCAAGTACCACATTCCTACTAATTGTAGATCCTTTGTTAGTGGGGTTATATAGCCTATATCCTTTTTGATTTTGGTCATAACTAATCAATATGCATCTTTCAGCTTTTGGATCAAGTTTTCCCCTAATTTGTGAGGGTATATGTTGATAAAAAATGCACACTAAGATCTTCCACTGATCTAAAGAAGGTATCTTGCCATTCAATGCCTCATAAGGTGTCATTCCATCCAAAGACTTGGATGGAAGCCTATTGATTAGATAAGTGGCTGTGGAAACATCCTCTGCCCATAGATAGTTAGGAAGCTTTTTCTCATTCAACATTGATCTTGTAGCCTCTACTATTAGTCTATTTCTTTTAACTATCACTCCATTATGTTCAAGAGTGTACCTTGTTGTAATCTCTCTCTTTATGCCTCTGTCCTATAAGAAGTAGTCAAACTCATGTGAGAAATACTCAGCTCCTCCGTCAAATCTGAGTCTCTTCAAGCTTCTACCTGTTTGATTCTCAACCAATGCCAAATACCTCTTGAAACAAGTGAATAATTCATCTTTATGCTTCATAAAGTAAAGTATTTTCCATCTACTATAGTCATCTATGAATGAAACATAATACCTTGATCCTGAGATTGATCTATGGTATGATTCTTTGTGTTCCTGAAGCATTCATCTGTGGTATGCTTGTTCAAGCCACAAATGTTGCAAGGTGAAGAGCTTTATGGTCTCTCCCTGCCTTGCTTTCCTCCTTTGGCCCTTCCTCTAGTACCTCTTCCTTTACCTGTGAGATTCATTTGAGAGGTACTTGCCTCTTCTTCATTCCTCTTACCTTTGCCTTTATCTTTACGCTTATTTTTATCTCTGTAAAGGGTATAAGATTGATTACCTCTAGAAGTATCTCCATTCTAGAGGATTGATTCACTTGAGAGGTAATTGCCTCTTCTTCATTCCTCTTACCTTTGCCTTTATCTTTACTCTTATTTTTATCTATGTAAAGGGTAGAAGATTGATTACGGGTTTGAGTTCGCCAATACGAGCGCCTTAAAGTTTGTGATAGGTTAACATTTGAGGAGTTAGTCTCTATTTTGTTGCAGGAATATTAGTCTAAGCAAAACATGTCCATTATGCATGTAGCAGATTAGGCTTTCTTAGCTAGTCAGAAGGGCAAAGGTAAATGGAGCTCATCTACTAATAAGTAGAAATTTGCTAATTTTGCATAGTCGAAGAAGGAAGACAAGGATGAGAAGAAATAAAAAAAGCAAAACTTTTTTATTATAAAGGAAATGATCATGTCATAAAGAGTTTTCCGAAATTGGCTACAAAAGAGGAAAACAAAAAAGAGGCTAGAATGGTTGATGCAGAGGCCTCTACACCTAAAATAGAGTCTACTAATCTTGTGCAAAATGAAAAATAGGCACTTAGTACTGCTTGCAATTATGAACCATCTTCTCATGAATAGTGTATGTCTATAGTAGACTCAAATGTATGGTATTTTGTGTTGGAGCACCAAGCTTTCACTATGCCTAAAGGAAAATTTACCATTCCAACTATCATAGAGATAATGTTTACATGTAGCCTAAAAATAGCACTTATGTGCACACCTTTTATTATATTGTTTGATTGATTACTTATCATCATTTTTTCTTGTAATATTCAAGGGTATTTAAATTTGTAAAAGGGAAGAAAAAAAGTCCTAAAATCCACAAGTTTTGAGTGGTTGAAATTGATTCTCAATCAATCAACAAAAAGGTGGTTGTAACTTCTACTTTCTCTTTTCCAAGATTGTAGGAAAAGATTCCAATCAACTTAAACTACCAAGCCTACCTATATATGAATTCAAATTTAAGAAGAAAAAGCATGAATAGATCCTCAAGATTCTATATAAATACTCCCAATCACTTGTAAAATACATGGAAGCAATATACATACACTTTGACCATCATTGTCTTGCTCCTTCTTTCTCAGACTCAATCATCTTGTAGAGGTTGCTACTCTCTCTACAGAGCTCCAAAATCGAGGGATTAAGAATTCACTAGAAAGGTAAAATTTTCTAGTTTCTGTATACAAATATTGAAGTCATGTGGCTCAATACATTCAGCGAAAGTGTAGTTTTACAATCTCAGGATCATCTTCTACACATCCCTGAAAAATCGAGATGACATCCAATTAGTGTTAAGGTAATTGCTCCTTCATTGGTTGATATAAATTAGGGCTTTTATGAATTATAGGAAACAAACCCTATGTATGACAATCCCTAAGAGGAATCTTTCCAATTGTAACTATGATGGCTACTCTGTTTGAAGTCATAGCTTTCATCCAAGAATAGAAAGTTTTTGTGAGCTAGTGAAAGTACAAGTCATCTGTTTTGCATCAACTTGCTCTTGTTGATTTTCCAAAGTACCTATTGGGTTTTGTTGCACTAACCACAAGCTCACAAGGTCTAGTTTACATATTCAAAGAAATAGGGTAGGTCTTATGCTAGTTTGCTAGACCATCTTCACCACTTGGCAACCTACTTTCGAGCATCTCCAAACATCTCCAACTTCTTTTAGCGATATCAGAGCAACTTCAAGATGGGAAATGGCTTTCCATAAATGATTAAGAAGCTTGATAGACACAATTATGCTACTTGAAAAATCAGAATGGAGGCTTATTTGCAAAGAAGAAATCTATATGGGATTGTATCAGGTGATGAAGCAATGCCTATTCCAAGATCCAAAAGAGGACCTACTCAAAAAGAAACAAATAAACTCACACTTTGGCTTGCAAGGGATGCTCAAGCAAGGTCATGCATACTAAAATCTATCTCTGATTTTCTATTACCACATATTAGAGGATGCAAGACATCTCAAGAGACTTCTAGAGACCTTCTTTTTTGCTATTACAAAAGCAAGGAAGAACCATATTTGGAATGAGTTCAACCAGATGAAGAAGAGGCCATCAGGAGACAAATTCTAAAAGGGATTAGGGGTGACAAGAAATGGCAATTTTTCACCACAACCTATGGCCTCATCATGGATGTGAAAACTCCATATTTCAACATCTTTATTGGACAACTCTTGGCTAATTATTCAGGACTACACAATCTTTTAATTACCTCACAAGAGAAAACTGCATGTGAAACCATGCTTGTCATGTTGAGCATATTTATTTTAGATAATTGTAAAAGAGAAGAGTATAAAGAATCTAAAAAGCTAGGGAGCTAAACCCATGACTCATGTGGTAAGAAGAATCAATTCAAATAATCCCTAAAGTGTAGGATCATTTTTAGGTGCAAGAAAATTCAAATTCTGTATAAATAAACATACTTTTAGTCATGGGATGATAGAGCCATTCTGAGGGGTATTGAGCTACAACATTGAGCATATGTTGAGCGCCTACTACTTGTGTGTAGTCCGTTACAATCCCTTTGTATCATATGTTCAATAGCATTTACATTTTGTTACATTTCTTTAAGTACATTGTTGTCTATTATCTACTATTGCATTTTCATCCATATAGTGAACTTGTGGAATTGTTTTCTATGTGCATACTTACTCATTTGCTATATTTTAACTTGCAATAGTCAGAGTAGATTGCCTAAAGTGCAGATATCAAATTTCATCAAATTTGGTTCAACATATCTGGAGATGTGAAGTGAAGAAAGTGATTGTGTCTGCACACCTTCTAGATCCTAAAAAGTCGAGATGACACCCTCACATGTTAGATTCATTTCTAAATGTATGGTACAACTAAATTCAAGCCACAACTTGATTTATTCAGATATGCACTTCAATTAGATGTGTGCAAAAGGTCTCTGGTCAATTCATACAAACTTGTGAGCTCTGAGCATAATATTGAAACTTTCTATTCCCAAAATAAAAGGTTCTTCACATTTCTTGCATATGCAAGTCATCTATCTTGATGCAAAGATTTGAGAATGTTGTTCCAAAGGATTTGGTGGTTCCAAATGCATCATTGTGAAGCTAAAGGAGTCCATTAACCATCCCTAAAGTTAGATTGGTAGGTGTAGAGGAGGTTTTGCGCAGCACCAACTCATCTCTAGAACCTATCTCACCAGCTCCTCAGAGTGGTATTAGAGCAATAACAAATAAATATGGGAGATGGACTTCCTTCATCCATAGAAAAATTGGATTGAGGTAACTACTTAGCATGGTGACTCAAAACGGAAGCTTATCTTCAAAGGAGAGACCTCTATGGTTACATATCTAGAGATGAGATGATGCCAATCCTCAGAAGCAAGGGCCAAACAACACAAGAAGAACAAGGGAGGTTTAACACATGGTGCTCAAAGGATGCTCTAGCAAGGTCATACATTCTTAACTCAATCTCGGATTTTTTACTTCCACACTTGAGTTTCAAGACTTCACAAGAGACTCTAAAGTTCTCTTGAAGCATTTTTCTCATCAAGTACCAAGGAAAGGAAGAATCAACTATGGATGGAATTCACCACACTCAAGAAAATGCCTAGGCAAAGTGTGTTTGATTTTATCACCAAAGTGAAGGACATAGCAAACCAACTTGGAAGCATTGGAGAAATCAAAGATGAAACAAAAATAGTAAGGAAAGTGATCAATTGAATAAAGTCAGATGACAAATGGGAAGCTTTCACCACAACCATGGACCTCTACATGGGTAAGGAGGTTCTTTACTACAACACCCCCATGGGACGATTGTTCAGACATAAGGCAAAGTTTATTAAGAATGGAGACAACTAAAAAGAACCAACCCTCTGCTCTCTATATAGATAAGAACAAGAATAAAGATATCAAAGGCAAAGGTAAAAAGTTTGATGATGAGGGCAACACCTCTCAAGCAAACTTTGTAGGTAGAGGTAGAGGCTCAAGAGGAAGAGGCAGACGAGCAAGAAGAGGCACGGGGAGAACCCAAATCTCCTCTCCATGTGCCATGTGTGGCTTAACTTATCACATTACTGAGAATTGTTTCAAGAATCCTAGAAATCAAAGAGGAAGAGGTTACAACAAAGGAGGCTACAGAAGCTCAAGAGGTAGATTCAACAACAACAACAATGGATACAATAAAAATTCACAACAACAACAACTACCAAGGAGGATATAGAGGAAGCTGAGGCTACAACAATTATGCAAATGATCAAGCACAAGAGGATTCACTCCTTCTTGTGAGCATGACCATGAAGCAAGCTAAAGCAGATGAACATGTATTCTATATAGACTGAGGTTGCTCAAATCATGTAGTAGGGAATGTAGCTCTACTCTTAGGCTTGGAGGATCCAAGGAATAGACATGAAGTCCAAACAAGAGATGACACAAGACATCCAGTGGAGAAGATAAGCAATTTCAAGACTTCAGATAGTAATATGAACCTATTGAGCAAGGTATTGTATGTGCCAACTATCACCTAGGTTAGATTGTGGAAAAAGGATTGTAGGTCAGATCCACTAAGAATGGAGCATTTATTGAGGATCCACATCAGGGATTCATGAGGATAGAAAGAGGAGACAAATCAAGTAGATTTTTTACATTTGAACTCCAAGATACTAGAAAAATTCTATTGTCCATTTACAGTATCCAAAATCTATTAGAGTTGGAAATTTAGCACAAGGGGTTAGCTCATATAGGTGAAAGAGCTCTGAAGTAGAAGCAAATCGATAGGGATCATATTGTACTTGTTCTAGAAAATATTTCAAAACAACACATGATCTACAAATGTAGTGCTTGTCAATTTGGTAAGTCACATAGGCAACCATTCACAAAGAAGGGATACATCCATGGAGACCTATTGGAGCTAGTCCATACAAACGTATGGAGACCAAGCAAGGAGCCTTCAATCTTTGGATCAAGTATTATGTGTCATTCATTGATGATTGGAGTGGATGGAAAATACTATACTTTATGAAGCATAAAGATGAAGTATTTTCATGTTTCAAGAAATACCTGACACTTGTAAAAAATCAAATACTTAAAACCTTGAAGAGACTAAGTTCAGATGGAGGGGGAGAATATTTCTCCCATGACTTTGATTCTTATCTCCAAGAGAGAGGAATCAAAAGAGACATCACAACCAGGTATACCCCAGAGAAAAATGGAGTGGTAGAGAAAAGAAAGAGGACAATTGTGAAGGCTACAAGCTAAATGAAAAAAGGTTACCAAATTATTTGTGGGTAGAGGTTGTATCCACAACCATCTATTTGATCAATAGACTCCCATCAAAACCATTGGATGGAATGACACCATATGAAGCATGGAATGGAAGAAGGCCTAGCCTTCATCATTGTAGGATTTTTGGGTGCATAGCATATGCACACATACCCACAAATCATAGGTAAATTAGATCCAAACGTAGAGAAATTCATCTTTATTGGCTATAAACTTAATAAAAAATGTTATAGGCTATATAATCAAAGAAATAAAGGTTTCATTGTAAGTAGAGATGTTCTGTATGATGAAAAAAAATCTTGGTTTGAAGATGATTGTAGGAAAATCAAACTTGCCTATGACCTAGAGGAAGAATTTCCAACATTATCAAAGAGCAATGAGCTTACACTTGAAGCATCAAGTGATTCTCATGATGATCAAAAGACTCCAAAAAGGGAAATCAATTCTTGGAACTCCAAAGGCTAAGCCAAAGTTCGAGAGTGGAGAGATGTGTGAGAATCCTCTCATCAAATTATAAGGAGATCTACTAGAGAAAAAAGGAAGCCAGAAATCTATGATTTTGACACCTTTGGTCACTAAACATTCAATATACATAGCACAAGACTCAAAATCTAAAGAACCATCTACATATGAAGCAGCCAAGAAGAAGCAAAATGAAGAAGTGCCATGGAAGAAGAAATAGAAGCTCTACAAGAAAAATAGACTTGGGAATTGGCTCAAGGTGGATATACAAGGTAAAGAAGAACTTTGATGGCTCAATCAACGGGTACAAAACAAGGCTTGTAGCCAAAGGTTTTGCACAAACTCAAGGTATTGATTATGAAGAAACTTTTTCACCTGTTGCAAAAATGCCTACTATAAGAGTACTCATGAGTGTTGCATGTTCCAAGAATTGGAAGATATATCAGTTAAAAATGCTTTCGTACATGGATCAGCCTCTTGGTTTTGGAGATCAATCATACCCTAAACGTGTGTAAAGGTTGAGGAAGCTTTGTATGGCTTGTTGAGAAAGATGGATGGATGATCCAAGAGATTGAGTAGGTACTGCTAAAACCTGCTTTGTACCAGCCCTCTTTAGCTTCAGACTTGATTAGTAGACTTCCTTAGCTTTCAAATGATACCAAGAAATGGCCTACGTCCTTTGGAAATGAAGTGTGCAATGATTGAATCAAAACAGATAACTTTGGAAGTCACAAAGTCAAGAAAACCTTCTATTTTGGTCTTAACACCTGCTCAATGTTTTGCTCAGTGTGACCAGCACAGTAGCAATTGATAAAATTCCTTCTAGGGGTATTCAATTAGCTTAGTAAGCAACCATTTGCAAGTGGAATGATGTAAAATAATGAACTATGCTAAGAGAAATTAATTTAGCAAGATTTGGTATACCCCGACTTTTTAGGACTATAGCAAAGATAGACTAGTGAGCACCTCGATGACGATTTCTCTAAATTGGATGAATGAAATCACTTCAAACTTTGTCAGCATGTATATGACTTGGAGCTGAATCCAACAAGATTTGAATCACTGAATTCGGTCGAGTATTGACTGAGATATGCCTTTGACAAGTTGACAGACTTTGGAGTAGACAAGCAGTGAACACAGAATGAATGATGTAAATCTATCTATAAATTAACACTTGTGTACAATCCCATTGGCATGACAAGCATTGCCTAATGGTGTAGAGAGGTGTAGGCTATGGAGTAGTCCTCACACACACTCAATGACAGTAGAATGAAGCTCGGGAGTGATGTCTCTCACCGCGACTTTTCAAGTTCTCCTTTTATATGGAATGTATAAGAATTTGAATTCGAATTCAAATTCTTGGCTCCTTCTAATCAAGCTTCCTAAAACTTGGAGATATTCTCTCAATCAAGTGAACTAACTTTTCCACGAATCATTTGGGTAGGTGATTACAAACGATTCTAAGTTAAATTGACTTTTACAATGAGGTAAAGTGGTAAGTAATCACTAGCATGTGTTCCTATGATTCTTCATGCATGTAGAGTCTTCATGATATATTCCAAGCCAAATGTGTAGGCTTGTGACTAACACCAACAGCTCCCCATCAAGCCAAACATTTTGGCTTAAGTCTTCATCCTCAATCTTCAAGTATATCCTGCAATCCAATCATAGATTTGAACCTGCAAAGTTTGGTTCCATCCAAAGCTTTAGTCAGCAAATCTGCACATTGCATGTTGGTTGACACATAAGTCAGCTAAATGTCCTTGCTTAGCAACTTCTCCCTTACATAATGGTAATGTACTTCTATGTGTTTTGTCCTAGCATGATAGATAGGATTAGCTGCAAGGTGAAGAGAACTTGTATTATCTCCAAAGATAATTGGAGGCCTAGTATATAAGCCCAATTCTGTGTACAAAAGCTTAATCCAAATTGCTTCTTGAGTGGCATTAGCTAGTCCTCTATACTCTGCCTCTGTAGAAGACAATGCAACAGTTGGTTGCTTCTTTGTAGACCATGAAATTGGTTTGTCTCTTGCAAAAGAAATGTATCCATAAGTGCTTCTGCTATCATCCTTGCATCGTGCCCAATCTGCATCTGAATAGACTTTTATATCAATATCTGAAGTATAAGGAAAGTATAAACCATGGTTTTGTGTACCCTTGAGATACTTCAATATTTTCTTGGCAGCCTCTAAGTGATGTATCCTTGGCTTGTGCATAAATTGACTTAGCACACTAACTCCATATGCAATGTCAATTCTAGTTAAGGTAGCATAGTTCAAGCTACCCACCATACTTTGATAACCTGTAATGTCTTGGACTTCATCTCCTTCATGGGCACTTAGCTTTAGATTCACCTCCATTGGAGTGCTAGCTGCTTTAGCATCCTGCAAGTGAAATTTCTTCAACATGTCCTGCACATACTTCTTCTGAGTAATGTATATCCCTGAATTAGTGTAGACTAATTCAAGTCCTAAGAAATATTTCAATAATCCAAGATCATTGATCTTGAATTCCTTCATCATCTGGCTTTTGATGTTTCTGATTCCATTAACATCATTACCTATAATGATGATGTCATCAACATAGACACAAAGATAGATTACCTCTGAATTACTTGTCTTGATGAACAGAGAAGTGTCAGCCTTACTCATGACAAAACCTTGGTCTTGGAGATATGTAGTTAGCCTGTAATTCCATGCCCTAGGTGCCTGCTTCAATCCACATAAAGCCTTCTTTAATTTGCAAACATAAGTTACCTTTTTAGGGTCTTCATAGCCAGAAGGATGTGACATATAAACCTCTTCTGAAATCCATCCATTCAAGAAAGCATTCTTGACACCCAATTGGTACATGTTCCAATTCTTTGATGCAGCCACACTAACCAACACTCTGATTGTTGGCATCTTGGCCACAGGAGAAAATGTCTCTTCATAGTCAATGCCTTGGGTTTGAGCAAAACCCTGGGCTACTAATCTGGCCTTGTACCTGTTAATTGTGCCATCAAAATTTCTTTTCAATTTATAGATCCATCTAGATCCTATTACCTTCATGGAGTCCTTCTTGGGTACTAACTCCCATGTATCACTCTCCTTGAGTGCTTCAATCTCGTCATCCATAGCTTCTTTCCATTCTGATTTGGTGATTGCTTCTTCATATGAACCTGGTTCTTCATTTGACAAATCCTTTGCAAGATAAATTGATTGTTTAGTAACAAGAGATGTATCATACCCATATCTGATAGGTTTTTTGCTTTCTCTTTGAGACCTTCTGATTGATTGAGTTGAAGATTCTGGTATGTCCTCAAGCTTCTTCATCTTCATTTTGCCTTTGGACTTCCATGCCTTGAACTCTTCAAGGTTGATAGTGTCTTCATCATCTGAACTTGAGTCTACATCCTGAGTAGGTTCCTCCTCTATAAGTTTTAGAAATTCTTCTTCCAAATCATAGGGTAGTTTGACCTTCCCGCATTCATTCTCATACCAAGAATCATTCTCATCAAAGATCACATCTCTGCTTACCATAAATCCCTTGTTGGTAGGGTTATAAAACCTGTAACCTTTTTGATTTAAATCATATCCAATGAAAATACATTTTTCAGCCTTTGGATCTAGCTTTCCTCTTACCTGTGAAGGAATGTGTACATATGCTACACATCCAAAAACTTTGCAATGATCCAATGATGGTCTCTTACCATGCCATGCTTCATATGGTGTCATACCATCAAGTGACTTTGATGGTAACCTGTTTATGAGATAGGTGACAGTAGAAACACTCTCTGCCCATAGATAGTTAGGTAATTTCTTCTCATTAAGCATAGATCTAGCTGTCTCAACAATTAACGTATTTCTTCTTTCAGCTACCCCATTCTGTTCAGGAGAGTACCTTGTGGTTATTTCCCTTTTGATGCCTCTATCCTACAAGAAGTCCTCAAATTCATTGGATAAGTACTCACCTCCTCCATCTGACCTTAGCCTCTTCAAATTCCTTCCTGTCTGATTTTCAACTAGTGCAAGATATTTCTTAAAACAATTAAATACCTCATCCTTGTGCTTCATAAAGTATAATACAGTCCATCTGCTATAATCATCAATAAAAGACACATAGTACCTTGAACCTGAAACTGAGGGGTCTTTGCTAGGTCCCCATACATCTGTGTGTATAAGCTCTAGATAGTCTTCATGCATATATCCTTTCTTGGAGAAGGGTAACCTGTGAGACTTACCAAATTGACAAGCACCACACTTGTAAATCATATGTTGCTTGGATACATTAGGTATCCCAAGCACACATTGGTCCCTGCACATTTGTTTCATGGTCCTTTCTCCTATGTGCCCTAATCTCTTGTGCCAAATCTCAAGCTCTGAAAGTGTTTGATCTTTATAACTGTATAATGCAATGTTCTTTGTATCTTCCAACTCAAAAGTGAAAAGTCTACCTGATTTTTCTCCTTTAGCTTTCCTTTTGAATCCATGTCTTGGGTCCTCCACAAATGCTCCATATTGATTTAATCTGACCTACAACCCTTTCTCTACAATCTGACCAACACTCATTAAGTTCTTTGTAATGGTTGGTACATAGAGTACCCTGCTTGACAAATTCTGATTACCATCACAAGTCTTCACATTTCCAACTTTAACTATAGAATGCTTTGTATCATCACCTGTTTGGACTTGGTGTTTACCTTTTGGTTCCTCAAGATCAGAGAGTAGAGCAACATTACCAACCACATGATTTGAACACCCTGAATCAATACAAAATAAGTGATCATCATTTGTACCTGACTTTGAAGTCATGTTCATGATCAAGAGAGAGTCATCCTGCTCCTCTGTGTAGTTGTTGTAGTCCCTTCTAGTTTTGAATCCTCCTTGGTAGTTACCATTGTAATTGTTGTTGTAGTTGTTGTTGTAATTGTTGTTGTGGCCTTGGTGATGGTTGAACCTTCCTCTAGACTGTGAGTATCCACCTCTTTGGTAGCCTCTTCCTCTCTGATTTTTGTAATTCCTGTAACACTCATCTGTGGTGTGATTTGATAAGCCACAAATGTTACATGGTGATGAGTTATAGGGTCTCCCCCTACCTTGCTTACCTCCTCTGCCCCTGCCTCTTGAAGATCTACCTCTCCCTGCATAGTTGGCTTGGGAGGTAGAGCCTTCATCTTCCACCTTCTTACTCTTACCTTTATCCTTAGACTTCTTATCAGTGTATAGGGCAGAAGAGTTGTTACCTTTGGATGTATCTCCATTCTTTGTGAGCTTTGCTTCATGTGTAAATAGTTGTCCCATGAGAGTTGGAAGATCTAGGGAATGCATGTCCATGTAGAGATCCATTGCAATGCTGAAGCTTTCCCACTTGTCATCAGCCTTGATTCCATTAATTACCTGTCTCACAATCTGTTCTTCTTCAATTTCTTCTCCTATGCTTGCTAACTGATCTGCAACATCTTTGATCATGGTCACAAATTCTGAAACAGCTTGCTTAGGTTGCTTTCTTAATGTTGTGAATTCAATCCACAACTGATTTTTCCTAGCCCTTGTATTGGAGGAAAAATATGATGACAAGGTTTCCCAAGTCTCTTGGGAAGTCTTACAATTTCTGATATGAGGTAAAAGAAAGTCAGATATAGAGTTGAGTAAATAAGACCTTGCCAATGCATCCCTTGCACACCATGTGTTGAGTTTTTCTTGTTCCTCCTTGGTTGGCAAACCTCTTGCTTTGAATGAGGGCAATTCCTCATCTCCTGAGATGTATCCATAGAGACTCCTTCCTTGTAAGTAGGTCTTCATACTTAGAGACCAAGCTTGATAGTTGTTCCTGTCCAATTTGTCAATGAATGAAGGAAAACCATCTCCCATTTTACCTTATTTGCTCTGATACCACTGTTGGGAAAGATGGATGGATGATCCAAGAGATTGAGTAGGTACTGCTAAAACCTGCTTTGTACCAGCCCTCTTTAGCTTCAGACTTGATTAGTAGACTTCTTTAGCTTTCAAATGATACCAAGAAATGGCCTATGTCCTTTGGAAATGAAGTGTGCAATGATTGAATCAAAACAGATAACATTGGAAGTCACAAAGTCAAGAAAACCTTCTATTTTGGTCTTAACACCTGCTCAATGTTTTGCTCAGTGTGACCAGCACAGTAGCAATTGATAAAATTCCTTCTAGGGGTATTCAATTAGCTTAGTAAGCTACCAGTTGCAAGTGGAATGATGTAAAATAATGAACTATGCTAAGAGAAATTAATTTAGCAAGATTTGGTATACCCCCGACTTTTTAGGACTGTAGCAAAGATAGACCAGTGAGCACCTTGACGACGATTTCTCTGAATTGGCTGAATGAAATCACTTCAAACTTTGTCAGCATGTAGATGACTTTGATCAAAATCCAACAAGCTTTGAATCACTGAATTTGGTGGAGTATTGACTGAGCTATGCCTTTGACAAGTTGACAGACTTTGGAGTAGACAAATAGTGAACACAGAGATGAATGATGTAAATGTATCTATAAATTAACACGTGTACAATCCCCATTGGCATGACAAGCATTGCCTAATGGTGTAGAGAGGTGTAGGCTATGGATTAGTCCTCACACACACTCAATGACAGTAGAATGAAGCTCGGGAGTGATGTCTCTCACCGTGACTTTTCAAGTTCTCCTTTTATATGGAATGTGTAACAATTTGAATTCAAATTCAAATTCTTGGCTCCTTCTAATCAAGCTTCTAAAAACTTGGAGATATTCTCTCAATCAAGTGAACTAAATTTTCTACGAATCATTTGGGTAGGTGATTACAAAAAATTCTAAGTTAAATTGACTTTTACAATGAGGTAAAGTGGTAAGTAATCACTAACATGTGTTCCTATGATTCTTCATGCATGTAGAGTCTTCATGATATCTTCCAAGCCAAATGTGTAGGCTTGTGATTTACACCAACATGGCTTGAAGCAAGCTCCTAGAGCTTGGAATCATAGACTTGTCACTTATTTGCAAGATAATGGTTTTATTCTAAGAAAGGCGGATCCTTACCTCTTCATTAAAAGGAATCAATTAGAGTTCAGGTACCTTTGTGTATATGTGGATGATATAATCATTAGAAGAAGTGATGCAGATGCAATCAGGAAGAACAAAGCTCAAATGAAGGAGGAATTCAAGATTAGTGATCTTGGTTTGCTTACATACTTCCTAGGTTTGGAAGTGGTATATACAAAGAAAGGTATGTTCCTCACTCAAAGAAAGTACATTAAAGATATGTTTTCAAAATTCAAGATGGAGAATACAAAGGTTGTAGGAACTCCCATGGAGGTAAATCTGAAATTAAGTGCTCATGAAGGTGAACACGTTGAGGATGTAACCAGCTATCAAAGTCTAGTTGGAAGCTTAAATTATGCTACTCTAACTAGAGTAGATATCTACTATGGAGTTAGTGTGCTGAGTCACCTCATGCACACTCCAAGGAAGCCTCACATGGAAGCAGCCAAGATAATTCTAAAGTACTTGAAAGGCACAATCAATGAAGAGTTATACTATCCATATACATATGATATAGATGTTAAATGGGAGTGTGACCCAAATAAGTGTTCACTCTATCTAAACATACTCATCAAACCACCCGAAAGGAGATTTAGTCATGGATTCGAAGGACATGCATAGCTCAGTACCTTTAGTCGGGCTCATGTCAATGATAAAAGCTGAATATAGGATATCACTACAATATGTCTCTACAAATGTGCATGTATTGCCTATCTACCTAGATGGCCTTATAGGAGATTGTGGGAGTGTGGGGGGGAGGGAGTGGTGTTGTGGCTGGTAATGTTTCCATGGTCTCAAAAGTGTGTGTGACCTTGTAAATGGGAACGGAGGGTGTGGTGGATGTGATGTCGGTGAACAGTGTTGTGAATGTAGGTATGGCAATCCCTCCAAGTTGGGTACTAGAGGAAGGAGGAATTCCTACGTGTGTGGTGGTGGTGGAGATTAGGTTGGTGGTGTCGTGGGGAGAAGTGAAGTGTGCAGTGAGAGGTGAGGAGTGTGGTGATAGTAGTGCCTCGTGGTGTTCTTCTGTCTGTGTAGTGTCAGTCGGTGCCAATACATCGATGTGAATTTGCTTCTTTGAGAGAAGGGGGCAGGTGGGCACTCGTTTCTCAAAATGATGAATGTGAGAAATAGCCAAATGAATGGCTTCATCCAGACCAAGCGCATCAGTGTGAAGATTCAATGACTCAATAAACTATTCGTCTACACCTTCTCCTAACATTTGACTTATGAGTAACTTCCCTGCTTCTAACGACAACTTGTGATGCTCCTGGACTCTCTTCACAGTTTCATACAATCTTTTGATCTGTGCCGTATAAGCTGGGGCACCCACTAGCTCTGAAATTTCTTCTTGCTCCTGGTCGTGTTCTTCATCTGACTCCTCTTCCTCGCTCTCTTCTTCATCTTTGTTCACTTCCACTATTTCAGGTTGGGTAGGGGATGGAGTCCCTATAGTTGGTTGTGGTCCTCGGGCCTGATCTTGCTCAATTTCAAGATTAGCCTCATTAATCATCTTGGCAATTTATTCATCTATTAAATCGTCCAAAGTGTAGCCCTATGGGAACTCCAAGTTAGAGGGAATCAGAGGGAAAACAAGATTGGGCCCCTCTGCACTTAGCTTGGGTAAGCGAATCATAAATGGGCGAACACGTCTTGTTTGAGGTGGTATCACGTCTTGTGTGAGGGTGGCACCCCTTGCCGGTGCACATGGTATTTGGACTAATCCTCTAATTTTCTTAGATGGTGGCCCCATTGTTGATGGCCATCTTTGGAACTCTTGGGCTCTAGACCACACCAATTCTCTTTGAATGGGCACATACTAAGCTAAGCACCTATAAATGATCCGTGTAAGAGTGCAGCATCCATGAAGCACATTCTTATGTTTCTTGTTCCAATGCTAATGTGCTAAGTGAATTTGATCAATGATCTAGTGGGGTAGATTGAGTGTGAGATTTTTTGTCTCCGCCAAGTACAAGCTGAACCAAATTCTCTTTGGTGGCATGGTGAAGCATTCTTGAGCCGGGAAGGCGAAGTGCTGCATGATTGTGCGTAAATGGAGGGTGATCGTCGGTGTCAAAGCTACCATATCTTTCAGTTTGTTGAGATCTTTGTGCTTCATTCTTCCTGGAATCAATGTTTCTTTCTCTATGGGAATGTGCATACCCTTCATGTCCAGGGCCTCCCCTACTAAGTTCGGGATAAGTTTAAACCTTTTTAGTTCATGGCCTGGTGTTAATGAGGGGAGCACAAAGGTACTATCTCCTCCTTTGGCTTAGCTAGGGGTGATAGTGTTGATCAGGTAGGAACAACACAGAAAATCAGGTTTAGGTAATTGTGCTCTAAAGTAGCTATCAAGCCAGCTTTGCTCCATACTGACGTCATTACTTCGTCATCCTGATACTTTTCGAGCTTGCGAGTAAAGAAATGGTACCTTCCCCACTTGCCATTAAATTCTATTTCAACTTCCCAGAAGTATGTGCCCTATCCTAATGGACGTGCGATGTCACTGAACCAATGTGCATGTTTGCCGACTTGTGATGTGTGCCCCTGCGTAGGGTACTCAATTGGAAGGACATGCACTGCCCTAAGTTCTTGAGGACTCTCAGTTAGTTGTGGTTTGAGGAGGAGAGTTTCAATGTCTACTATTTGGGTGTTGGATCCTGTCTGAGAACTGGTTCCTGTTGCTTCTACCATGTTACTGCTTGCTTGCTGATTCTGTGAGAATATAGATGCACATGTTAACATTGTAGTGTACAAGACATGATAGTTTGTCCCCGTTACAATATTAACATTAGGCACCATGACAAGTTAGTGAGTCAGTTGGTGCTCGATGATTGTGTGTGTAGTTAGTGAACAAATAGTTCTATGAGCTAAGTGGAACAATGCAGTGTGAGGATGATGCAGTTAGTAGGTGGCCATGAATTTACAAATTGGGGTTCAAGGGGATTATTACAAGCTTTTTGTCACCAAACGTAATGCATGGTTCTACCAGATGTCTGTATGTGGGCTATGGGAGACTTTACATGAGTATTTACTTAAAAATGAGGCTTTTTAGGGACCCATTTACAAATGACCCTATTAGTGCCTGTTGATGCATGTGTGATTGTGTGTGAATGGAGCTTTGTTTTGTGAAGTTTATGCGTGGGAAGTTGAGCCTGCAAGCAAGCCTTGGGCACCCAAATTTGTCTTGATTGTGGGTCGGCCTTCATCGACTTCTTGGGTACCCAGATGAGTGTTACTTTCGTGGGTGAATCCTTGAAAGATTTCTTATTAGTGGTCTGTCGTTGTTTACTAGCATGACGTTTAATCAGAGGCTTTAACTTGGCCGCAACAAGATGCTCACCTTTTCGTACCCATACTTGTTTTGTTGGCTGAGAGCCTTGCTTCGTACTCTCCTTTGGCTTTGAGCGTAGGCTGCCATGTCTTGATCACTTTTGGAAAAGAAGGTAGTTCCATCTTATCTTTAGCTTCATGGTGGGAAACATCATCCCTCTGCATCAAAGAGTTTTGGACAAGAACAACATCTTTATCTTCATGTGTACTCTTGGAAGGACCAGGAGTTGGTGCCTTTCCTAGTTCCTTGAGTGCTCCATGTTCAAAATCAATTATAATGTGATTCTGATTTACACAGACCTAAAGAAGTCCACTTCTTAGGTTTAGGTTGATTACATGATCATAGATCCAGTCTTGACCCAAGACAAGAGGTTCTGTGAGATCCTCGTCTTGACACACTAGTACTTTAACTGTCATTAGAACATCTTGAATGTAGAGGGGAAGCTCCACCTCGCCCATGCAAGGGGTTTCCACACCTCCTAACCCTATAAGGTATGCTTCTATAGGATTGACACTTAATTTCAACTCTTGACCGTAAGAAAGTCTAACCACACCAGTGGTTGCACCTGAGTCAATCAAGGCCCATACAAACCTTGCACTATCTCCTTGTCCTATCTCTAAGGTCACAAAAGGACGTCAATCAATTATTCTATGGGAATTTACACTTGAGACTTCACACATAGCCATGTGATACCCTGGAGCTATATAGGCATCTGTCCTATGCTGATCTCTACCCTGTCTTCTCAATTTCATTCTTCAAATGCGTTCCAAGGCTTCTGCCTGTGCTTCTTCTCGAATTCGTTTTTCTTCTTCTTTGCGTTTCTTGGCTGTATTGAGTTGGTTAAGCATTTCCTCCATGAGGGGTTCTTGGTACAAATTGACTCGACATCCACTAATATAATTTGGTAGGACGTCACCTTCTAAAGTGGCTAGTTGGATTGCTCCATTGATATTCTATTAATGATCATGGGTCCATAGCCACACTTTTCTAGCTTTCTAGCATGTTGTTTTAGGGTATACACCAAAACTAAGTCTCTGGCTTTCAAGCCTTAATCTTTCACGTGGGCATCAAAGTATGCTTTTTGTCTCTTCTTAGCTGCATAAATCCCTACGATAGCTCTCAGTCTCATTTCACCTAGCCGTTCAAGATCAAAGATTCTTGAAGAGAGCTCATGCCCGGTCCACTCATGCTCTTGTGCTACTTTTAGTGTAGGTATCAAGAAGTCCAATTGTAGCACTGCATTTTGGCCAAATACCATCTAAAAGGGGGTGGCTTGGAGTACCATTTTATAGGCAACTCTATATGCCCAAACAACATGGTGTAGCTATTTGTCCCAATCAGAGCATTTATTATTCACTAATTTGGTCAGCACATTGCATAGAATCTTATTGGTGCTTTTGGCTTGCCCATTAGCATGTGGGTGATAGGGGGCAGACTTCTTGTGTATCACCAAGAACTCTTGGAGAAGATTTTCAGTGACTTCATTTAAGAAGTGAGTGCCGCTATCACTTACTAGTGCTATTGGTAGCCCATATCTAGTGAACACGTTCTCAAATAAAAACTTGGTTGTCGTTTGAGCATCGTTCTTCGTGGTGGCTTTTACTTCTACCCACTTGGTCAGAAAATCAGTGACAACAATAATATACTCCACATGGGAACTCTTAGTTGGGGGATTAATAGGACCTATAAAGTCTATTCCCCACTTAGAGAATGCACGTCCACCCATCATAGGTTTCAGTGGCATCTCATCTTTACGTATAGGATACTAAGCTCGTTGACAAACATCACACCTCTGCACATAGGTATGTGCATCCATGTGAAGGGTTGGCCACCACAAGCCTTCAAATAGGATTGCCTTAATCACACGGTCTGGTCCAAAGTGTCCTCTTGCTACGCCTTGGTGAGCAGTTTCCAAGATCTTAAGATATTCACTCTCAGGACACATAGTCTCAGATATCCATCTTTTCCACACTTGCATAGATTATCACCAATGAGTGCGTAATCTAGGACTTCTTGTTCTAAACTTCTTTGCCTAGCCAGTGTCATGTCTTGAGGGAATGTTTTCATCCTCAAAAAGGCTACGAATGGTTCACTCCAATCTGGTATTAAAGACACTTGGTACAGTGTAGTGTGCTCCACAGGTGGTTTAATACGACAGACTGGGCATTCCTTACACAACTTATGGACATCAGCTTCCATAGTCTGCCAGTGCACTCCGAGTCTCCTTAGTGTCTATAAGGTTCTTTGCCTTGAGTAGCGTTGCTCTAATGCACCCACATGTGCTAATTACAACCATTTTGTGTACTCCTCCTGTTCCACACAACAAGCTAATATCCCTTGATCTGTGTGCTTATACATACTTCCTACCATGATATGGTACTTTTAGGCTTTTACTACCTCCCTATCTTGAGTGTTCATTATTGGATGTTTAGGTCCATATGTCAATACTGGCACTAATGTCTTGGCCCACCGCAGTACACTTCGAAATTAAACAAGTAAGCATCAAGGAGATCATCTGATACTCCTTGTGGGGCCTCTCCGGATGTGAGCCTCGAGAGATGATCTACTCTCAAGTGAGTCTTGCCTTTCCTTACCACTACCTCAAAGTCATATTCCATTAGTAAGAGGAACCATCTCACTAACCTATTTGTATTGCATGGCTTGTTCACGAGATATAGCAATGCTTGATGGTCTGTAAAAAACTTAAACTTATTTGCAAGCAAATAGTGTCTAAACTTCTTAACTGCATATACCATGCCTAATCTTTCTCGTTCAGTGGTAGTATAGTTTCGTTCATCTACATTCAGTTGTCTACTAGCATAGGCAATTGGAAGATCCATATTACCTTCACCTGTAGGTTGTGCAAGTACACACCCAATAGCATAATTGGATGCATCCACGTGAACATGAAAGGGCTTGTTCCAATCTGGTGTAGTCAAGATTGGTGCCGCAGACAATCATCGTTTAAGCTCATTGAAAGAGTTTTCACATTCTTCCATCCACTCAAAGTTAGTTAGAAGGGAGTACAGAGGCTTTGCAATTATCGCATACATATGAATGAAGCGGCGATAATAGCCACAATGCCCCATGAAAGCCTATACCTCCTTGACATTCCTTGGCCTAGGTAGCTCTGCAATAGCTCTCACTTTCTCCTCATCTGTGGATATGCCATTCTTTGACACTATGTGTCCTAGAATCTTGCCTTGTCTGACCATGAAAACACACTTTTCTGGGTTCAAGCAAACTTGATATTCCTACATTTGTCAATTATAGCTCTCAACTCAGGGATATGTGTTTGCCTTACATTAGAATGAGCACAAAGATCATCAACATAGACTTCCAAATTTTTCCTCAAGAACTCTTTAAACACATGGCACATTAGCCTTTGAAAGGTGGTTGGCGCATTGGTGAGACCAAATGGCATTACTCTAAAGGCGAATATGCCCCACTCTTTAGCAAAAGCCATCTTATGCTAATCTTCTGGAGCTATGGCTACTTGATTGTAGCCAGAAAATCCATCAAGGAAGCTGTACACTTCCTTACCTGCTACTCTTTCTAGTAGATGCTCTGTAATAGGAACTGGATAGTTATCTCGAATAGTGGATCCATTAAACTTCTTCAAATTAATGCATACACGTAACTTTCCATTCTTCTTGGGCACCACTACTATGGGGGATACCCACTGAGTGTGCTCAATTTCATAGATGAATCCAGCTTCAACCAAACGATCTATCTCTTCCTTAATTTTGGTAGCATAATTATCATTGTATGTGTATGGTTTCTGCTTAGATGGTTTAGCCTTTGAGGTAATGGGTATCGTGTGTGAGCATATGTCAGGGTCTACACCTTTCAAGTCCTTGTAACTCCAAGCGAACACATCTTTGTATTCTCTTAGCAAGGCTATCAACTCGTGCTCCTCTTCCTCCGTCGGGTCATGTCCTATGTAGGTGCATCTTTCTTCTCCCTTTTCTATGGTTACAACAATCTTCTTGGTGGTCTCCTTGTTGTCATAGGCCTCTCTTGCTTTTGCATCACGTTTAGGCATTCTTATCATGAATCTCCTATCTTCTGTCTCATACTTCTTAAAGTTTTCAAGGACCTCAAACAAAGATTCTTCCTCCTCCGGTGTGACTTCTCTCTTCTTTCTTTTCTTGCCTTCATTCTTATTGGTTACTTGCATGGCCAATCTTACATCATTTGTAAGTTCTTCATGTCTCTAAGGGTGAACTTCTACTACATAGAAATATTCCTCATCTGATGCAAAAGGTGGGTCCATAATGATTGACTCTAGATCGGAGTCACTTGCACCCTCAAATGCATCAGTGCTAGGTTCACATTCTTCAATAACTGAATCACACATGATTGACTCTGTTGTGAAAACTGAAATGTCATAGCCATACTCGTCATAGTGGGGTGTCCATTGTTCTTCATTGATGGGTACATCCATTGTTGCTAAAATCTCCACCCATCCATGAGGTTCAAACTGTTCATCAAGAAATACTACAGGTGCATAGGCTTGGTCTTGAATGGATCTATGGATTTCCCTCGCACCTACCTCTCTAGATTTTCCTCTCTTCTCTTCTTCTACAGCTACTTTGCACATCCATAAGTGGGTGTCTTCATGCATCCATGAGGATCCTGATCCTATGGAATGCATTGACTCAATATCATCTTTAGCTCTATGGATGGGATTCCATTGGATGGGGGGTACATCTCTATGAGAGTAATCACTGAGATTGACTTTGGTTGTAACACCTAAGTGTTGCAAATAGAAAGAATTGGTTCCCCAATCTTGTACCACTTGCAACTGCCACATAAATGGTCTTCCCAAAATCATCTCATAGGCATGATTCTTGCTAAACTCACATATGGCAAAAGTATGCTCAAACGATACACCACATGTAGTGGGAGTTATTCCTTCTACTAGTCCTAAGGGTCTCTCAATGTAATCATTGGCCATCTGCAATTTCATTCTCATTGGCCTAAGTGCTGGCTTACCCCAATGCTTCCATAGGGAAGTGGTAGCAATTGCAACTCCTGCGCCTGAGTCCAAAATTGCCTTGGTTGTGTATCCGTGATGGGTAATGGGAAGATAGGTGTTTCCTTCTTCTCCTTCACTCATGTCTCCTATCTTGTCCAAGGGTATCTCTGGCACTATTCTATGAGATCCTACCTGAGAACGAGGTTTAGCTATTTCAGGCACTTGGTTGGCTACATGTTTACATAGTTCCGGCCTGACCTTGTGTAGCTCTTCTAAAGTGAGATTACACTGCACTTGAGAGTTCTTCACTACCTCTGTGTTCTTAGGTATGAGTGAGTCTTCATTCCTTACCATCACTGTAGGTGCTCTCATGCAAGTAGACTTAGCTTCCCATGGGCCGGTGAAATGGGGTAGCTCATGTAAGGAATTAGAAGCAAAGTCTAATCTCTCGTGAGATTGGATGCTCTCCTATTCTCCATAAATGGAGGGAATGTCTTGTGGGAATTGATCATGCGCTTCATCCACAAGTTCAATGGGAGGAGGAGCTTCACTTTCCTTAGCCCATTTCTCTTCTTCCATCTCTCTTAGAAATTCTGGGGAATACCGATTCATAGAAGAACATGTGTCTGGTTCGGTGGAGTTAGGCACATAAGCTTCCTGGGGGGGAATGCTTATTCTTTCACTTGCCTTGTCCTTCTCTTGAGAGGTGGCTTCCTTGCCAGATCTTGCAATGATGCTCTCTAATTTCTCCGAGAGTCCATCAAAGTGCAACTGTGTCTTAGCTAAGCAAGAGTAGTTGAAGAGCCAGCTGGCTTCAAACATGGTCTGAGCCAATGCTACCATTTTAGCACAAAGCTTGGTTCTTTCTATCTCTATATCAACTCTAGGGTAACATTTCTCATGATTTATCACATTTGGCTCGTCTTGGATTCTGGCCTGATATGCTTTAAGCATAATGTCTATGCCCTCAGGAGTGGGGTCAGCTAAAACCGATCCTACTCTAGGGGATGGTGGAATTGTATGAGGTGGGTTGGAAGGTGGCAGATTAGGTGGTGATAGGGATAAAGGTGGTGGTGGTATGTGAGAGTGTGTTTGAGAGGTGAGTTCAACAATTTTGGCTTTTATTTCTCTTATGCTCTCTTCTAATTTGCTCATCTTCTTAGACCATTGTCTTTTCATCCTTTGTAGGCTATCCTTCCAGGCTCTCATCTGTTTCTTGGTTGTGCTCTCAGTCTCGCTAATCTCAAAACTCTTTTCTTGGCCTAAACCTTGGTTTTGCTGCAAGGCTTGAGCTCTAGTGACCACTTGCACTAGTGTAGTGGAAGTTGCACTTCCTGTAGAGTCTACTACTAACCCAATAACGTTGATAGGAGTGATTTTTGGCATATTATTGGGGTTCTTTGTGCAGTCTTGTAAGAGATGCTCCTTTTCGCAATCTTGAGAATAGCCTTGAATTGTCACAGATTGGGGTTGTGTAGGGGCAAGCATCGGGCAATCACAAATGAGGTGATCTCCCTGACATCGGTAGCATGGTCCTCTAGGAAATGGGGGTCTTAATTGCCTAGGTTGAGGTCTAGGGTTGGGGTTTGCATACATGACATTTGCATACTCTAGCTCCCAACTAGGTTCACTCAGTTCTTCACAATAGTAGGACTCATTATGCTCAGGTGACTGCATGTAGTAAGCCTCGGGGCTATCAATATGGGTAGAGTCGAAACCATGATCACTAGGGTCACCTTCTAAAAGTAATGGAGTTATTGGCACTATAGCTCTATTTAGATTTTCTTTCGTAGCTACGTACTTCACTGGAATCACATTGGCTTGAGCAGGGGGTTGCTCTATTAGAACTGGTTGAGGTCTCTACTGCCCTTGATAGGGTTGGTGGGGCCTACCATACTATTGTGGTGGGTATTGGTTCTGGTATCTACCTTGTTGCGGATATGACTTAGGGTAATTTTGTCTGACAGTTTGTTTGTTATAAGGGAAGTCTTGTGTGGTGTGGTTGGTGTATCTTCGCTCTATGGTGTAGTACTGGCTACTAGGATTCACTTGGGGTTGAGCCATAATGGGACATACACTAGCCATATGGTCACCTCCACAAGTATAGCACCACCTCACTAGGGTAAATTGGGGTATCTGTTTGCTTGAGACACCTAATTTCTGAGCTACCTTCTCTGCGAGTTCCTCAATAGACGTGGATTGTCTAGAAGAGAAGCTGGTAGAGCTATCTGAATCTTTGTAGATCTTTGAAAGCTCCAGTTCCTCTCCTAGATTATCCTCTATGTCTATGCACATGCGTACACATTCTTTTATGGGTCTAGGGTCCTTTAGGTACACACATGATCTCAGCTTGGTACTCAGCAATCTATCTAAGACTAAAGCCACTTGTTTGGCTAGAGTGGGTAACTCAAGAACATGACATCTCTCTAAGTATTGCCCAAACCTTCTTCCTGCAAGTGTAATCGTCTCTTGAGGTGTCTGCTTGAAGCTATGAATCAGTGAGGAAGTATTATGCCATATACCACTCTTAGAAAATTCAGTAATGAAAGCCTCTAGAAGTTGGTCTATGTTCGTGAACTACCTCTCATTTAGTGGTTGGAACCATGTAAGGGTTGTGTTCCTAAGGGTTAGACCAAAAGCATTGTACTACATGAAGAGATCCTCAACTTTTTCAACTCTCAAGACTTGCCTAAATTCGGCCACATGATTGTATGGGTCTCCAATGCCATCAAAGTAATTCTTCATGGACTTAACCAGCTAGGTTGGCCTCAAGCTCCTCACGTGTTCTCTAGGTCTTGGTAAAGGAAAATCATCAGCATTTCTTTGGTTCCTTAGGTCTCTAGGTCTCTTAGTTTCCACTCTATCCGTCTCTGTTCTCGTTCTCTCTCTTCCCTATGGGTTGGCAAAATTTACTTCCGGCCTATCTCTACTTCTGTCCTTGTGAGCTCCATGAGCTTGGGATGTCCCAGCTCCTTGGTGACTATAGGATACATTATATCTTGGATGGGAAAAAAAAAACTCCCCCTTCCAAGTGTAGGTGTGCCGACCATGCTCTATGACCACGAAGACCTGCTCTGCAATATTGTCTAGGTAGGTCACTTTGTTGGACTATCAGGGTCTTTAAACTCATAGATCGTGAGCGTTCCTACCTCATTCCGATGATTAGGCTTATACCTCCAAAAGGCTTTGTCAGTCTCTCGGTTTAAGAGCAAGTCTATGCTCTTATTGTCCTAGGGGACCCACTCGGGAGTGATGATTCTCTTCAAGACTGATTTACCTCGAGGGGTTCTGGGCTCTCTTCCTATGTTCCCTTGCTCTCTGTCACCTATGTGCGTTTCTCAGATCACATTACCAAATTCATTTGTCATATCTAGGTGATTGGTGACTACATACATGGTTCCTTCTTTGTCCAGGTATGCACCATTTTCAAACTTGACTACTAGATGTTCTAGTCCAATCGGCTGATCTGAGTTTTTGATCTCGAACACGGATCTTCTTAGGCCGTCCTCAAAGATGCAAGCACCTAATCGGTTGGTCCTAAGGTATTCCAGTTGCGTCTTGTAAGCACCTTCAACCTTTTGTAAGTAGGCCACACCTGAACTTCCTATGGGTCTCTCCATTCCATGAGACATCTCTGATTTGCTAGTTTCAGAGCTAGGGTACTGTGGGTGAGCACTCAACTGCTGGGCCCAAGATCTAGTGGTGTGAGTGACACTCACCTCTAAAGACCTAAGACTTTGCCTATCTCTCCGTAGGTGTCGTCCTGATCTAAGGTTCATGTGCCTGAATGAACAATCCCAATTTTTACCCAAAGTACAACCTCGTTGCTGATTCTTCCTTATCAATTGTTGGATCCTTTTTATTTTGTTATCATGTTTATGGTCTTGTCTGATTTTGCATCTTTAAGAATACTTGAGTGAATTTTTGCACTTGAAGTTGATCGCAATAAAATTTCTTCTTTCCTTTAAGGTTATTGTCACATGCACAGGTTATCTCGTGACTTGAACTTGATTACTTAGATAGCCTTGAACTTGTCTCGTGCTTATCGTCGCCCTAACTTACTTCCACTGCTATGCATTCTTAGCCTAAGCTAGGAATCTATTGAGGGAGTTAAGAGAATTTCCAACCTCAAGTTTTGCCTTTTGAGTGCTAGTTGAGCCCAGGACACGCTCACCCAAGCTCTATGATGACCTTGCTAAGGTTGCTTGAATTCCTTGCTTGCGCACCCGAACCTGCAAATTTTACCAGTTAGAAATGGACTTGACCACAATGGATTGACAAACAAAAACAATCTTCAACATTCACTAAGAAGTACAATACCTTTGCTTTTCTTTTTTACCCTAAACAGTATTTTCACTTCCCTAGTAGTGACTGGTGGTCAACATAAAAATACCTAAAGTAGAAGTCCACATAGGAGTATTACAAAAACCAGTGGATGTCCACGTAGGATTCTCCATGAGCCTTCCAATGGAACAAAAATTGTAGCAAACGGAGTTCCAAGGAAGATGTTATAGCCAATCAGGAACTCCGGAGTCGAAACAGGTGAAACAAGCACTTAGGGATAACTCACAGTGTCTTCTAAGGCTTCTTTATTCTCTAATGACCCTCACTTTTGCAAATTTTTGGCCGAAAAATAAATTAAATTTCTTTTGCCCTAAAAATGCTGAATTTTCCCGTCAATCGTGATCGAGTGGTCTGTCAATCGCGATTTATATGTCAGTCATGATTGACTGGTCCATCGCGATTGACAGGTCCATCATGGATGTCGGTTGCGATTGATGGGTCAATCGCGATTGACACATGGCCCGAAAATTTTGTCAGTCATGGTCAAACAATTGTTGACTGAGTCAATCATGATGGACAGGTCCGTCGGGGCTGTCGGTCGAGATTGATGGGTCAATCGCGATTGATGGGTCAGTCGTGATTGACACGTGGCACGTGAAGGCTCTATCGGTCATGGTCAATCGGTCATGGACTCTCTCGGTCATGATTGACGGGTCCGTCAGGAGGTGTCCATCTTCGTTTGTCAGTCATGATTGACGTGTCGATCGCGATTGATAGAAAACAGAGGCATTTTAAAATTTTACACACATTTTTAGGATGCCCTATGCCTACACATCATGTTTATGCACTTAGTTTAGCCCAATACTCAATTTCTTTTGTCGATCACGATTGATAGAAGTCAATGCCTCGAGACCTGCACAGTCAAAATTTTACCTGCTAGAGCTAGTACAGCTGCTGGGGATGCTGGTTCCTGTAGAAAATCTCAGAAAACACACAAATGCACAAGCACACAAATGCTCTCTTGCTCTCTCTCACAAGTGAAATGAGGGCAATGGTATGGAAGGGTGATATGACCCAAAAACTGAAATTTTTGTGAAGGTAGAGATGCAGAAAGGAGATGGTGATGATGATATGATGATGAAGATGGTGAAGAAAACAAAAGGAAATAGATTAGAGTGAAGAAAATACCTATGACTCCAACGTCTCAACTCTATGTCTTACCATCACACGCTCATCCTCAAAGCTCGATTCCCAGCAACGGCATCAAAATTTGGTGTAGCTCAGTGATGAGTAGCACCTCCTTTAATGTCAATCTGGGAAGACAAGAGGATGGTATGAAGACCTCAAACAAATGATGGCACAAGTGTGTGGATGAGAAGCACACAAACATGCACACACATACACAGACGCGCACACAAGGCAAGAACAAAGAGAGAAACAATGGAGTTCTTTAGATTACTCAAGAAAGTCTCATGTACAAGCTCAAATCACTCACAAGCTACCCCCGAAAATGAGCCCTCTAGCTCTTTTTATAGTTTTTGACTAGCTTTGGTCATGTCCAGACCTAATGTCCGACCTAGTTAAAAATTAGGTTCCTGGCCTATTTTGGAGGCTCAAACGAGCTCTAAAAATTATGAAAATTGGTACATAAATACTTCTAATACTCCTCAAGCTCAAGGACTCCTTAGCTTGAACAAAATGGAGTCGAATCCACCAAAAACGGTATTTACAATGTTCACGAAGTGATGAAAATCACTATTACAAAGAGGTTAAGTTGGGAAAAAAACTGAATGGCCTACTTGCCAGATCTTCGTTGACTACCTTGCCTACTTGTTCATTCTCTTTGCTTTGACTCCCTTTGTTGGCTTCCTTATTGTGTAGGTCTTTGAGTGCCTCACTGCTACCAACAGCCACCCATTATCCTATATATACATGACATTTGCACTACCTCAGATATCAAATCAAGCCAACATACCTCTACCTTGTATCTCTCTATTTAGAGTTGTCTAGATCACCATTTAAGCTCTACCTTGAGAGTGCATAGGTGGACAAATGGCATCATCTTTGTACTTGCTATTAGTAAAAAAAATTGTTGAGATTCTACTATATTTGTTATCTTCTCTACTATTGCTCCTGTGTTATATTTCATAACTATTGTCTTACATGGTATCAGATCCATAAGGTTCAAATAGTTTGAGAAGTATAACTATTTTAGCCTACTAGTAGACTAAAATATCATTAGATTATTCAAGTGATTACATGATGGCTTCATTGTCAAACACTAGTCTTAGTGCTCCAGCTAATGTTTGAAGGGAAGTTGGATGGAACCATCTATACACTCTGGAAGTTCAAAATTTCTACAATTTTGGACTCCTAAAAATTAATTGACACTACCGTGGGACTCATGGGATTCGATCCAGAGACTATACCAATTGAAGATGCAACAAATTCAAGATTGATGATTCAACCAAATCCAGATCTTGTAGGAGCTTGGAAGAGGTAGAATGTTGATGCATTATGTGCAATTGGCACTACTATAAGTGATTATGTGCTTACTTTAGTTCAACATACTACTAAAGCACATGAGGCTTGGGGGATATTTGCTCAACAATATGAGACGAAGAACCACATTAGGATACATAATCTTGAAAACTAGTTGGAAACTAAAAAGCATTCTGTTTCTGAAAGGGTTGAAGATTTTATCAAATAGATAAAACATCTACAAGATCAATTGGCTGCATTTGGTGTTGTTATAACACCAAAAGAGCTCACTCAAAGATGTGTGTGTATTCTTCCAGCAAAGCATGATGGATTAATAACAACCCTTAATACTCAAGTAAGACCAACTCCTCTTACATTTGAAGAGTTTTTTGTTATGATCTTACAAGTGATGCTACATTCTCAGCCAATGCAAAAGGAAAAGGCTCTTCTATTGGATCAAAGAAGAAGCCAAAGAAGAAAACTTCAAAAGAAGTTGCTTCTATTGTGAAAAGAAAGGCCATGCCATTAAAGATTGCAAGAAGAAGTAAGCTGATGAATGAAATGGGACTATAAAATCATCTTGGAAGAACGAAGAGTCTGCAAACAACACACAGCTAGAACTATGGGTAGCTAGAAGAGGTATACTCATCCGCTCAAGCTGATGTTGATGAACCATGAATTTTAGATAGTGGAGCTTCTCGTCATATGACCGGAAAAAATGATTGGTATAGTTCCCTAGTGCCTCTATGGGAATCCATCAATGTAGTGGTAGGAAATGACTCCAAGTGTCAAGTTGAAGGAACTAGAACCATCTCTTTTATCACTTCTCTAGGTGATCATGTGGTGGGCTTAGTAGAAGTGGGTAATTTAGCCATTGAATATTTATTGTGCCATGGCACTATGCCTCCCAAAATTGCACCCATGGTCTTCTCCATGGTATTGGACAATAAGAAGGATTGACCTACAATAAATAAGGTATAGATTCCCAATGCACCCATAGAGTAGGATTTTTCTCCAAAAGTTTTCTCCTCCAGATTGGATCAGCCTTATCGAATTCTTCTTGTGTATACAAGAAAGTATCCACTCTAAATTGTAATTGTTGATCTGGGTCTTTTTGTGTTGTCTGTTTGATGTACAACTTCGTTTCTTCTTTTAGTAATCCATAAGGTATGTTGAATGACTTTATAATCTGTTCTAAATTTTTGCTCTTAATCTTTGCTTCTTTCATGACTTTGATGACCGTATCTTCAAATTATTCATTAGGTTGGGACACCAATAGGGCCTGCTCATTTCGGCTCAGTTCTGCAATAGTTCATGTATCTTTATTAGCACTTGGTGCCTCCCCTCACATATGCACAAGTGAATTATTGATGTGGGGAGAAGGAGGGCATACCTCATTCTCCTCAATAGCTGTGTGCGAGATCAAAACTACAAGTGTTCCCATGTTTGTGTGTTGTTTTAATTGAACATGTAGGCTTTTTATGAGTGCATCCTTTTTGGTTATTTCTTTGTTAGCTGATGTAATTGATTCTATACTTTGTAGGAGGCATTCATCAAGTATGGCTGATTGATCGGCATCCTCTATGCAGTGTTGTACAATCTTGGCCTTTGTTTCCTTCCATTTATTGCATAATTCATTGGTATCATGCGTGTATTTTCTTTCCCCTTGTTCATGTAAATCTTGCTCTTGTGTCAACTGTTTAGCATATCTTACCAGTTGTGCCTCTAGCTCCATTCTATCTCTTTGGTTAGCTTGTGGTATTCCTATTGTTTGATTTACTAGAATTGAATTCATTAAATCTTTGTTTCTATTTCTTAGTGTGTCTGCCTCATCCATGTATATCTTTATTTGTGCTTCTAAAATTTTTCTTTGGTTTGTGAGGCATACCTTTTCTGCTTTGTTTGTTTCATGTTTATTTGTAATTTCCTTGAGTTGAATTTGTAGTTCTTGATTTTCCTCTATGAGCCTTTTGCAATTTTCCATAACCTCCTAGGTTTCCTCCTCTTTTTTTGCTAATGTTTCTTGGGCTTGTATCACCTTTGCCGATAGATCTTCACTCAATATCTTGACTGTTGACCTAAGCTTCAACTTAGGGACTTGCGGAGAAAGAGACTGTACCTCAATCCCCTCACAAGTGCATATAGTGGGGATACACGCTTTTAATTTATCAATCCGAAGAGTATACTAACCTAGCCGAGTGTATGAAGACATGCAAATGTGTAATGGTCAATGCAAAAGTATTACTCAAAAGTGAAAGTGAGAAAAACACTTATCCTAACAAGCTTCAACTGTAGGTCAAGACGAAACGATACTTGGTGCAGCAGCCGTCAGTATTTTGGACTTTTCTCCTAGCTCCGAGCTCCAAACATAGCGAATAGCATATGCGTTTCGAAGCTCTCGAGAAGACGCATCCAATGGCAGTGGTTTCGCGCAATTCCGACACTCCTACTTCAAGTTATGACAGAAATACTGAGTCGCGGGAATACTTTCCTACACTTCAGCACCTCCTACACCTCGCACACACCTCTCCTACAGCAAAGAAACACTCTCAAGAATAGATCACCCTCACAAGCACTCTTTCCAAGCAATACACATGCATACAAGCTCACAAAGAAGAAGATGAAGAGGGAAGAAGACACAAATTCGAATTTCTGTGCTCTCTATTCTCACAATGGCAAAAAGTCCTTTACAAAGAGTCACATTTGACTTATATACCAGTGCCCTAAAAATGGTCCTTTCACACAAGTGACCAGCACTTTATTCCCTAAGAGCTAATTTCCTACTATTTTACATGGGTAAGCTTCTATTCTTCTATGGGAATGCATCTAGAGGACTCCTCTAGTGCCTTTACAAGGGAAATATATTACACAAATGAATATGTTACAAAGATATTTGGTCCAGATCGGAAAAATTTTGGGGCCCGTCTTTTTCTCTGCTTTGTGCGCTCTTTGGTTCTGCAACACTCTCCCCCTCTTCGCCTCTGTCGTCCCTTGACAGACTTCGCTTCTTTTGACAGACTTTGCTTCGCGCACGCGCCCTGTGGTCAGTATTGTCTGCAGTTAAACAGACATGCAGATTCGATGGCCTTCTTGATTCAAGCTCTACTACTCGAGAGCCTGATGTAGTCGCCTTGCCTGTTGACTTGGGTTGCCACGCACGCCACCAGTGACTAGGAATGTGCTATTCTTAGTCACCCTCTTCAACTTTTCAGCCTCTACCCCTTTCTAACTTTTGGTCCTACTCTGATGTTTGAAAAATCCACTCCTCTGGACCCCGGGGTTAAGCTTTGTAGCCTGGTGCGTGCCCCTGCGGGGCTCTGTGCAGAGATGGGTGTTGCGCCCCTGCGGGGCTTCCTGCAGAGATGTATCTTTACATTTGTCTATCTTCAAATTTGCCCTTTTAGTGAAGCTGTTTCTTTCGTTGCTTTCTTTTTTTCCTTTTCTTACTCGTTTCGCCCTCAACACTGCCCCCCTTCTGAACTCTGTCGTCCCCGACAGGCTTTGATAAGCGCCGGGCGTATGTTCTGTACACTTGTTGCTCTGTATCATTTAGCAGATTAGCTTCACGTATCATGATCTGTTTCCATTGTTCAGCTTTGACTCCATCGTTCGGCGGTTGTCTATGATCTGCGAAGAAGCTTAATTCATATGCCACAAGTCTGGCATTCAGATTTGATGACATCTTCAAAAATACCTCTGAATCTATTTCAAAAAATCCTGTAAAAAATGCTTCTTCAAATATTTGCATGTATGGACTTGGCAAAAACATGAGTCTAGAATAATATGCCATTATTGTGGGGCGGCTCGGCATCACTGATAGATCGAAGATAAGTATATCGGTGCCTTGATTAATGCCGATGAAGTTCAGAAATGTATATGCCGCATGTTTGAAAACCTTCAGAACTGTAAGTAGCATACCAAGTATTTTATTTGTCATCTTTACTGCTAAATCTGGTACAGTCGCATAGTTTTGTAGCCAAAATTCTATGGTTTTGATCATATAATCCTCGGTTGGCAAATAATTATGCGGCGGGCTAGGTAACATCGGATAGTTGAGCCACTGTTTATTAATATTGCCGCTGCGTTGTAAAGCCAAAAATTCTGTTGCAACCCTTCTGCGTGGTATGGGACAAAACGAAGGGTTTACCTGTAATAAATAAGGTGCGGCCTCCCAGTGCACCCGTAGTGTGGGATGTTTCTCCAAAAACTTTCTCCTCCACACTGGCTGTGCAGCTTCAAACTCTGCTTGAGTGTACGTGAATGTGTCATTCTTGAAATTAAGCTGCTGATCCGGACTTTTGTGTGTAACCTTCTTTATATATTGCCTTGTTTTCTCTTTCAACAGTCCATATGGAATGTTGAAAGGCTTTATGATCTTCTCCAAGTCTTTACCTTTGATTTTGGCTTCCTTCATGACCTTGATGACTTCATTTTCAAAACTTTCCGTCAATCGGGACACCACTAGTGCCCGTTCCTTCTGACTTATTTCTGCAGTGTATGGCATTGGATGATCATCATGCATATCCGCCATCTGCTCATGCATTGGAGAATGATAGATCGGTTGAGATAGAGGGCTTACCTCTACCTCGTCAGTAGGATGTTCTTTTTCTGGCACTACTGATGTCCCGATCGGTTCTTTACCTTTCTGCTGATTCTGTAGCTCTTCAATGCATTCTTCTTTTTCTTTTATCTTTTGCAGGGCTTCACCGAGTTTTTCTTTGGTGGCTAGGAGCTCCTTACCTATGTCGGCTACGTGATCCATGTTTTCACTATAGCTCTGTACCAGTTTGGCCTGTGCTGACTTCAGCTGCCTTTTGAGCTCACTCATTTCTTGATCGTGCCGCCGTTCTGATTCTTCTTGTACTTCCTTAGCTTGTTGTAGCAATTTGGCATACTCCGCTATCTGTTCTTTTAATTCCTGTTCTTTAGTTTCTGAGGGGCCCTGTTGTATCAGTGGTTGATCATATAATAATGATTTCATTAATTCTTTATTCCTATCGCGCAGGCTGTCGTTCTCTTCGAGATATAGCTTGAGTTGTTGCTCTAATAGTACGCTTCGCATCCTCATTTTTTCTTTCTCAGCCTCGCTTGCTTTGTGTAATTGTTGCAACTCTTCTAGTTGTGTAAGCAGCTTTTGATTTTGGGCAATGGATTCGTCATATTGTGTCTTAATTGCTAGTACTTCAGTATTTTTGTTCGCCACTTCTTTTTGTGCTGCAATTAGCTGTGCCGATAACTGTTCGCTCATGAGTTGAAACTGATGTTTTTCTTTTCGTGCTTGATCATATTCAGCATCTGTATCCATCATTTGCTGTTGGGTGTCCATGGCTGTTTGGATCATTTGCTTTACTACCGGCTTCAGTTGAGTCACATCCACATTGAGCCATGTTTTTGGTATTGATGGTTCTGCTCCGGTAGTCACGTCTTTGCCTTGAGCAATGTGTAGAGTGGTATCATTGGGCTGCCTGATTTGAAGCTGTATCCGTGGCTCAGCCCTCATGTTTTCAATCTGTGCTTGAGGTGTGTCATCAGGCACCTCGATTATTGTTTGTTCTTTTTGTGGGATCTCTCCCGCATCCATATTCTTTGGGGTTTGTTCTTCCTCTTTAATAGGTATCTTGACATGTGTAACCCCAGTAGTTGTGTCCTCCTTGATGCTTACTTTGGTAGTGTCATTCAATTGAATGACATGCTCCTGTTCCTGAGCATCATTCACCTTCTTTTCTTTTTCCTTCTGGCTGTCTGGTGTTACTTCCATTTGATTGGGTTCCGGTCCTTCCTCTTCATAGGTTTCTGTCCTGATATCGGTATCTAGAGTGTCTTTCTCAGGACTCGATTCCGTATTCGTACTTGAGTCATCAATGCCCAATTCTTGGTATCTTCCAGGTTGTTTTGGAGTTGTTTCCGTACTCTGTTTTTGCTGAACTTGACTCGCTTGTCTATAATGATGTCCTTGGACATTTAGATTCACTTGCCCTTGCATGTATTGGTGTGTTTGCTCGAGGGCAGCAGACAAGTCTCTTTTTGAAATCGGCATTTGAGCCGTCGTGACCTTAGGCAAGAGATGTGTTCTCTTGGACTGCGGTGTTGCTTGGGCTTCTTCGTCTCGCAAGCGTTTTGTACCCCTCATGGGCTTCTGTGTGCTGGTTCCGGCCTCTTCCACTACAACTGCTGCTTTCTTTTTCTTAGGGACAGAAGCGGATTTCGCATACCTTGCTAGTCCTTCTGCTGTTGGCATCTCTCGTAAGCAGTGTCTCATGTCTAGGGCTTCATATATCAATAAGGTCAAGGCTGAACCACCGTTCAGGAACTTCTTTTGCCCCCATTTCTTCTGAGCTTCAAACAATCGCTCTTGTACGTAGCCTGTGAGATTCACTTTGTTTCCTATCTGTCTCATGGCATGCGATAGGAGTTGTACTACAATTTTCTGAGGTGCAGTGTATCTGTTCATGCCAGGAAAACAGAAGTGTTGGTGTACCAAACGTACTGCATCTTCAATATCCACTCTGTTAATCTCCAGGAATGATCTTTTCTTGGGGTCGTGGCATTCCTCTTTGACATTGGTAATGCCTTCTTGATTCCATCCAAAGGTCTTATTGATCAATTCATGAGTGAATTGAATGGTCTTCCACTTGCCCACCTTGTCCAAAACCTTTGCTTCTGGAACCGAAATCTTTGTAGCAGCCGGCTGCATAGTATTCATTACTTGTGTACATCTTTGGAAGTCGGGTACACATATAGGTATCTTCAAAAATGCTTCAATGCCAGCTTGAGTCCATACTTCTTCGATATGTGGTAACCCTTGTATTATGGTCTTGAAATCCTGTGACATAATAGGGAAATAGTGGTCCCTGTCCATAATCTTGATGGTTGCCATGAATAGAAGTTCCGAGATAGGTTGGTCATCTCGAAACCAATGTCCTCTGACCTTGGTTATTGACCCCAATGGAAGAAGTAGTTCCTCTTCCTGCTGTGTAGCTTCTGAGTCAGAAGATGTCATCTGCACTCAATATAGAGGATGAATTAGTATCCATATGTTTTTTCATAAATCCTCCTCCATATGTTGATTATTAATTCGATGTTGCTCCGAGTGCATGGTGCCGTCCCGTTCCCCGTGGGTGTGAGAAAGGTAATACCTGAATTTTTTTCATGCATTTTTATATTTTTTTGCTGAAAAGAAAACATAAAAGTTAGTACAAAGCCGAAGTGATTAGTGAAATTTTTTTTTTGGAGTCATTTTTTAAGTATGTACAAGTGCTCTCCTATTTCCAAAGGGAAAATGTGCGATACTATCTGAAAGTAGAAGAAGGACGTGCCGAATGCTTGGCCTTGTAATGTGGCCCTATCATGCATACTTTGGATCTTGGCAACTCCTCTTGTGTGCAATTGGAAGTAGTTGCATGCTGTATGCAGGTTGTCTTGTCTTTCGGCATCCATATTTGCTTCACTTGGGTGCGACGTACTGTATTCTCCACCTTCTTGATGAATGCTGTTCGTTTTCGGCTGTATGTCTTCTGATTCTGTTTTGGGAATCTCAAGTCGGTTTGTATTGCATTTGAGGATTCCTTCTTCCTCCAACATGTCCTTTCCTTCGTCTGATGTGTCTGTTGACCATGTTGAGTATGATAGCTCTGCTGAGAATGTTCCTTGTTCGGGATGGTCGTCCTTTGGGTACGTGACTTTGGGATCCAAATTTTGGTTCGATCCGGTTGTGCAGTTATCAGCTTCTTTGGGATCCATATGCTCTTGAGTCGTGATTGCTGAAAGTGTCCGAAATTCTTTGTCTTCTTATACAGGTGCTCATGCTGCTGTCGAAGACGTTTCTGTTGCTGGAGATATGCCTTCTTTTGATCCTTTCTTATCCAAGCTAGTGTAGAGTGTGGGATGGGGTATACTTTCACGGGTGTAGACTTCACTTCTTGCAGAGGGATATTTTTTCTTGGGCTTTGTGGTTCTCTGTGCTTGATTTCATGTTCTTGTGCACTCTTGTGATTCTCTACACTCAAGGATGGAGTGCACACAGGACTCACAATGATTTCACATGAAGTACTTGACGATGGGGTTCCTATATTGCTAGTGAACATACAATCATGACTTTGTTCATTAGGATGAACTTCTGGCTCTATAATAGCAGCTTTGGGTGGTCGTTCGTCTAGCAAACTAAATACCTCTCGAGGTCCTATTCTGGCAGAGATGTATCCTAAAGCCAATTGGATGGTTACCTCATATTCATATATCCAATCTTGGCCTAGCACCACATCTTCAAGCAGATCTTGGTCCTGACATACTAAAAGTCTCTGCTCCATTGTGTTGTTTCCCATATGTAAAGGTAGAGTGATCTCACCTATGCATTGAGTAACTTTTCCTCCTATTCCAATTAGCTGTGCCTTTGATGAGCGTAACTCCTCTTTAAGTCTCTGAGACAAGGAAAATCTAATGCAGCTTATTGCTGCTCCTGTGTCTATAAGAGCATCCACTAAGTGGTACTCTTTCCGTCCTGCTCCCAGATTCAAATAAGGCTGTCTTCTTTGTTTTCCAGAGTTCTCTGTGGCTCTAAAATTAGCCATAGGGATGAGCTCTTCTCCTACGCGATATCTCTCGTCTCTTTCTCTCATCCACTCTTTCCGTTTTCTGATACGTTCTAGGGCTTCCTGTCTAGCTTCTTCTCGTATGCGTTCTTCTTCCTTTTTTCTACTCTGAGCTCCTAAGAGTCGTGCTAGCATTTGATCAGTCAATGGCTCCATGAATCTTTTCACTCTACAACCACTGATGTAGTTGGGAAGAATATCTCCGTCTAGTGTGGCGAGATTGACTGCTCCACTAGTAGAGATTTGATTTATAATCATAGGTCCATATCCGCGTTTTTGTAGTTTCTTTGCATGTTGTTTGAGGGTGTATACTAAAACTAAATCGCCTTCTTTCAGTCCCTTGTCTTTTATATGTGCATCATAATATGCCTTTTGTCTCCGTTTAGCGGCATAGATGCCTGCTACCGCTTGCAATCTAGTCTCGTGTAGCTTTTCGATCTGATCTAATTGCTGAGATAATTCGTGACCATTCCACTCATACTGCTGGGCTACCTTCAAGGTAGGTACTAAGAAGTCAATTGGCAAAATTGCATTCTGCCCATACACTAGGTTGAAAGGCGTAGTTCCAATGGCCGTTTTATATGCCACTCGGAAGGCCCAAATTGCGTGATGCAATTGTTTGTCCCAATCTGACCTTCCGTTATTGACAATCTTTGTCAATATAGTACAAAGTACTTTGTTGGAACTTTCAGCTTGCCCATTAGCTTGAGGGTGGTATGGGGCTGATTTTTTATGAATCACTAAGAATTCATTCATTAGCGATTCAATAACTTCGTTTAAGAAATGCGTTCCCCGATCACTCACTATCTCGATCGGTAGTCCAAAGCGTGTGAATATGTGCTCAAAGAGAAATTTTGCTGTAGTTTGAGCATCATTCTTTCTCGTGGCTTTTGCTTCTACCCACTTAGTCAAGTAATCAGTGGCTACTATGATGTATTCCGCATGTGATCCTTTCGCAGGTGGATTGATAGGTCCTATGAAGTCAATTCCCCATTTGGTAAATGCTCTCGCACAAACCATGGGTCTTAAAGGCATGTCATCTCTTCTAATAGGATATTTTGCTCTCTGACATGTTTCGCAGCTCCTCACATATGTCTCCGCGTCCATATGTAGAGTTGGCCACCACAGGCCTGCAAAGAGAATCATCTTGACTGTTCTATCTGCTGAGAAATGTCCTCCCGCAGCTCCTGCGTGTGCCATTTCTAATACAGAGAGATATTCATTCTCATGAATGCACAACCTTAGTTGGTTATCCTTTCCGCGTTTAAAGAGTTGTTTTCCTAGGATGACGTAATCTTTGCTCTGTTCTTCAAGAGCACGTTTTCTTGCTAGGGTAGCTCCGTCAGGGTACTCTCGAGTTTTCAAGAACTTTACTAAAGGCATGCTCCACCTAGGTGCTATTGTAGAATAGCATAACGTAGAGTTCTCTCCTGGGATTTGTTCTTGACAGGTTTGACAGTTTGACACATAATAATGTGCATCTCGTTGCATGGTTGGCCAATATATGCCAAATCTCTTGAGTGTTTGCCATGTTCCATTTGCATTCAAATGAGTGTTCCATTGGTTTGTGTGTGCTTTCTGAAGCCACATTTCTTGTTCCCCTTCCTCCACGCATCTCATCAACAGTCCGCTTGAATCCTGGTGGTACAAACTTCCAGCAATAATGTGAAGGTTCTTAGTCTTCCAGAGATCTTGCTTTCGGTTTGGCGTGATCCCATCTTTAGGTCCATGTGTGAGTATCGGGATCAACTTTTCTGCCCACTGAGGACATACTTCCAGGTTAAAGAGATAAGTGTCTGGCAGATCATCAGGAACTCCTATAGGTGGTTCACCATGGGTCATGCGAGATAAATGATCTGCCCTTATGTGTGTGTTTCCTTTCTTGACTATTACTTCAAAATCAAATTCCATTAGCAATAAAAACCATCGTACTAGACGTCCTGTATTGCAAGGCTTGTTGACTAAGTACAATAGAGCTTGATGATCAATGAAAAATTTGAATTTGTTTGCCAATAAGTAATGTCTAAACTTCTTGACGGCATAAACCATTCCTAGGCCTTCTCTCTCCGTAGTAGTATAATTACGTTCAGCTTGATTTAACTGTCTACTGGCATAGGCTATCGGGTGGTCTAATTTACCTGAATCCGCTGGTTGAGCTAAGATGCAACCAATGGCAAACTTGGAAGCATCAACATGAATATGAAACGGTTTATTCCAGTTAGGGACTCGAAGAATGGGTGCTGAACTCAATCGATTCTTCAACTCATTAAACGCTTTTTCGCATTCTTCTGTCCAATTGAATTGAGTTAACAATGCATAAAGAGGTCTAGCAATTATGGCATACATATGTATGAATCTTCGATAGTAACCACAATGTCCCATAAATGCTTGAACTTCTTTAGCAGTTTTCGGTCTCGGTAAATCCAAAATGACTTTGATTTTGTCTTCATCCGTGGAAATTCCATTCTTAGAAACAATATGTCCTAAGATTTTCCCTTGTCGCACCATGAAGACACATTTTTCGGGATTGAGGCATACTCGATATTGTCGGCATTTGGCAAAAATCCTTTCTAGTTCAGGGATGTGTTCTGATCGTATAGCTGAATATGTACACAGATCATCCACGTATACCTCCATGCTCTTTCTCAAAAATTCCTTGAACACATGACACATCAGTCTTTGGAACGTAGCTGGGGCATTCGTTAAACCAAAAGGCATGACTCTAAAGGCGTATACTCCCCATTCAGTTGCAAATGCAGTCTTATGTTGGTCCTCAGGAGCAATGGCTACCTGATTATACCCTGAAAAGCCATCCAAAAAACTATAAACTTCCTTCCCTGCTACTCTTTCCAAGAGATGGTCAGTGATCGGTAAGGGATAGCTATCCCTTATGGTGGCGGAGTTCACTTTTTTCAAATTGATGCACACTCTTAACTTCCCATTTTTCTTTGGTACAACTACTAAGGGTGATACCCATTCCGTGTGCTCAATTTTGTAGATGAATCCAGCGTCTAACAACTTATCTATTTCTTCTTTTATCTTGGCTGAATATACATCATTATAAGTATAAGGTCTCTGTTTGGAAGGTTTGGCCTCGGATGTCATGGGGATTCTATGCGCACATATAGATGGATCTACTCCTTTTAAATCCTTATAAGTCCAAGCAAAGACATCCCGGTATTCTCTTATGAGTCGAATTAGCTCCTGCTCCTCTTCCTCTGAGACATCCTGTCCTATGAAAGTACATCGTTCCTCCCCTCCTTCCATGGTTACGACTATTTTTTTGGTTTGTTCTTTATTATCATATGCTATTCCCGGTTGTGCTTCTCTTTTAGGCATTTGAATAGCAATTTTCCTCTCTTCCACTTCATATTTTTTGAAATGAGCTGGTACCTCAAATTGGTCTTGTGGCCTGTTTTCTTCATCTTCTAATTCCCTTTCAACTTCTAATTTGTCCTTTTGTGCGAGATCCTCATGTTGTTCATTGGCAGTGAAGTCCATGTTGGTGGTACTAATTTCTAAATCCACGGGTTCTGGTTCCATTTCGATGCTCTCGTAGTCCTCCTTCCAGTTTTCCTCAATTACTTCTCCTTCTTCTGCCTCCTGAAGGACTACCATATACAGACTAATGTCATAACCTTCCTCGTCAATGCATTCGTTCATAGTTACCACTTCTTCGTTTACACACACATCGAGGGTGGCTAAGATTTCCATCCAACCATGAGGTTCGAATTCTTCGTCTGGAAATACTTGTGGCATATAAGCTGGATCTTGTACCGATCTCACTACACCTTGTTTCAGCTGCCAACTTTTTCTTCTCTCTTCTTCCTTTTTAGCAGCTTGGCATATCCATAGATGAGTGTCCTCGTTCATCCAGGATTGGTCACTAGAACCTGCACTATGAATCGATTGATCGTCTTCCTCTTTATGGACTTGATTCCATTGCAGAGGTGGTACATCTTGATATGCATACGTATGTAGGTTGATCCTAGTGGTGACTCCTGCGTGTTGTAGGTACACTGCATCCTTTCCCCAATCTTGTACTACCTTTAGCTGTCTCATGAATGGCCTTCCCAAGATCATCTCATAGTTGCTCGGCCTTTCAAAGTGACAAATTGCTAAGGTATGCTCGAATTCCACTCCGCACGTAGTGAAGACTACTCGTTCCAACAATCCTAAGGGTCTTTCTGTATGTCCATCGGCCATCTGAATTTTCATACGTGTTGGTCTCAATGCTGGTTTTCCCCATTTCTGCCAAATTTCTTTGGTAGCAATACCTACACCAGCTCCTGAATCTAATATGGCTTTGGTCGTATAACCTCTGTAAGTGATTGGTAGACATGTATTTCCTTCATCTCCTTCACTAAAGTCTCCTATTTTATCCACTGGAACTCTCACCGTTTTCACTTCGTCATCTACCTCCTTCTTTGCCTCCTTGACTTCCCACTGATTGATCAATTTTTCCTTTAGATGTGGTTTTACCTTTAACAATTCCTCGAATGTTAAGGTACATGGGATTTTCACCTCTCTAAGGCGTTGTATGATCTCCGATGTTTGAACTGATTGATTCGTTTCCCGTCTTTGTATTGATGGAATGCGATACAATTCTGAGTTGTGCTCGTATTCCCCGGTGTAATTAGGTAGCTCCTTTACATCGTCTTCGGCTTCTTTGTCACTTGCATCCATTGGAAAAATTTCTTCTGAATTAAGCTCAGGTATTGAATCCTCTATTTCGTTTTCTGCTTTCAGTTCTTCAAAGGGCGGTTCCATTCCCTCTACTTTTTTCCACTTGTCCTCTTGAACTCTCGCCCATAAATCCTTAGTCCAGTCTCCTTCTGTTTCAGGGACTATGGATCCTTCCTTTCTTTCAACACCAATTTCATTATCCAGAGGTCTAGTTACGTTAGGCTTTTTCTGATTATTTAGACACTCTTGGAATCTTTCTTCGCAAATTCGGTTGTTTGGTAATGGTGATGTGGGTTTTTCTAATGTTTGTTGGGCAACTTCTATTAATTTTTTGCAGATTTCCAATCTTTCTTTCTCTAAGTCGCCTCTCGGATATTCTCTCTCATGTTGTTCTATGATAGGTCCTGCTTTTATTCTCGCTTTGTATGCCTGAATCCACATCGCTAAATCTTCAGGCATTGTGTCTGCTAATACCGATCCTACCTCCTTCTTTTCTTCCTCCATTTTATTTTCTTCTTCCACTCGTGCTTCTTCTGTTGAATTGTGTTTACTCTTTTCATTTTCCTTCTTTTGCAACAATTTCTTTTCTTTTATCCTGTCTCTCCTTTGCTTCCATCTTTGGGATCGTTTACTGGTGATACTTTTTTCTGGTTCTTCTGAGTCTTCTACTCTGTGAGGGATGGGTGTATTTCCCTCTTTGTCACTTTGGTTATTTTCTTCGGTTTTATCAGGGTTTTCTCTAGTCTTTGCTCTCGTTATGGCTTTTAAAGGTATAGTGTACTCTTTATCACTCCCCGACGATTCAATTACCTCTATCACGTTAATCTGTACGTTAGATGTGACTTTGTTTGGGTTCTTAGGACAATCTCTGAAAAGGTGTTCCTTTCCACAATCGCTACAGTATCCTTCCCAAATTCGTTGTGGTGGTGGTGGGTTCGGTAATGTACATTCTCTGATATAGTGGTCACCTCCACATCTGTAGCATGGTCCTCTAGGTACAGGTGGTCTATTCATTGGTCGAGGTGGCATGGTTGCTCTAGGAGCTGTGTACATTAATGGTACATAATCTTGCTCGTAGTTGTATGAACTCTCCGGCGTCTCCATGCCATAAGCATATGGGTCGTATTGTTGCCCATATTCCATTGTTGAGCTTTCATAACCTGGGTATGCTCCTTGACTAGGTTCGTAAAATGAATCATATGGTTCATTGCTAGTCAAAGGCGTTGCCGGCACTATGGCCCTTTCTAAGTTTTCCTCTGGTTGTGCTATTTTAACTGGGACAACGTTCTGAGGGTGGGGTGGTTGTTGTCCTAGCACTGGTTGAGGCTGTGTATATCCCTGGTATGCGTATGGTCGTGGCATTGGTGCCTGCGGCTGATATGATGGATATCTGAAGGCTTCTCCTCCTTGCTGGTTCTGCGGATATCCATATGGTCTCACATAAGGCTGGGTGGGTCTGGTTTGCCTATTGTAAGGGCAGTTCTCAGTGTTATGATTTGTGTACCTCTGCTCTATACTGCAATACTGTAGTGGCCCGGGAACAGAGGGTCTATGAGGAGCATAGGCAGGTGGTGGGACTACTCCCCTAGTACACAAGTGAGAAGGATGATCCCCTCCGCACTGCATACATCTTCTAAGCATAGGCGTTCTCATAGGATTGGTGGGATAATTCCTCTGTCCTTGCATATTCAGTTTTTTTGCTAGCAAGTCAGCAATTTCCTCAATGTTGTTTTTAGGGTTTGATGTGCTATTTGATGACTCTTCACTTTTCACACTTCCTTGGGGTATTTTCAAGTCTCCTGCAAGGTTATCCTCTAGGTCTATACATTCCTTCATACACTCTTGCAGAGTTTGAACTCTCTTCACGTACACTAATGACCTCAAGGTTCCATTCAATAGTCCTTCTAAGAACAATGATACCATCTTGTTTTGTGTTGGTCTCTCCTCTACGGGGCATCTATCCACATACTGCTTGAATCTCCTGGCCGCCAATCTGACTGACTCAGTTGGAGCTTGTTTGAAGCTGTGGATTAATGACGAAGAATTGTTCTTGATTCCAGACTTGGTAAATTCTTCAATCATTTCTTGATACACTTGATCCATGTTCTGAAAGGTATTTGGATCCAATGGCTGAAACCAGGCCAGGGCTGTGTCTGACAAGGTGAGGCCAAAGGATTCATATTGAATCATGAAGTCATCTACCTGCTCGGCTCTAACTACTTGTTTAAATTCTGCTATATGATTATAGGGTTCACTCGAGCCATCATAATGATTTCTCATGCATTTGGCCACTTGAATCGGTCTTAGTCTCCTCCCTACTTCAGGTTGTCTCGGCATTACAGGGTAATTTGGTCTTCCTATAGGTATGCCTGGTCCTCGTACTACCTGTGGTCTGACTGGAGCACGAACTCCTTGTCTTGGGTCCATAGCTGGTTGTGGCCGGTAATTAGGATTAGTGGCAGGTATTGCAAATTGCACATGAGGTCTGATGGGGATCTGGGTTTGTTGAGTTTGTTGTGTTTGTTCCGAATGTTGACTTGAGTCATATTGAGAAGTTCCATGTGGGTTCCGTGAAGTGGTTGCTTGGTCCCTTGGGGGGAACACTGGAATGTTCTGATATTTCAGCTCAGCTCTCTCTAATTCAGTGACTGGCCAATATCTTCTGTGGTCTTTGTCCAAATATGTAATGATGGTGGGGAATTCAGGATCTTGTAACTCATAGATGGTAACTGGATTAGGAGCAGCTTCCCAAATAGACGAATGGGCTCTGAGCAGTTGCTCCATCCCGTTGATCAAATACACATCTATTAGAGTGTCATCCTGAGGAACTAAGTCTCCTCTCCAAAGCTTAGTAATTGTCGATCTCCCTCTAGGAGTTGTTACTTGTTCTTCAGTTCCATGTCTATTTAAACTTGAAGTGTCATTTTCCTCACCACGCTCATTAATGATTTCCGGGTGTTCAGTGACCAGGTATTGAATGTCTTGTTTATCCATGTACAGTCCTCCTATGTATTTGACTGCTGGTCTTGGCACTATGTAGGCCTCTGAAGCCTTCCTCAATCTGGCCACTGATCTGTTTAGACCATCTAAATAGATAGGGATCTCATTGTGGTTAGTGCTCACATATTCCAAGGAAGTTCTGTATTCGCCCTCAATGATGGACATCTGGCCAATCATGGGCACAGTGTTTTGCATATCCTCGAAAGCCATGGGGATTTCTCCTTCTGACTCACTGGAGGTCTCAGAATAGTGTGATCGGTTACTTGGTTCGGCAACACTCCCTACGGAAGAAATTACACTTCTTCGGCTTCCTAGGGTTCTTCCTGATCTCAAGTTCATTCACTTAAGAGCTCTGATCAATTCTTGTCCACCTTTGGTCTCTAGAGTTCTAAGTTATGGTTCAGAAGTCTAGGGAAAGCTTAGGCTGGAATGTGACTGAAAGAAAATTTTAAGTCACGATACTTGACTCTCACGACCTCTAAAAAAAACGATCGCTGACAGACGATACTTGGGTGAAACGATCGCTGGAAAACGACCTTTCCCCAAACGATCTCTGACTTGGCAAACGATACACGACCTTTCCACAAGACGATCTACGATCTCTGACCCAAAACGACCGCTCGCAAACGATACTTCATCAAAACGATCGCTGGAAATCGACACTTGGGTCTAACGATACTTGATCAACACGATCGCTAGAAAACGATCTTTGACCAAACGATCTCTAGCAGATAGCGATACACGACCGACGATCTCTAGTAGAAACGATCGGCGATACTTCGTTGAAACGATACACGATCTCTCACTAGACGATACACGATACTCGGATAGAAACGATCTACGACCTTCACTGGAAACGATCGACGATACCTATCTGAAACGATACCGACCTTTGACAAGTGTCGCGATCTCTGAATCACGATACTTGGTAAACGATACACCACCGACGACCTTTGTCTGAAACGATCTCTAGCGAAACGATCTCTAGCGAAACGATCGACGACCTCTGTCTGAAAACGATCTACGATATCTCTCAAAACGATCGGCGACCGCTGGGAAATATCGCGATACTCAACCGCAGGAGTAAAACGATACTCGACCGCAGGAGCAAAGCGATACTTGACCCTTTTTCAAATTTTTGTGTTGTTTTTTGAGGTTTGGATATTTCCCCCTTTCTCTCCTAGGTTCTCTCTCTTACCCCTACCCACTGTATCAATCAACAAACTACTTGTAACCCCCTGAAAGCCCAAACGACACTCAGCGCAGGTCGTTTTTTCCTTCTCCTAGGTTGAAATGCTGAAATTTTTGAGCAAGGAGGTGGTTTAGTTTACCTTGGAAGCTCCCATGATCTCTTGGTCCAACTCCTTTGCACAGAACTCTCCTCTATTACTTGCTTGCCTCAAAACGACCGCTGGGCTCACACGACACTCGATGCAGCTCTCCACGATACTTGTTCCACAAGTAACTTGAAAATAAAAATTTTTTTGGCTTTTATACTTGGGGATTCCTAGCTTACTGGAAAATGAAAATTCTTGAACAATCCTAAAGTCTACTCTACTCTCCACTCACTCCTATTCTACTTCTTCTACTCACTCCCCTAATCTATCAACTTACTACACACACTCCAAGAATGAGAAGTAGCAAGTGCGGTTGAAAATGACTTACCAAAGAAGAGAAGATCTCCGCTCCTCCACGTTCTTCAAAGCAAAAAGCTACTTACCATCACGCGAATGCCTCGGTTTGATTCGTCACTCCCCGGCAACGGCGCCAAAAAGTGTGTTGACCTAAGCTTCAACTTAGGGACTTGCGGAGAAAGAGACTGTACCTCAATCCCCTTACAAGTGCATATAGTGGGGATACACGCTTTTAATTTATCAATCCGAAGAGTATACTAACCTAGCCGAGTGTATGAAGACATGCAAATGTGTAATGGTCAATGCAAAAGTATTACTCAAAAGTGAAAGTGAGAAAAACACTTATCCTAACAAGCTTCAACTGTAGGTCAAGACGAAACGATACTTGGTGCAGCAGCCGTCAGTATTTTGGACTTTTCTCCTAGCTCCGAGCTCCAAACATAGCGAATAGCATATGCGTTTCGAAGCTCTCGAGAAGACGCATCCAATGGCAGTGGTTTCGCGCAATTCCGACACTCCTACTTCAAGTTATGACAGAAATACTGAGTCGCGGGAATACTTTCCTACACTTCAGCACCTCCTACACCTCGCACACACCTCTCCTACAGCAAAGAAACACTCTCAAGGATAGATCACCCTCACAAGCACTCTTTCCAAGCAATACACATGCATACAAGCTCACAAAGAAGAAGATGAAGAGGGAAGAAGACACAAATTCGAATTTCTGTGCTCTCTATTCTCACAATGGCAAAAAGTCCTTTACAAAGAGTCACATTTGACTTATATACCAGTGCCCTAAAAATGGTCCTTTCACACAAGTGACCGGCACTTTATTCCCTAAGAGCTAATTTCCTACTATTTTACATGGGTAAGCTTCTATTCTTCTATGGGAATGCATCTAGAGGACTCCTCTAGTGCCTTTACAAGGGAAATATATTACACAAATGAATATGTTACAAAGATATTTGGTCCAGATCGGAAAAATTTTGGGGCCCGTCTTTTTCTCTGCTTTGTGCGCTCTTTGGTTCTGCAACATTGACTTATTCCTTTCTACTAGTGCTTTGTCATAATCTTTTTTAGCTTCCACTACTTGTTGTTGGGTGTCCATGGTCATGTGGATCATTTGTCTTACCATTGGTTTAAGTTGTGCTACATCCACATTCAACCAAGTTTTTGGTATGATCAGTTCTTCCCCTATTTGCATGTCCTTTCCTTTTCCAATGTGCATTGTCTCGTTAAATGGTTGTTTGATTTGTAGGTGAATATGATGTTCTTTGTCTTTGACCGTGGTGGACTTTGTTGTGCTGCCTTGAAGGGTTACATCCATATGTGATGGTTCTGCAACCACTCAAATGGGCGTAAATTGTTCTTACTCAATGACTTCTTCCTCTTTGTGTTCTTCCTTGGGGTGTTGCATTCTTGATTGAGCTTCAAGAGTAGCTTTTGTGAATTGAAGATTTTGGGGAATCATTGATTTTGAGTGTGTATGTTCTTTCTTTGTGTTGTTTCTCCTTTTATTCATGCTCTAATTTAGTGGCTTGTGCTTGATCATGTTTTTGGCTTTCCACTTCCAGTTGATCCCTTACCTGATTTAAGTTGTGGAATCATTCAAGTTGATCCCTTACCTGATTGAAGATTTTTGGGAATCATTGATTTTGAGTGTGTATGTCCTTTCTTTGTGTTGTTTCTCCTTTTATTCATGCTCTAATTTAGTACCTTGTGCTTGATCATGTTTTTGGTTTTCCACTTCAAGTTGATCCACCATCATTGTTTGATTTCGTGTAGAGATCCATGTTCATAGTTGATTGGTCATGATCGATCTTGAATTCCTTCATCATCTTGCTTTTGATGTTTCTGATTCCATTAACATCATTACCTGTAATGATGATGTCATCAACATAGACACAAACATAGATTACCTCTCAATTACTTCTCTTAATGAACAGAGAAGTGTCAACCTTACTCATGACAAAACCTTGGTCTTGGAGATATGTAGTTAGCCTTTAATTCCATGCCCTAGGTGCCTGCTTCAATCCATATAAAGCCTTCTTTAATTTGCAAACATAAGTTACCTTCTTAGGGTCTTCATAGCCAGGAGGTTGTGACATATAAACCTCTTCTGAAATCCATCCATTCAAGGAAGCATTCTTGACATCCAATTGGTACATGTTCCAATTCTTTGATGCAGCCACACTAACCAACACTCTGATTGTTGGCATCTTGGCCACAGGAGAAAATGTCTCTTCATAGTCAATGCCTTGGGTTTGTGCAAAACCCTTGGCTACTAATCTGGCCTTGTACCTGTTAATTGTGCCATCATAATTTCTTTTCAATTTATAGATCCATCTGGATCCTATTACCTTCATGGAGTCCTTCTTGGGTGTTGATGTATGAAACACCACAAGAAATGAATTAATGTGACACTAGAACACCTCTATGGTCACCATTAACTCATTGCCACTCCAAACTTTGAGAAATGATAGCCTAAAGTGAGAACTTTGCTTCTATAGAAATTCCTGTTTTAGTAAGAGCGCCTGTTTAAAATTAGAATTCGATGCCTAGCATCGACTTGCAACGAGAATTCGATGCCGAGCATCGACTTGGGATTTTTTTGGCCACTTTTTAGCAGGGATTCGATGTCGGGCATCGACTTCCCGCATAAAGTCTTGATCTTTTGGACACCAAAAACTATAGGTGATTTCATGCACACTTAGAATATGACTTATCAACTGGAATTCGATGCCAGACATCGAGTTGCTCCAACAACATCATCTTTTCAAGAAGATTTGGCAGTAGATAAAAATCAAATATAAAGATAAGGACTTATCAAGTGAGATTCGATGCCAGGCATTGACTTGCTTGGAAAAATTCAACCTTTCAAATCATTACACAGAAGACAAACACTGGAGATGGAGGAAGAAGACTTATACACAGAACTTTAACTAGTTCTTGTCATAACTATGAAAACTCAGAAGCTTACAAGTGCTTTCTCGCTTAGAGAAGCCCGACTATACTCAGTCATACAAAAATGAGTTCTTCTCACTTTCTCATTGTCTTCCTTCTTCTTCTTCTCTCCGCGTCAGTTAATACTAACTAACTTATATAGATTTTCTCATTCCCGTGATTTTTAAAAAAACTTCTAGAACTAAAGTGAACTAACTTTACAAGTATGATACACTTGTGAATTTGTCCCTTCACATAGGCATGGGGTTTTCTTCCTAAGATTTGACCTTCAAATATATGTCTAATTAGTGATTGTTTCTCCAACAGCTCCCCCTCAATCACTAATTGACATTCCCTGTTTCTTCATATCTTCTCCTTTTCTTTTACTCCTGCCATGCTTTTGAATCTGCTGGTCTTCACACCATCCAAGCTCTTTGTCATTATGTCTGCTAACTGATCTTTAGTAGAAATGTACTCCACTTCAATCTCCTTCTCCATTACCTTTTCTCTAAGAAAATGATATTGTATCTCTATGTGCTTTGTCCTTGCATGAAATACTGGATTTGCTGCAAGATAAAGTGAACTCATATTATCTCCATGTATTGTAGGTGTACCTTGATCAATGCCTAAGCTCTTGAACAATGTCTGCATCCATATGACTTCCTTAGCTGCTTCCACAAGTCCTTTGTACTCTGCTTCAGTTGATGATAATGCTACTGTATGTTGTTTCTTTGAACACCAACTTACAAGCTTATCACCAATATATATCATGTAACCATGAGTTGATCTTCTGTCATCCTGGTTACCTGCCCAGTCTGAGTCACTGTAGGCTCTTAACTTCAAATCTGATGTAAAAGGATAATATAATCCTTCCTTTATAGTTCCTTTGATATATCTGAGAACTCTTTGACCTGCAATCCAATGTGGGTCCTTTGGACAATGCATGAATTGTGACAAAACTCCCACTGCATAACTAAGATCAGGTCTTGTTAGTGTAGCATAAATCAAACTACCCACAAGAGATTGATACTTCCTCATATCTTTGTAGTCTGCACCATCATATTTACTGAGCTTGTGATTAACTTCAAATGGAGTTGAAGCTTCTCTGCAATTTTCCATATCAAACTTCTTCAACAAGTTCAGAAGATACCTTTCTTGTGATACATATATGCCATGATCTGTATAAGTAACTTCCATTCCAAGAAAGTATGATAACTTTCCTAGGTCACTGATCTTGAATTCTTTTTCAAGTAATCTCTTTACCTCCTTGATTCCTTCATCTGAAGTACCTGTGATTATAATGTCATCTACATAAATACAAATGTAGATTGTACCTTCCTCTGTTCCTTTGATAAGTAGACTTGAATCTGCTTTTGAACTTTGATATCCAAGATCATTGAGATACTTCACCAGTCTATAGTTCCAAGCTCTTGGAGCTTGCTTCAATCCATACAATGCTCTTCTCAACCTGCAAATAAAATTTGGATACCTGGAATCTATAAACCCTTGAGGTTGTTCCATGTATACCTCATCTGATATGTATCCATTCAAGAATGCATTCTTTATATCCAATTGACTTAGAGTCCATCCTTTTGAAGCTGCAATAGCAATGATTGTCCTTATAGTTGACATCTTAGCTACGGGACTGAATGTCTCATCATAATCTATGCAATAGGTCTGGGCATAGCCTTTCACCACCAATCTAGCTTTGTATCTGGCTATACTTCCATCTGCAAGCTTCTTCACTTTATAAACCCATTTATTTCCAATTACTTTCTTACCATTTGGTTTAGGAACAATTTCCCATGTCTTGTTCTCCTCCAGTGCATTGAACTCTTCCTTCATTGCTTCTTCCCATTGCTTCTTACCTTTAGCTTCATCATAGTTCTGAGGTTCTTCATCATCTTTGACCATATATGCATAGTTCTTCTGAGTTATGTAAGAAGTATCATAAGAATACCTTTCTGGTTGTCTTCTAGTCCTGCTTGACCTTCTTGGTTCACATTCTTCATATGTGTCTGGATACACCTCTTCATCAAATATAGGAGCTTCTTCATTTCTTCTTGTTAATCCACTTGTGGATGTACTTGCTTGCATATAGTCTTCATCTCTATTTACCTGCACAATTGATTTTCCTTTCTCACATCTTCTTACCGCTTCTTCAAATTCTTCAGCTGTATGACGTTGATCTGCATACTGTTGGAACTCAAGGTCAAGCACAAGCATGGAAGCACATCTAAGAGGTGGACACACAAGAAGAAGGAGCAAGTAGGGAGGTCCAAGAAGTACATGTCAACTTTTCATAAGAATCCCCTACAAAAATAGTGATTTCCATCACTAAAACCATTGTAAATACCATTTTCTAATTTGGTAGCTCCATTTTGTGCAAGCCGAGGAGTCCTCGAGCTTGAGGAGCATTAGAAGTATCATCCTACCAATTTTCATAATTTTTAGACTCCGTTTGAGCCTTCAAATAAGCCCTAGAACCTAATTTTTAACTAGGCCGGACACTAGGTCTGGACAACGCCAAAACTAGTCCAAAAACTATAAAAAGAGCTAGAGAGCTCATTTTTGAGGTTAGCTTCTTGTAGATTTCAGTTTTGTAATAGATTTCTTTTGTAATCAAAGTCCTTCCATTGTTCCTCTCTTTGATCTTACCGTGTGCGCGTGTGTGTGTATGTGTGTGCATGTTTGTGTGCTTTCACTCACGCACTTGTGCCTTCACTTGCTCGTGGTCTTCATACCGGTCCTCACGTCTCCGCGGATTGACAAGTAAAGGAGGTGGTGCTTACGCTTGAGCTACACCAAATTTTGGCGTCGTTGCCGGGGAGAGAGCTTCGAGGACGAGCGTTGTGATGGTAAGATCGTAGATTTGCGACGTTGGAAGGTAAAAGAACTGTCATTTCAGTTCATTTTCTCTTTTTTCCCCTTCATCTTCTTCATCATCATCATCTCCACCTTCTTCCATCTTCTTCTTCATAGAAATTTCTTGTTTTTTAGTGCATTTTCACCATTTTCATACCATTTTTTATGCATTATTGTGTGGGAAGGAGTTAGGAGGTGTAAGGGAGAGCAAGCGCTGTGTTTTTTTCATGATTTTTTGCTCATGCGGAGCTCGCCATAGCCGGCGCTCAGAAATTTGAATTTCCCGCCAAAAAATGCGATTCTGTGATGAAAATCGCGATTCTGTGAAAATTCAAAATTTTTGAAAAAATCACGATTTTCTGTTTTCCCGCCTAAAAGTTGGCTGAAAAAAATCACGATTCTGTGGTCATTCTCAGAATCGCGATTCTGTGATTGTGTTCAAAATCGCGATTTTCACATCAAAAGAAACACGATTTTCTAAAAACACGATTTTCAGCGGGCTCAAAATCGCGATTCTCACAAATCACGATTTTCAGCCAAAAACACGATTTTGTGAAAAAAACACGATTTTGTGAATCACGATTCTCTGAGTCAAAATCGCGATTTTCAAAAACACGATTTTGTGCTCAACATCGCGATTTTCTTGTCAAAAACACGATTTTGAGAAAATACGATTTTCAGTGGGCTCAAAATCGCGATTCTCACAAATCACGATTTTCAGCCAAAAACACGATTTTGTGAAAAAGGCGATTCTGTGGAAACACGAATTTTCGCTCGAAATCGCGATTTTCAAAAACACGATTTTGTGCTCAACATCGCGATTTTCATGCCAAAAATACGATTCTGAAAAAAACACGATTTTGTGAAAAAAACACGATTTTGTGAATCACGATTCTCTGAGTCAAAATCGCGATTTTCAAAAACACGATTTTGTGATCAACATCGCGATTTTCATGCCAAAAACACGATTCTCTAAAACACGATTCTGTGATCAACATCGCGATTTTCAGAAACACGATTTTGTGATCAACATCGCGATTTTCATGTAAAAAAAAACACGATTTTCAGAAACACGATTTTGTGATCAAAATCGCGATTTTCACAACACGATTTTCTACTCAAAATCGCGATTTTCAAAACACGATTTTGTGAAAACACGATTTTGTGAACACGATTCTCAAGGTACAAAATCGCGATTTTCTCCAAAGGTCCTGTTTGCCTGTTTTGACCCCCAGGAGCCTGATTTGACATAACTTTTTCATCCAAAGTCCATTTTTTGAGCTCTATAGCTCGTTGGAAAGCTCGTTTCGAATCCTACACGATCTCAACTGTTTTTTTCAAGAATAATGCATTAATTTTGAGATAGGATAATTTGAAGTTGACCCTCAAGTGGGACTAGGAAACCAGGGGGGCTCCCAAGGATTTTTGAGCAATACAAAGGGGGAGAAAATTGTGTCATGGGAAAGAAAAAAGCAAAAGATAGAAGAAAAGGGGCTAAGATTGAAAAAAAGGAGGGCGATAAACATGAAATACATGAGATAATATCACATAAAGGTGAAACATTTAGAGAAAAATTGCAAGGAGTCAAGGAAACGGGGGAAATGTCTAAGGGGGTTGGATCCTTATTTGCAACAAGAGAATATGATAATACTTTTGTGGATATCAGAATAGGATATGACCATAGAAGGTTGGGTGTTTATATCAATCCTAATTGTGAGTGGAATTTAATTCATATTGACCTAGTGACCATTATCTTTGAGAACATTCAACCAACAACTCATCCTTCTATCCTCATGGATGGGGAACATTATGAATGCATGGGTAAAGTTGTGTTGCCTGTTATGGTGGATGATATGCAATTTTTGGAAACATTCCTTGTCATGGATTGTATAGATGAAGACTTGATCATTGGCACCCAAAGGTTCATTACACAAAATCATCAAGAATTTGAGGTGCCTTCTCCACCTATTATCCGTGCTTCTACATATATGTCTATGGAAAATCCTAATGACTATCCACCTTATGATAATTGGGGGCAAAATCATCTTTTCACAGAGCGTGCTTTTAATGAAAAAATTTTTCTTTCTACTCATGTTTTTGAATCTAATCCTTCTTTGAGTAAATCACAGGAAACCTTAGAGAATGGAGAAATGGAGGACTCCAAGTGTTTGGGGGATGTGGAAGGACCCTCTCTTCCTGTAAATTTGGATTCCCCTCATGAAGCCATAAGTAGGGATGATCTACACTCAGATGGTCAAGAAGGAGATGATCAACCAATGTTGTGTATCACTGATGTGGAAAAGGAGGTCGACTCTAGGGTGAATCATGATAATCCATCACCCAATTGTACACCTAGGGATTCTATGTGTAATAAGGATAAATGTCTCGATGAATCTCTAGATCAATCTCAAACCACACAACCCATTGATCCCTTGCATAAGTCTGATGTAGGTATAGAAGATCAACCCTTGTTGCACTCCCCATGTAAAGATGAGTTTTCTCAAAAAACTCACATAGAAGGCCCAAAAGACCCTTACATCAAGAAACAGAAATCACATTTTCTTGGTAATGTCAAGCAAATTTGGGTGGCCAAGAAATTACTTAGAGCCCAACCCAATCGCACTATGATATGGGTACCAAAGAAAGCCCTTGCACAAAATCAGTCCCCTCACACTAGACTTCAAAATCTATGGTCTAGGCCTACCATGACTTATCCTCAAGAAAGACCACTTCCAATCCAAGGATCCCAAGCAATCAAGCCTAAGCTCAGACAAAATCCAAGGGGGGACTTCAAGGCAACAACCTGCACAACAAAGACACCAAGGCGAGGTAAAGAACTGAATCAAGCACAGAGCTCCAATAAAGATCAAAGAACCTCTTCTGCAAGGATATGGGTTTGGAAGACGAAAGTACCGATAGCATCCACCAAAATAAAGAGCCAGCCACGATGGATCAAACCCTCAGGAGATCATTCAAACATGAAGTGGCCAAAGGTGATCTCTACCCAGTCGAAGACCGTTCTCAAATGGATCCCTATAAGGAGGAATGATCAGTTGTCCTCTCGAGATACAATGGATACCTCCAACAAAGATGGCATCAATATCTGCAAATAACATCGAAAACCTCGACGAGCGACAACCATGTGCTCCTTGCACAACCCTGTCTTTTGCACCATTCAGGTCATGCATTTCCAAAGTATGCATTAATATAGGGCCACATTACACGGCCGTGCATAGACACACTTGAGAATCCCAAGCACAAGAGCACATTGACATATGTCAAATTTTTTCTATTGATACTAACTTTTGTGTTCTTGTTTTGTGATAATTTTTCCCATTAAAAAAAAATAAAAATAAAACAAAAAAAGAGAGAGAGAGAAGAAAAGCGAGAGAGAGCTTGTTCCTAGGTTTGACTTATGGAACATGAATGAGTCATGCTTAGGTGGACCATCAACCAGGGCATTCATCGACAATGATAGACCAACCAATGGTCCATCACAATGACAGGTGTACAACACGAAGAGATCCACATTGACTAACCATTCACTATGGTAAGAATCTCCTACTTGGGCCATATTATAACCATGATAGAGTGGGAAACCTCTTCATCAGCATACCCTTGAGCACTTAGCTCAAGACCCCAAATTTTCGCACCATACTTCTTCCAATGCATTTTCCAAGTAAGCATGCATAGGGCTGCATTACAAGGCCGTGCACAAGGCACATAATTTTTTCAACCCATGCACTGACACACTTACCCATTATTCACTATGGGTTATGAGTACTTGGCATGACTACTCTGAACATCATTTTTCGAAGCGCTAGAGGACATCCTGGGGGCACAATATACCTAGGAAGCAATTCGAAGCTAGTAGTTGCTCTAACTCGATCTTGACAACCTCTTTTGAGCAACTTGCGATTTTTGAAAGCTCACAACGACGCATTCATGCTGCAATTCATGAAAGAAGCACATACCAAGGGACTACGACTTGTAAAGGCTTGCAGTGACACATGAAGAACCGGACAACCAACACTACCAAATTTGGAAGATAGACGGCTCTGGTTCATACAGAATGGATACTACCTCTCAAAGCACTACATGGAACAACCACTACAACAAGGGTCTGTCAGGGACGACAGACTCGAGAGGGGGGGGAGTGTTGGAACTCAAGGTCAAGCACAAGCATGGAAGCACATCTAAGAGGTGGACACACAAGAAGAAGGAGCAAGTAGGGAGCTCCAAGAAGTACATGTCAACTTTTCATAAGAATCCCCTACAAAAATAGTGATTTCCATCACTAAAACCATTGTAAATACCATTTTCTAATTTGGTAGCTCCATTTTGTGCAAGCCGAGGAGTCCTCGAGCTTGAGGAGCATTAGAAGTATCATCCTACCAATTTTCATAATTTTTAGACTCCGTTTGAGCCTTCAAATAAGCCCTAGAACCTAATTTTTAACTAGGCCGGACACTAGGTCTGGACAACGCCAAAACTAGTCCAAAAACTATAAAAAGAGCTAGAGAGCTCATTTTTGAGGTTAGCTTCTTGTAGATTTCAGTTTTGTAATAGATTTCTTTTGTAATCAAAGTCCTTCCATTGTTCCTCTCTTTGATCTTACCGTGTGCGCATGTGTGTGTATGTGTGTGCATGTTTGTGTGCTTTCACTCACGCACTTGTGCCTTCACTTGCTCGTGGTCTTCATACCGGTCCTCACGTCTCCGCGGATTGACAAGTAAAGGAGGTGGTGCTTACGCTTGAGCTACACATACCAACTTTTCTGTTCATCAAATGTAACATCTCTAGAAACAATAAATTGTTTTGTTAGAGGATTCCACAACCTGTAACCCATCTGCTTTTCATCATAACCAATGAACACATATTTTTCTGCCTTTGGTTCAAGTTTATGCCTAAGTTGTGATGGCACATAAGCATATGCAATTGATCCAAACACTCTACAATGATCTAGTGTTGGTTTTTTACCCCACCAAGCTTCATATGGAGTCATTCCATTTAGAGCTGCACATGGTAATCTATTCACAAGATATGTAGTTGTATTTACAGCCTCAGCCCAAAGATAATTTGGACAATTCTTCTCCTTCAGCATAGCTCTAGCAAACTCAACCAAAGTCCTATTCCTTCTTTCTGCTACACCATTTTGTTGTGGTGTATACTTGCAAGTTATTTGTCTCTTAATACCTGCATTCCAAAGATAATCATTGAACTCTTGGGAGAAATATTCTCCCCCTCCATCAGACCTCAGTCTCTTAAGCTTTTGACCTGTGACTCTCTCTGCATATGCATGAAAATGCTTGAAAGCTCCAAACACTTCTGATCTTTCCTTCAAAACATATAATGTTATCCATCTTGTAGCATCATCAATGAACAGAACATAATACCTTGAGCCACTGATAGATCCTTCTTTTGTTGGTCCCCATACATATGTATGAATGAGCTCAAGTACTCCATCATGTTTGAAACCTTTCTTTTGAAATGGTAACCTGTGTGCTTTACCCATTTGACATGCTTCACATTTATAAACCATATGTTGACTTTGTACATTTGGTAATCCTAGTACAGACTGATTAGCAACCATAGCTTTAATTCCTCTTTCATTGAAATGAACTAATCTCTTATGCTTGAGATCAAGTTCTGTAATCACTGCTTCACCATGTGTGAGCAAAGCTTGACCAATGTTCCCTTGCACTCTTAAAGTAAAGAGTCTACCTTCTTTCTTACCAGAGACAATCTGATTATATCCATTCTCTGGATCTTCCACAAATACTCCTTCATTTGTAAACCTGACTTGAAAACCTTTTTCAACTATCTGTCCCACACTAATCAAGTTTTTAGGTATTGTAGGAACATACAAAACATTGGTTGGCAAATCTGCTCCACTCTTGCATTTCACTTTTCCAATTGAATGTACACTATGTCTTGTATTATCACCAGTTTGAACTGTGTGACTAGAAATGCCTTTTTCCAATTCTGACATCAATTCTATGTTTCCTGACAAATGGTTAGAACATCCAGAGTCAATGTAAAATACCTTTAGATCTTCTTTATCTGATGTGTTGATTGAGTTCATCATCAATGATGTATGACTTTCATTCTGTGTGTCATTTGCATAGTTGTAGTAGGTGGTGTTGTAGGATTGATTTTGTCCCCAACTTCTTCCTCCACCTCTACCATAGCCTCCTCTTTGACTTTGTCTACCTCTTTGAAAATTACTTTGATATCTTCCACCTCAGCCTCTGCTATTGTTGTTTTGATTCTGGTTTGATCCTTGTTGGTTGTGCCAACAGTCATGAGCCAAATGATTACTCAATCCACAGATCCAGCAAGCCTTCTTGTTGTTATTTTGATTACCTCTTCCTCTTCCAAAACCTCTTGCTCTTCCTCTGCTAGTCCCTTTACCTCTTGCATAATAAACTTGAGAAGTTGACTCTTCTTCATCCTTTGCTTTACCTTTATCTCCTTTCTTCTTGTTCTTCATGTACATTGCAGAACTTTGTCCTTTATCTCCATCTCCCTTCAAGTCTTGCTCATATGTGAGCATCAAACCAAGCAACTGGTTCAAATCTGGAACATAATGATTTAATGAAAGTTCTGTTGATAAGACAAAGGGTTTCCACCTTTCATCCCCTCTCAAACGTGCAAGTAGTTGAGCAATCAATCTGTGATCTTCAACATCTTCATCTATGGATCCAAGACTATCTGCTAGATCCTTCATCTTAGTGACATAATCACTAATGGTTTGACTTGGCTTCTTCTTGAATGTTGTAAACTCTGACCATAGACTTGCTTTCCGTGCTTTAGTAGTGCTTTGGAAATGATATTCCAATGCATTCCATATATCTTCAGATGATTCCAATCCTCTGATGTGTGGTAGCAAATGATCAGAGATTGTATTGTAGATGTATGCTTTTGCACTTGCATCCTTCTTCTGCCAATGCTTTAAAGCATCAAGTTCCTCTTTCTTTGGTTGGCTTTCATCTTCAAATACTGGCTTCTCTTCTTCACCTGTTACATATACCATGAGATCCTTACTCATAAGTAAGGCTTCCATTCTCATTACCCATGCGGGGTAATTATCTCTGTCCAGTTTGTCAATGGAAATATGATCTGCCATAGTTCTTTCCTTCTACTGCAACCTGTGAGCTTAAAGGATAAAGGATAATACCTTTTGAAGTTCTTTGTGTATGAGGATACTTTTGAAGTAACCTTTTGATGCCTTGTGTCTTCAAATGCTTCACCTTTCAAACTTTAATGGAAAACTTTACAAAACTTCTCGAACCTTTGTCGTCTTCTGCTCTCAAGAATCTTTCTGCTCTGATACCACTTGTTGATGTATGAAACACCACAAGAAATGAATTAATGTGACACTAGAACACCTCTATGGTCACCATTAACTCATTGCCACTCCAAACTTTGAGAAATGATAGCCTAAAGTGAGAACTTTGCTTCTACAGAAATTCCTGTTTTAGTAAGAGCGCCTGTTTAAAATTAGAATTCGATGCCTAGCATCGAGTTGCAACGAGAATTCGATGCCGGGCATCGACTTGGGATGTTTTTGGCCACTTTTCAGCAGGGATTCGATGCCGGGCATCGACTTCCCGCATAAAGTCTTGATCTTTTGGACACCAAAAACTATAGGTGATTTCATGCACACTTAGAATATGACTTATCAACTGGAATTCGATGCCAGGCATCGAGTTGCTCCAACAACATCATCTTTTCAAGAAGATTTGGCAGTAGATAAAAATCAGATATGAAGATAAGGACTTATCAAGTGAGATTCGATGCCAGGCATCGACTTGCTTGGAAAACTTCAACCTTTCAAATCATTACACAGAAGACAAACACTGGAGATGGAGGAAGAAGACTTATACACAGAACTTTAACTAGTTCTTGTCATAACTATGAAAACTCAGAAGCTTACAAGTGCTTTCTCGCTCAGAGAGCCCGACTATACTCAGTCATACAAAAATGAGTTCTTCTCACTTTCTCATTGTCTTCCTTCTTCTTCTTCTCTCCGCGTCAGTTAATACTAACTAACTTATATAGATTTTCTCATTCCCGTGATTTTTAAAAAACTTCTAGAACTAAAGTGAACTAACTTTACAAGTATGATACACTTGTGAATTTTTCCCTTCACATAGGCATGGGGTTTTCTTCCTAAGATTTGACCTTCAAATATATGTCTAATTAGTGATTGTTTCTCCAACATTGGGTACTAACTCCCATGTATCACTCTCCTTGAGTGCTCCAATCTCCTCATCCATAGCTTCTTTCCATTCTGATTTGGTGATTGCTTCTTCACATCAACCTAGTTCTTCATTTGACAAATCCTTTGCAAGATAAATTGAATGTTTAGTAACAAGAGATGTATCATACCCATATCTGATAGGTTTTTTGCTTTCTCTTTGAGACCTTCTGATTGATTGAGTTGAAGATTCTGGTATGTCCTCAAGCTTCTTCATCTTCATTTTGCCTTTGGACTTCCATGCCTTGAACTCTTCAAGGTTGATAGTGTCTTCATCATCTGAACTTGAGTCTACATCCTGAGTAGGTTACTCCTTTGTAAGTTTCGGAAATTCTTCTTCCAAATCATAGGGTAGTTTGACCTTCCTGCATTCATTCTCATACCAAGAATCATTCTCATCAAAGATCACATCTCTGCTTACCATAAATCCCTTGTTGGTAGGGTTATAAAACCTATAACCTTTTTTATTTAAATCATATCCAATGAAAATAATTTTTCAGCCTTTGGATCTAGCTTTCCTCTTACGTGTGAAGGAATGTGTACATATGCTACACATCCAAAAATTTTGCAGTGATCCAATGATGGACTCTTACCATGCCATGCTTCATATGGTGTCATACCATCAAGTGACTTTGATGGTAACCTGTTTATGAGATAAGTGGCAGTAGAAACACTCTCTGCCCATAGATAGTTAGGTAATTTCTTCTCATTAAGCATAGATCTAGCTGTCTCAACAATTAACCTATTTCTTCTTTCAGCTACCCCATTCTGTTCAGGAGAGTACCTTGTGGTTATTTCCCTTTTGATGCCTCTGTCATGCAAGAAGTCCTCAAATTCATTGGAGAAGTACTCACCTCCTCCATCTGACCTTAGCCTCTTCAAATTCCTTCCTGTCTAATTTTCAACTATTGCAAGATATTTCTTAAAACAATTAAATACCCCATCCTTGTGCTTCATAAAGTATAATACAGTCCATCTGCTATAATCATCAATAAAAGACACATAGTACCTTGAACCTGAAACTGAGGGGTCTTTGCTAGGTCCCCATACATCTGTGTGTACAAGCTCTAGATAGTCTTCATGCATATATCCTTTCTTGGAGAAGGGTAACCTGTGAGACTTACCAAATTGACAAGCACCACACTTGTAAATCATATGTTGCTTGGATACATTAGGTATCCCAAGCACACATTGGTCCCTGCACATTTGCTTCAAGGTCCTTTCTCCTATGTGCCCTAATCTCTTGTGCCAAATCTCAAGCTCTGAAAGTGTTTGATCTTTATAACTGTATAATGCAATGTTGTTTGTATCTTCCAACTCAAAAGTGAAAAGTCTACCTGATTTTTCTCCTTTAGCTATCCTTTTGAATCCATGTCTTGGGTCCTCCACAAATGCTCCATATTGATTGAATCTGACCTGCAACCCTTTCTCTACAATCTGACCAACACTCATTAAGTTCTTTGTAATGGTTGGTACATAGAGTACCCTACTTAACAAATTCTGATTACCATCATAAGTCTTCACATTTCTAACTTTAACTACAGAATGCTTTGTATCACCACTTGTTTGGACTTGGTGTTTACCTTTTGGTTCCTCAAGATCAGAGAGTAGTGCAACATTACCACCCACATGATTTGAACACCCTGAATCAATATAAAATAAGTGATCATCATTTGTACCTGACTTTGAAGTCATGTTCATCATCAAGAGAGAGTCATCCTGCTCCTCTGTGTAGTTGTTGTAGTCCCTTCTAGTTCTAAATACTCCTTGGTAGTTACCATTGTAATTGTTGTTGTAATTGTTGTTGTGGCCTTGGTGATGGTTGAACATTCCTCTAGACTGTGATTATCCACCTCTTTGGTAGCCTCTTCCTCTCTGATTTTTGTAATTCCTGTAACACTCATCTGTGGTGTGATTTGATAAGCCACAAATGTTACATGGTGATGAGTTATAGGGTCTCCCCCTACCTTGCTTACCTTCTCTGCCCCTGCCTCTTGAAGATCTACCTCTCCCTGCATAGTTGGCTTGGGAGGTAGAGCCTTCATCTTCCACCTTCTTACTCTTACCTTTATCCTTAGACTTCTTATCAGTGTATAGGGCAGAAGAGTTGTTACCTTTGGATGCATCTCCATTCTTTGTGAGCTTTGCTTCATGTGTAAATAGTTGTCCCATGAGAGTTGTAAGATCTGGGGTATGCATGTCCATGTAGAGATCCATTGCAGTGGTGAAGCTTTCCCACTTGTCATCAGCCTTGATTCCATTAATTACCTGCCTCACAATCTGTTCTTCTTCAATTTCTTCTCCTATGCTTGCTAACTGATCTGCAACATCTTTGATCTTGGTCACAAATTCTGAAACAACTTGCTTAGGTTGCTTTCTTAGTGTTGTGAATTCAATCCACAACTGATTTTTCCTAGCCCTTGTATTGGAGGAAAAATATGATGACAAGGTTTCCCAAGTCTCTTGGGAAGTCTTACAATTTCTGATATGAGGTAAGAGAAAGTCAGATATAGAGTTGAGTAAATAAGACCTTGCCAATGCATCCCTTGCACACCATGTGTTGAGTTTTTCTTGTTCCTCCTTGGTTGGCAAACCTCTTGCTTTGAATGAGGGCAATTCCTCATCTCCTGAGATGTATACATAGAGAATCCTTCCTTGTAAGTAGGTCTTCATCCTTAGAGACCAAGCTTGATAGTTGTTCCTGTCCAATTTGTCAATGAATGAAGGAAAACCATCTCCCATTTTACCTTATTTGCTCTGATACCACTGTTGGGAAAGATGGATGGATGATCCAAGAGATTGAGTAGGTACTGCTAAAACCTGCTTTGTACCAGCCCTCTTTAGCTTCAGACTTGATTAGTAGACTTCCTTAGCTTTCAAATGATACCAAGAAATGGCCTATGTCCTTTGGAAATGAAGTGTGCAATGATTGAATCAAAACAGATAACTTTGGAAGTCACAAAGTCAAGAAAACCTTCTATTTTGGTCTTAACACGTGCTCAATGTTTTGCTCAGTGTGAACAGCACAGTAGTAACTGATAAAATTCCTTCTAGGGGTATTTAATTAGCTTAGTAAGCTACCGTTTGCAAGTGGAATGATGTAAAATAATGAACTATGCTAAGAGAAATTAATTTAGCAAGATTTGGTATACCCCCGACTTTTTAGGACTGTAGCAAAGATAGACCAGTGAGCACCTCGACGACGATTTCTCTAAATTGGCTGAATGAAATCACTTCAACCTTTGTCAGCATGTAGATGACTTTAAGCGGAATCCAACAAGCTTTGAATCACTGAATTTTGTGGAGTATTGACTGAGATATGCCTTTGACAAGTTGACAGACTTTGGAGTAGACAAGCAGTGAACACAGAGATAAGTGATGTAAATGTATCTATAAATTAACACTTGTGTATAATCCCATTGGCTTGACAAGCATTGCCTAATGGTGTAGAGAGGTGTAGGATATGGAGTAGTCCTCACACACACTCAATGACAATAGAATGAAGCTCGGGAGTGATGTCTCTCACCACGACTTTTCAAGTTCTCCTTTTATATGGAATGTGTAAGAATTTGAATTCAAATTCAAATTCTTGGATCCTTCTAATCAAGCTTCTAAAAACTTGGAGATATTCTCTCAATCAAGTGAACTAACTTTTCCACGAATCATTTGGGTAGGAGATTACAAAATATTCTAAGTTAAATTGACTTTTACAATGAGGTAAAGTGGTAAGTAATCACTAGCATGTGTTCCTATGATTCTTCATGCATGTAGAGTCTTCATGATATCTTCCAAGCCAAATGTGTAGGCTTGTAATTTACACCAACAATGATGAGATGATGCCTTGGCTTGCTGGTAATGGTGCCCTTGTACTGGCAGGTTAATTTGTCTATCCCTGAACTCATGGATTTTTTCCAGGGCTTCCTATAACTCTACCTTTGTAATAGGTGTAGGATTTTCCAACTGCATTCTCGGGAGAATATGTATCCTCTTTGATGTCAAAGTCGCTTCCTCATTTCGAACTTCCCTTATTCGTTAAGTTCCTCCGATCATAGCTTGTGAGCTTGTGCCTGCTTCTTCTGTAATTCACACACTTTTTTTCTTTTTGAACATCATGACTACATATTTAGCCATTCCCATTGAAGAATTCATTTGCTTAAGATATTCTTTGATATTCAATGCATGGTAGATCAATACTGTTAATGTTATGCTTCCATTGAGAGAATTTTTGTGGCCCCATTGTTTCTTGGCTTCAAACAATTTTTCCTGAACATAGGGCATCAAGTTGATTTGGTTACCGACTTGTTTGATTGCATGAGATAAGAGCTAGACCACTATCTTCTGAGGTGTTGTATATCTATGCATGTTTGGGAAGCAGAAGTGTTGATGTACCAACCGAACTACCTGTTCTATGTCAATGTGGTTGGTATCCAAAAATGTCCTCATTTTGGTCCAATGGCTCTCTTCCTTGAGATCAGTGGTTCCATCCTTGGTCCATCCGAATGCTTCTTTGATTAGCTCGTACGTGAAATGGATAGTAGTCCATTCTCCTTTGGCATTAAGAACTTTTGCTTCAGGCATTGATGGCATGTCTAGTGCCGCATGCAATGTGTTCATCACTTGAGTGCATTGTTTGAAGTCAGTCTTATAAATGGGATGTTCAAAATGTTTGTGAATTCTATCCTTTTTTAAAACATCGAATGTTGACAAAATTTTGTGCAAGGTTTTGAAGTCCCGTGACATCACTAGGAATTGGTGGTCTGTGTCCATGATCTTGATAGTCACTAAGAATAAGCATTTTCTCATTGGATCTTCTCAAAACCAATGTCCTTTTTCTCTTATCACACTCCTTAATGGGAATTCCATCACTTCTTCTTGGATTTTCACTTCAGAGTCTTTAGAAGCCATCTACACTTATAATATAATAGAGAATCTGTCTTGAGATTAAACCAATTATGTCCATTCACTTGCGTGTAGTGACTCGTTGTTCCCCATGCCTCAGTATCCCCCTTGCTAAGTAGAGACAAGTAAGATACCTGGCCATCTTTTTGTTTTTCTTATTTTAATGATTGAAAGAAAACAAGAGATTAGTTTATAGTCAAAGCATTTACTTATTTACTTTAATTTGATTTCATTCCTATAATAGTATATTCTAGGTTCTATTCTTGTGGAGGAAAACTGCACCACTACTTTTGTTGAAGAATTGGTGTGCCAAATGCATATGTCTGATGTAATGTGGCCCAATTGTGCATACTCTTGATGCAATGATCTCAAGATGAGTGCAAGCCTGTTCCATTCAGTCGTTTTGGCCGATTCCTTGTTGCTTCTTTGGTTTCCACTTTAAAATTAATTTTTGCTTTTGTGGCGTTTGATTTTGTTGCAGTGCCCTTCATTCTTGAAGGTAGTCCCTCATCTTCTTCTGCCCTTTGTTTGGAATTTCCATGTTATACCTATCTATGGTTTTGTTCTATCCTTGATGATTGGTTCAATTGCTTGATTCCACTGATATGACACCTCCTTGAGCTTTTCCATTTCTTGATTTGCACTTTTCAGGACCACTTTTGGAATCCATATATGTGAGCTTCCACCAATGGCTTTGGAAGCCACACACATAGAATCCTAGACTTATTCTGTGGTGATTTGAAGTTGTTGTTATGTCTTTTTGTTTCTGATTGTTGATTGATCTGTTCATTCTTTTGACTTTCATGCTATGGCAATTCGATCCTTCCGAATCCATTGTAATATCGTACTCAGTCATTTTTGTATTCTTGTAGTTGACATCCAGGTAGGCTTTTCAATGTGCTTGTCGATGTGGTTGAATTAAATGTCCTCACTCACTCTTTCAATTTCACTTCCTAAGGAAGAATTGGCTAAAGGGTCATGCAAAAAACAACAAGATGTAGACAAGTGGGGATTAGGACAATCCTGATTCATAGTAACACTTGGAATTTCCTCTCCAACCTTCTCTAGACTCGCTGCCCTAGGTACTATTGTGCTAATGATTTGGGGTTGTCTAGCTTCTAGAAGACCAAAAACCTCTTTGTGCCCTACTTTAGCTGATATGTATCCCCAAGCTAAATGTATGTTTACATCATATTCAAAAATCCAGTACTAGTGTCAATTCTTCTAACAGGTCCTTGTCTTTGCACACCAAAAATCTTTGACTCATGATGGTGTTTCCTAGATGTAGGTACATTGATACCTCTCCCATACACTCGATGACTTGCCCTCCGATTACTATCATATATGCTTTAGTAGGATTAATGGTCATTTTGAGGTCTTTGGTTAATGATATTGGCATGCAATGTAATGCAGCACCTGTCTCAATCAATGAGTCTACTAATTGATATTCCTTTATACCAATCCCTAGATTCCAATATGGTTGGGTGACACAATTGTTTATGTTCTATGCATTACCTATTTGATAGTTTTGCATGGGTATAGGTCCTCGTAGATATCGTTCATCTCTTTGTCTTATCTATTCTTTCCTTTTTCTAATTCGCTCTAGTGCTTCTATTAGGGCTTATTCCCTTATTCTTTCCTCTTATTTCTTTAAATTTTGCACTCCTAAGAGCCTTGCCAACATCCCTTCAGTTAATGGTTCCATGTATCTTTTGACTCTACAACCACTTATGTAGTTAGGAAGCACATCTCCATCTAACATAGCTAAGTTCACTGCTCCGCTAGTGAATATTTGATTTATCAATACTGGTCCATATCCATGTTGTTGTAGATTTTTTGCATGTTGTTCCAATGTGTATACCAATACTAGATATCCTTCCTTTAAACCCTTATCTTTAATATGTGCATCGTAATCTGCCTTTTGTCTTCTTTTTGCCACATATATTCCTGCCACTGTCTCTAGTCTCGTCTCATGCATTTTTTCAATTTGATTCAATTGATTAGATAGTTCATGTCCCGTCCATTCGTGTTGTTGCACCACCCATAAAGTAGGAACTCAAAAATCAATTGGCAAAATTGCATTTTGCCCATACACCAAATTGAATGCAGTAGTTTCGATAGCCATCTTATATGCCACACAGAAGGCCCATATTGCATGATGCAATCGTTTGTCCCAAAAACTTTGCACAATACTTTATTGGAACTCTCAGCTTGTCCATTGGCTTCGGGGCAATAAGGGGCTGATTTCTTATGAATCACAAGAAATTCATTCATTAGGGATTCAATCACCTCATTAGTGAAATGTGTTATCCTATTGATAACAAGTTTTAAAGTGTGACAATGTGTTCCCGAGTCACTAACAATTTCATTAAGGAAGTCCAAAGTGTGAGGAGATGGTTGGATACACTCTAGAAATGAGCTGGTGCTGCACAAATCTTGCTCTACACCTGCCAATGTTACTTCATATTACCTTAGTAGAGACCTTTAGGTTTCCAAATATGCATTTGGACCTATAATGTGCTTTGGAGCATCACCTTCAAATAGTTGCATCAAAACAGACTACTTCCAAGATTGAAGAGTTGTAGAAACTTGTTATTTATGGACTGTAAATTGCTCAGTGTTTCACTCAGAACTCACTCACTTATTACAATTGACCCGAGAGCTTTTACCCATATCTACTTGGATCCCTAAGCTTGCTATAGGAAGTTATTTCACTAATTTAGGATGAGTATGTGCTGAGAACTAATCTTAAGAAGTTAGGGGTGTAGTCCCGACATTTTAGGAAGATGACAGACAATAGACATAGGCAGAATGTAATGAACATATCTTGCAGATCCTTGAACCAAATGACGTGAAATTTTATAGGATATAACTATAAGGTCTAAGCTACATGTACAAGTTGAATCACAGCAAAAGATTAAGTATATGCAGAGAACTCCTCAAATCAAGTTCACTGAAAATGAGAGTATGGCAGTAGACAATAGTGAACATGAGATAGTTGCATAATCAGAATCAAATGTATAATGTATTGAATGTATGATACAAAGGAGATGATGTAGGCTTACTCATACATGTGTGGACTAAGTGTGCCCAAAATCTTGAAGCTCAATGTGTCCTTGATCTGCTCTCTCTTTTGCGACTAAAAGTCATGAGTTTTTATAGATGAATTCAAATTTGAGTTTTTTATCTTCCACCTAAAAGTGATCCTATCTTTTAGCCTCCTAATTAATTTGATTCCAATCACTTGGTTGTTGTGAATCACAACTCATAAATCTACGCATCATGTTTTCTAGTGGAATTTTGAAGGTGAAGATGAAAGAATTAAGGAAAACTCTGTATGAGAGAAAGGTAGAGCAAGTATAAGAGAATAAAAGTGCCTGTGTGAAATTTTTGTGAATCATGTTTTAAGCACCTCATTTAGGGTCCTACATTTAGTTCATTGTAAGAAAATGCCTTGATTTTACTCTCTCTCTAGAATTTTGAAATTCACAGGGCTTAAAAGTGGCATTTGGAAGTGGATTTGGACCTCAGATGTCTCTAACACTATCATGTAGATTGCAAAATTGAATAAAAGTGTCTCTTACAAGCTTAAGCTAATTCCTCACCGTTTTTGAGTTACAGGGCTTTGAAAAGTGTCGTTTTCCAACACTTAAAAAAGAAAAAAATCGAGGGCTTATGTAATTCTATTCGAATCCATGATTCTGATGCTCACGTGTCACCATGTCTAATTATGGATATTTTTGGATATGTCTTTTTGGTGTTTTTCTCCTATTTTTGATAGGTACGCTAAAGAAAGAAAGCACACCGATCACGTGGCTTTTTGCGAAAGTTTTGGAGAAACTCAACTTTTTCTAAATTTGGTGGATCAAACACTTCTTTGGGGAGGGCAGCGATCAAACTCTGCAAATCAACACACGGGATGCACAGAAATCTGAGAATTACCTTGTGATTGAGAGTGAGAGTGAGAGTGAGAGTGAGAGTGAGAGTGAGAGTGAGAGTGAGAGTGAGACTGTGATTGAGAGTGCGAGTGTGAATGCGATTGTGATAGCTCGTGGGTGGTTGGGAGGTAGAGGCTTCGTCAAGAAGCTATTGTCCAAAGCTATTGTAACCATTGATTCACATATATAATATCAGAATTCTTCCTTCTCTGCGTCATATTTGTTTCTACTCTTCCCCATCAGTTTTTCTCTTACCTTGTGCAATCTCTGCATTCTTCTCTCCTCTGTTATTTTTGAGTGATCGAAAGATTGTGATTGAGGAAACACTACACTATCCGAGATATGGACTAATGAGTGTTGAAACATTAATCCCTTAGATAAATCACCCTTCAACTTTTGGGCAATAGATGCTATCTCTTCTGTCTTGTAACCAGCCTTAAATAGATCACTATATACTTCTTCATGTTGTTCTGGTTGCTTAACCAACACCTGTTCTTGCTTTCTAGACACTGATGCATCCACTTAACTTGTAATCTCCTTTGGCCATACTTCTTACTGCCTATCCACTTGTTGAACAAACTGAAACAACGCAACCAAGTACGCTGCCATCCTACTATTTACTAGCGTTTTGCATCTATCTCCTGCAAATATCTCACTATGCATTTTCTCATACACCCAATGCGCCCAAATGACTCTCCCATTCACTTCTTCATACACTAAAGGAGAAACATTCTCGTTTGACATATAATCATACTTAACAATGAAACATAAATGTTCTAAGGACCACTTTAATTGCTCATGCCTTGCATATGTTGCATTCTTTATCATGTAATATTGTCGACCACCCTCTCATGGTCCAAACTCCTTCTTTAATATCTCCTCTGAACACTTAGGAATTACAGAATCCTTATAGAAAGGTAACTTAAACACCACAACAACCAACTCTGGAGAAAATTTTACTTGCATCAAGAGCTGAGCTTTTGTCTTCTTAATGATCTCTAATTGGCTCTTTGCATAGTAATTATAGTGCCAAGTTGACCAAGGAAGTGATGCAAATTCGAAGAGGCACACCCACTGCAACCATATGACATGCAACACTAGATTATGCTCTCATTGGAGATAATCTATACAGACGAGGAAAAGATTGATATCTTAGATTATGTGTCCATGAGAGAGAATACCTGAAGATCTTGGAGACTGCTCACCAAGGTGTAGCAGGAGGCCACTTTGGACCAGATAGGGTAATCAAAGCAATACTATTTGCAGGACTTTGGTGGCCAACACTTCACATGGATGCACATACCTATGTGAAGCGGTGTGATATTTGTCAACGAACTCAGTACCCGATACGAAAAGATGGGATGCCTTTGAAACCCATGATGGGTGGACATGCATTCTCTAAGTGGGGAATAGACTTTGTCGGTCCTATTAATCCCCCAGCTAAGAGTTCACATGCTTAATAAATCATTGTTGCAACTGATTATCTAACCAAATGGGTAGAAGTGAAGGCCACAATGAAGGATGATGCTTAGACAACGGCCAAGCTCTTATTTGAGAATGTATTCACTAGATATGGATTACCAATCAAGTTAGTAACTGATAGAGGCACACACTTCTTGAATGAATTCATTGAAAATCTTCTCCAAGAATTCATGGTGGTTCACAAGAAGTCGGCTCCATATCACCCACAAGCCAATGGCCAAGCTGAAAGCACGAACAAGATACTTTGTCATGTGTTGACAAAATTGGTGAATAATAAAGGATCTAATTGGGACAAACAACTACACCATGCTATTTGGGCATATAGAGTTGCCTATAAAACGATACTCCAAGCCACACCCTTTCAGATGGTATTTGGCAAAATGCAGTTCTACCATTGGAATTCTTGATACCCACATTGAATGTAGCACAAGAGCATCAATGGACCGACCATGAGCTCTCATCTAGAATCTTTGATCTAGAACGCTTAGGTGAAACAAGATTGAGAGCAGTAGCAAGGATTTATGCAGCTAAGAAAAGACAAAAGGCATACTTTGATGCCCATGTGAAGGATAAGGGCCTGAAAGTGGGAGATTTAGTCCTAGTGCCCACCTTAAATCAACATACAAGAAAGTTAGAGAAGAGAGGCTATGTACCTATGTTCATCAATAGGATCTCAACAAGTGGAGCAGTCCAATTAGCCACTCTAAAAGGTGATATCCTACCTAGTTACATCAATGAATGTAGAGTGAAATCATATCAAGGATGCCTCATAGAGGAAATGCTAAATATAGTTAATACGGCCAAGAAATGCAAAGAGGAAGAAAAATGAATTCAAGAAGAAGCACAAACAGAAGCCTTGGAACGCATGTGAAGAATGAAATTGAGGGGACAAGGTATAGATCAGCCTAGGGCAGCTGCTTATGATGCTCCAAGGTATCACATGGCCATGTGTGAAGCATCAGGAGTACGTTCCAATAGAATAGTTGACCGACGTCCTTTTGTGACCCTAGAGATAAGACAAGGAGAAAGCGCAAGGAATGTGAGAGCATTGATTAACTCAGGTGCAGCCACTAGTGCAGTTAGACTTTCTTATTGTCAAGAATTTCAATTAAGCATCAATCCTATAGAGGCATATCTCATAGGATTGGGAGGTGTGGAAACCCCTTGCATGGGTGAGGTGGAGCTTCCCATCAACATTCAAGATGTTCTCATGACAGTAAAGGTGCTAGTGTGTCAAGACGAGGATCTCACTGAGCCTCTTGTCTTGGGTCAAGACTAGATCTATGATCATGCAGTGAACTTGAACCTAAGAAGTGGAATTCTTCAGGTCTGGGTAAATCAAAATCGCATCACTATTGAGTTAGAAAATCAAGCACCCAAGGAACTAGGAAAGGCACCAACTCTTGGTCCTTCCAGGAGTACACATGAAGATAAAGATGTTGTTCTTGTCCAAAACTCTGTGATGTAGAAGGAAGAGGTTCTCAGCAAAGAAATCAAGGATCAAATGGAACTCCTTTCTCTTCCAAAAGCAAGTGGAACAAAGCAGACAAAGGAGCACAAGAAGCTGAGGAAGCAAACGATCTGTGCTCATCATCAACAGAATGAGCAAAGAAAGATGACTCCAATGGTGAAGCAGATTTGGATACGCAAGGGTGAACAACCCCCTGCCCAAGAGATAGTACCCCAACAATGCACCCAACCAACTATTCAAGCAAGAACGGTGAAGCAGATTTGGATCGGCAAGGGTGAACAACCCCCTACCCAAGAGATAGTACCCCAATGATGCACCCAACCAACTATTCAAGCAAGACCTACAAAAAAGGATTATTCAAGGAATCACCCAACATGGACCATTTCTATTTGGGTCCCAAAGAAATCGATGAAGGCTGACTCCAATGCACGACAAATTTGGGTGCCCAAGACCTACTTACATGCTCAAATAGCTTCACATAGGCTCACAAACCTGAAGCACATATCATAATCATTCACATCATGCACTTCAGAACACACATCTGCATTCCAATACTCCAAACCGGCAATCGCACCTAGGACTGCTTAGAAATGGGTACCCAAAATGTCCCAAATCCAAAAAGACATAATTTCAAAACATAAAAAAGGCATCAGAGCTGAAAGGTCCTATCGCACACCTACAATTTGGAGAGTTAAACTCTGTGTTAAATCACCTCACCCCACAATGTAAACTACTATGCATAGTTGTAAACGCATTGGAGTACAATGCACATCCAGAGTGTGCATCTAGGGACAAACCACTAACTTACTAACTAACACTCACAGTCACACAAAATATCTCACTGACTAACTCCCTAACCACATTGGTAGCATGTTGGTGTTGTAGAGGGAACATTATTTTGTTTCTTATGCAATGCAAATGTGGCTTTCTTCTTCCAACAGATAAGCATAATATGGCTGACGTAGCAGGAACCAGCTCCCAGGCAAGAACTAGTCAGTAGGTGGTTGATATGGAAAGTCTACCAATCATGCCTGAAACGACTGAAAGACCGGAAGAGTTGCAGACCATTCAGATTATACCTATAGAGGAGCCTCCAAGTAGCCATACGATGCCTGTGGGTAGCTTCTCATTGGTTTAGTGAAGTCAGAGGACTCTTGGGAGAAGGATCGTACCTTTGGGAGGTGGATTTGGAATTCAATGGAAAGTGGGGCAAGTATCATTTTTTCACAAGGGAATTTGGCTGGCACATTCTTTAAGCATGCAGACCAGTGTCATATGGTGGATATCATGTATGCTATAGTTGGCGGCTCTCGAGGTGGAGCAAATATGGATAGTTGACGCAGGCAGAGCATCCTTTATTGTTGTGTACTTTGATTCCAAAATCTTGACATGATCGACAATGGAACACTGGGAAATAACATGGGTTATACTTGATATATAGTGGCATGATTGCCCAGGTGCTCATCATCTCAAGGTAGTCAATTAATCATCGTTCTCGCCAAGTAGGTTGAAAGATGTAGCTAGCACATGCATTTTGAGGTAAGTCATCAGGCTCAAACTGTGTTGCAAAGGTGGGCATTCCCTGTATGCCTTTTAATTTCTATATTATAGTCATGTAATAAGACAAAGTAGGGCATGTGTTGGGGCTCTGATGTTGTTATTAATCGATGATGGGATAGGTGCTGAAATTAAGAAGATTTGAGAATGGTTTCTTCCAGATCGGTGAGGGATTGAATCTGCACTGCAACACGATCATCATGGGTTTTTCCTACTTCCTCAAACCTCTTGAGCCAATCTTGGACTTCAATTTCCAAAGTGTCTCTTCCCTCTTAAGTGACTCGCCCACCATGTACTGGCATTGGCTTGTAGGGCTCTTCATAACTTTCATCGGTAGGGCTCTCAACCATCATGTGAGGTTCTGGTTCTTCAACTAGTGAGGGTGGCCTTTCATATGGTAATAAACGTGTTTGTAGTTCTGACACCTGCTCGACATCGCAACAAAGATGTGTATGAAAATATTTGAGCTCATACAATCGTCTTCAAAACCTTTCGAAAGGTCCACGCTCCATACATCTCTGCCCCTAGATTTTCTAAAGGAAACAAAGATTTAGTATACGACATGAGCCAGACCCCCTCCGTGAACATAATCTTTGCATGGCATGCACACATAAAGTATTTACCCGCTTGCTACAAGCAGAACTTTGAGGAGATGTTCTCTACTAGGTTCTAGGAATATCATTATCAAATTTTCATTCCTAGAACAACACATTTGCTGCATCTCTTTGCGGTAGAACAAGCCATTCATACTGATCAACTACATGTGCCACATCCAAACATTCTAGGTCCAATCCATTGGGATAAGCTCATGACAGATTTGGCTCGAGGATTACTCATTCAAGAACATCACCTAGCCACAGATGTTGTCAAGTATTACATCAAGCACTCCCACTAACAAGGGTCTATTAGGGATGATTGATGCGAGAGAGGGGGGTGTTGGCAGTAGTCAAGGAGTTCAAGGCCTTACGAGACAGGGAAGTCAACGAAGGGACTCAGAGCAGAGAGAAGTATTAAGCAGGCAAAGCAGTCAATGTAGATCCGACAAGTAGGCCATATACTTTTTCATGAAGAATTTTTTTCCAAATAGTGATTTTAGTCACTTCACACCATTGTAAATACCATTTTCCATTATCCCTACTCCATTTTTTGCAAGCCGAGGAGTGCTTGAGCTTGAGGAGTATTAGAAGTTTCCACGTACCAATTTTCATAATTTTTAGACTCCGTTTGAGCCCTCAAATAAGCCTTGGAACCTAATTTTTAACTAAGCCCAACACTAGGTCCGGATACGGCCAAAAGCTAGTAGAAAACTATAAAAGAGCTAGAGAGCTCATTTTTGGGGTTAGCTTGTTAGTGATTTGAGCTTGTGTAAGAGACTTTTTTGAGTAATTAAAAAAAATCCATTGTTCCTCTCTTTGTTCTTGCCTTGTGTGCGTGTGTGTGTGTGTATGTGTGTGCATGCTTGTGTGCTTCTCACTCACGCACTTGTGCCATCACTTATTCATAGTCATCATACTAGTCCTCACGTCTCCACAGATTGACAATTATGAGGTGGATCTCCTCACGTTGGTACTTGCCATTGTGCTAGAGTGACAATCTTCTTAGCCTTTCCCTTAAGACCTCATTGTTTAGCGTGCTTTCCATAATATTATCTCCATGATACCCGTCACTACTCTCCACGATACATGTTTCACACAAATGAATGGGAAACTGAAGTGTTTTTGGATTTTATGGCCTTGGGTGACCAAGGACCTGAACTAAAAGGAACTAACTTTTCTCCCCTATTTTTTTTGAGTTTTTCTATTGCAATTTTTCTATCCTAATCCTACCTCTCTCTCTCTCTCTCTTTCTCTCTCTCTCCTAAACCCTAACTCTTCCTCACTCCCTCGCTCCTAGCCCTATGGGGTCATTACACACACTCCTAAAGTGTGAAGTAACAAGTGTCGAAGTATTTGGTGACACACCACTAACTGAAACTACCTCTACACATATGATTCATTCACTCTATAGCTATAACTATCATGAAGGAACCTTGATTGGGCTAATCCCGAGAAATGGCACCAAAAAAGTGTGTAACTAAGTCGTAGAGCCTTATGGACTTGTGTCAACTGAGACTGTATGTCAATCACCGCACAAGTGCATATAGTGGTGGATTAATACATGTTTAATTATCAATATGTGAGATTAGATGTATCAAGTGTACAAAGACATGTGCACACATGATAGTAAGTGAAGTGCTTATGCCATAATGCATGTGACTTGTCTCAGCTACCTCTCCTACCCACTAATTCTCTGAAAATGCAAGTTGTAATACCTGTTACAGTAGTAAGCACAAATTCAAACTTTTGTCTTGGCTCGAAACTCTGAATATGGTCAGTAATGGGTTTCTTCTGAAGAGAGACCATAGAAATTTCCAAAGAAATGATTCAGGTAATGACAGTAAAGGATGCTATGATTGTGGTAATAAACCTAGACACTTTGAACATGATTGCAGGTTGAAGAATCAAAATAAGAGAAGGCAGCAAAACAACTATGCATCCACAAGTGTAGATGATTCTGAGAAGCTGTTCATGGTTCAACATCACGTGATTAATACGATGTCTACTGATGTTTCAAAATCAAATGGAAATGTCTAGTATGTTGATTTAGGTGCTTCAAATCACATGACCGATCCTGCATAATGGTTTAGTAGTTTGCAAAAATTGCCAGTTCCTAGATATGTTGAAATAGGTGATGACACATCACACCCTATCGAGCACACAGGAAGCATGATTGCATCATGGATTTTCAAATTTGCCAAGAGCTATACCTACCAATTCAATCACCAAGGGATGGACAAGCAAATGAAATGGCTTGTCCACATATCTAATCTTTTTAAAAATGACTCACCGATTGATGCGATCCAAAAGTGGCTTCTATTCAAGCACATCTTCTTTGGTGAGCATATATCAAGGGAGATGGGTTTGAAGTGAAAAACCCTAATAAATGAGAATTGACAGTACTAAAAAGAAATTTGTAAATAAAAATATATATATGTCTCCTGTTCTTTGCTTCAATCTTAAGATAGATACAAGGAATCAAATAAAAATTAAAAGGAAAGGAATTAAATTGGGAACGCTTATGGTAATGAATGCTTGTTGGATGAAAGGTATGAAGTCAATATAACTCAAATAGATGTTTTTAATGTTCAAATAAATGAAGTTTTTCAATATGTGATTATTGAATGTGATGCTACTAATTTTTCTTATGAGGTTTTGAGAACAGGTGTTGATATGGAGCTGGTCGAAGATCTAGAGTTTTGACAGATTGTATAGGAGGCAACCACTTTCAAGCTGCATGCTTATGTTTTATTGCAAATGTGTTTTTTGAAGCTCTTTCATGGATTGCATGTGTACATATGAGTATTCTGATAGACCGATATTTCTTATCATATGTTGAGTGTTTGAATGCAGGAGAAGATCGAAGCAAGGCGATGGAGATGGGAAGTGAAGTGAAGATCAGAAAGCCTTGTCTTTTTTCTTAGTTCTCTTGTTAACCCTAATCTTTTCTTTGCACCAATTTCGAGTTGCAATGCACATAAAGTATGCATATTTTAAGTTCACAAGAGCACGTGCTTTGATTCCAGTAGGTGCACGTTGATTTGCACTTGAAACTTATTTGTAAATATCATGAGTAAGAGTAGAATTGAACAATGAATGGAGTTGAATGAAGAGAGTAACTCGCTTTGTGAGAAAAATTATGAGTGGTGAGGATCTTTGTTTAAAATCCGTAACAAGTATTTCCATGCTTGCACCATGATTCTGAATTCTTGCACCTAAAGTATGCATGCATAAATAAATATGTGCACAAAATTTTCAAGCCAAGAGGAGCACATCCAACTGCACATTAAATAAATTATGAATGCATGATGACATCTTTATTTCGATTTTGAGTGAGAATATCTCGACATCGAATGCCTCATACCTTTCCGATGCACCATTGTGTTCTTCGATGCATTCCAAATATGCACATATAGGGCCCACTACATGGCCATGCATAGGCACATGTGTTTGATAACCTATGCACTTGATTTGCTTTGGAATTCATAATTTCTTGCAGATATGGTGTGGCGCATCGGGAGGATGCACAGGTTCAGAGGGGGTGGATGTGGTCATGAATTCAAGTCAAGCCTAGATTTGAGCAGAAATTGCTAGCCAAAGTTGTAGGTCTGCTCGACCCGATGGAGGATGCATATGAGGCTATGCTGAACTATGGATACCATAACAACATAAATGCAATCTGAATCGTTCGTTCTTCAACACTTTGATATATCTATATGCTAAAGAGGAGGAGCACGCGGAGATGAGGCATTAGATAAAGATTCAAAATCGATATGCTTGCGAGAGGCTTAACCACACCATTCATGATGCTTCGTGATGTTATTCCTGGGGAATGTCCTAAGGAGAAAGGCGGCAGATTTCGAAAAAAAAGGGGGGGTCTCGGTGACAGCCGCAGGAGGAGAGCGCTGAGAGGGATTGGACATCAGAGGCTGGAGAGATCTCGATCAAAGAAAAGCTTTCTGGTGCTGTGTAGCAGGGAGAGAAAAGACCATTTAGAGTGAAGGGGATACGAGAGAAGGAGATCATCTTTGATCGGCAACGTTTTTCTTAGAATGGAGGGATGCACGCGTCATTTCAAGCAGAAAGAAGAGGAAAAGAAGGCATCGCGAGCTCATCTTGGAGTATCTGGGGAAATCAACGGCCAAATTTTTGAAGTGCTTGTTCTCTGACGTTGACATTAGTAATTGCTTTATGCTATGACGACCACGGCTGACTACACGCTGTGTGAGTTTTATGGTCTGTGATATATATGCTATGTAACGTTGATGCTCGTCCATCATCAATATTATTTAGTAATCGTACTAGGATGGCATTGATCTAAATGTTTACTCTGTTTTATATGATCTGAATTTGAATATAGTTTAATAATTGTGTCGGATCTGAAGTTTGAAAGTCAATTTGATTTGGGACGTTTACTGACGCTGCTCTTCTTCTTGGAAATGACTCTGATCTGATTTGGCGACATCTTCTCGAGATGTTTTTCTATAGACACAGAGAATGATGCGTTTTTCTTACTTAGTGCTGTCGAATTCGATTTATCCTGTATCTTTTGTTGTATGTTTGTTTCGATCTATCCCTGGATTGGATATCATAGTTTAGCCATGACTTTAGTCTTGCACATATGTGCGCAGATGAATTTGTTGATAAAATTCTGGAGATGATTCTGTGATTTCTTTTTAGTTTTGTTTTCTTTAAGCTTTGTAGGTTTGTCAGATTTATACCTTCAATATCAAAAGAATAAAAATAGTGATTTAATTGGGTCTTTTCTTCGTTGCTGCAATTGCGCCAAACGTGAAAGAATAGCACTTCATATGCATAATTAATCTATTTCTTTGTTAAAGCATCATGAATCATTTATGCGCTGATGAAGAAATGAAGACAGAGTACAGATCTCGTCAACTGTTCATGATTTTCAACCTATAAAGTTTGAATGTATTCTGTCAACGCACGTCTGTGCAATTCCGTTCTGAATGTAGAAACATCACTGTTATTCTCAGATCTAATGGATTTTTCATATTCAATTGTACTGACATCAGCGATTCTCATGTTTGTTATGATGCCAAATGCATCAGGGAGTTGTTGATTTACCATATGTGCAACACTGCATGTTTTATGATGTGTTGTATAGTGATATACTGATTAAATGTAAGTAGTGAAACATAGAACATATGTCATTGCAAAGAAAACGAAGACCTGGTTTGAACAAGACAGAGGTAGGACTCTGACAAGTGAAGAATTTGTTTACATTTTTTTGATACTGCTTAGTGATATATAGCTGCAGGGTTCACCTTATGCTCTCAAAGGACAAAGCATTTGGCCGTCTTGAATAAACAAAGGTAGCATGTTAGGACCATTTTGTTGTGTTTCCCCCTAAGGCGTCAAGACATTTATGTTCCTATGAAATAAATATTTGAGGAATCTTATATGATGCGTTTTATCTTTGGGAATTTTTTATGGTTGAATGCATAACGTTTCTGTCATATAATTTGTGTTCAAAATTGGGTAACTCATTTTAAGTTTTGATGTTTCCCTTTTATATCATAAAGTACAAAGTTCACGTGCATGATGAATGAAAGAGAACTTCTCGTTCTTTGGATTCTTGAGACGGTTCCTATACATTGCCTACACTTCTATGTTGAGTTCATTTCAATGATGAATGATATTATGGCCGAGATGTTTCTCTTTTATGCAGAAATAAATAATCGAAAGAATTAGCACGAACGTCAGAGTGCACAAGTAAGGTTCCAAGTATTATAGGTTATGAAATCCAAGATTGTTTTTTCGATTGAGATCAAGTCGAGGTCCTATTTTCTTGGCACCCTATGTGCACCCCTAAGCGCACCTGAACCCGACCAGTTGAGTAGATGACTTGAGTTGACCATTAGAAAGGAGAGAGCTTGAACAAGAGATTCTGAGAGCTTGAATTCTACTTGCTTTAAATTCTGATCAAAGAACTAATCTTGATGAATCCCTTAGGGTTAGTCCCATGAATCTAATGAAATTTTTATGAGTCACAATCGTAATTCTTGAAGGTAAAAGTTCCACGAGTGTTTTGACTATGAACATTGAATAAAATTAAACCGTTCTATTGCAAGGAAGAGTCTATGATTTCGTCCTCCTTTCCACGAAATCCACGACAATGTCATCTAATCTAAGCATATTCTGAAACTTTTTTAGCTTCTTTGCTCCAAGTGCATTGGTGAAAATATCAACAATCTACTCATCTATTCTCACATAAACAAGATCAATATCACCTGCTAATACCTTTTATTTGATGAAGTGATAATGTACCTCAATGTTCTTTGTTCTAGCATGAAATACAAGGTTCAATGCTAACGTTATACTACTAAGATTATCACAAAAGATGGTGATAGGCTTTTGTACTTCCACACCTAAATCTGTAAGTAGCATATCAAGACATAATGGCTCACATGCTGCCATTGCAGCACCTCTATACTCAGTCTCTGTACTCAACAAAGCAACAGTGGGTTGCTTCTTACTAATCCATGTGATAGTTGCACTCCTAAGTGAGAATGAAAAACCACTTGTAGATCTTCTATCTAGAATGCTACTAGCCAAATTTGCATCAGTGTATCCATGAACCTACAAATCTACACTAGCTTCATAAAACAATGCATAATCTAAAGTAGCACTCACATAACGTAGAGTGCTCCTCAGAGCATCTAAATGTGGCTTCCTAGGAACCTGTATATATTGACTTTCAAGTCCAACCATGTAGCTAGGTTGAGGCCTTGTAATTGTGAGATATATCAAACTTCCCACAATTTTCCTATAACATAGTAGCATTTTCCAATGCTTCACCTGATGTGGTATCCAACTTCACATTATGATCTAGTGGCATATAAATTTTCTCGCAGTCAACCATACCATACTTTTCTAGCATACTCAAGGCATATTGCCTTTGCCACATCCATATACCGGATTCTGTATGTATAAACTCAACGCCCAAAAAGTAGCACAGTACACCAAGATCTTTCCTATCAAATTCTTGCATAAGAAGTTGTTTTTCCTCTTTAATACTTCTTCATTATCACCACCTACAGTCAAGTCATCAACATAAATAGCCACAATCATTATCCCATCATCAACCTTCCTTGCATATAGTGAATGAACTCAAGCGTAAGCACCACCTCCTTTACTTGTCAATCCATGGAGGCGTGAGGACTGGTATGAAGTCCATGAGCGAGTGAAGGCACAAGTGTGTGAGTGAAAGCACACAAGCATGCACACACATACACACACACGTGCACAAGGTAAGAGAAAAGAGTGGAACAATGGAAGAACTTCGATTACAAGAGAAATCTAATACAAGAGCTCCAATCTCTTACCAGCTAACTCTCTAACAAGCTAACCCCTAAAATGAGCTCTCTAGCTCTTTTTATAGTTTTTTGGCTAGTTTTGGCCCTGTCGAGACCTAGTGTCCGACCTAGTTAAAAATTAGGTTCCAAGGCTTATTTGAGGGCTCAAACGGAGTTTAAAATGAAAATTGGTAGGATGATACTTCTAATACTCCTCAAGCTCAAGGAATCCTTGGCTTGAACAAAATGGAGTTACAAAAAGGTGAAATGATATTTACAATGGTTTGAGTTATCAAAATCACTGTTTTTGTAGGGAATTCTTCTGAACATATGGCATACACTTCTTGGAGCTCCCTACTTGCTCCTCTTCTTGTGTGTCCAACAGTGAATGATTTGCATCACACATAGAAAACCCAATGGTGGTTAAGTAATCAGCGATCCTTGCATGCCAAGCACGAGGGGCTTATTTAAGCCCATACAAAGACTTTCGCAACCTGCAAACATATTCTAGGTGCTTTGAATCTTCATATCCTTGTGGTTGATCCATGTATACTTCTTCCTATAACTCACCATGTAGAAAAGCATTCTTCACATCCATCTGATGCAAAGTCCATCCTTTTTATTGTAGCTAATGCAACAAGTGTTCTGATAGTAGACATTTTACCTACAGGGCTGAATGTTTCCTCATAATCAATGCCATATGTTTGTGCATATCCTTTTGCTACTAATCGTGCTTTGTACCTTCTTATGCTACCATCAGCACTGTGATTTACCTTGTAAACCCACTTGCAACGTATAGGCATCTTCCCTTGTGGCAATGGAACCAGCTTCCATGTATCATTTCCATAAAGTGCAGCCAGCTCCTCATCCATAGCATTCCCCCAATGTGCATTTCCAATTGCATCTACAAAACAAGAAGGTTTAATATCCTCCCAAATCTTCTTGGTCTTGGGTCACTTCTCCTTGTATCATCTGCATATGCCTTTCTTACACCTAGAATCTTCATAGAGGGCAATCCAAGCTCCTCATCAAGGCTCATTACTGAACCACTTGAATCTCCGTCAATGTCTTCAAAATCTATAGATATTTTACTACCAATAGAAAACTTTTCTTTAACTTTCTTGGATGTATTTTATGAATTTGTTGGACTGAATTTCCATGCAATCTTCCACTCCATTTGATTTGAGTTGGAATTATTGCTTGGTGATGCATCTAGTCCACTTAGTACTTGAGATTTTGCACTTGATTTTTCAGCATTTTATTTGTCATTTGGTTCAAGATTTAGTCCTTTCACATTTGCATAGAAGCTTGACATTTCATCAAATACCACATCTCTACTTACCTTCACCTATCTTGTGAGTGTGTCATAACATTTATATCCATTTTTCTCAAGGGAGTACCCAATCAAGATACATTTTTCTGCTTTTGTATCAAGCTTTGTCCTCAACTCATCTGGAATATGCACATATGCAATGCAACCAAAAACTTTCATATGTGACAAGTTTGGCCTTTTACATGTAAACTTCTCTTCAGGTGTAACTTGATGTATAGCAACAGTCGGAGTTCTGTTCATGATGTATACAATAGTATGCATAGCTTCTGCCCAATAACAATGAGGCATATTCTTCTCAGCCATTAATGCTCTTGCTATTTTTGCAATATGTCTATTTTTGCATTCAGCAAAAATAGTCCTCTCACATGCATCATCTGAGGTTACTCTTGATGAATCATAAGCACATACGTATAGAGTTTTGATTTTTGATGAGGTTATACCATCTTCAAAAAGTCTTTTCAAGCATGTATTTTTATCTATTTCATGCTGTAGCTCAGTGATGAGTAGCACCTCCTTTAATGTCAATCCGGGGAGACGTGAGGATGGTATGAAGACCTCGAGCAAGTGGCGGCACAAGTGCGTGAGTGAGAAGCACACAAGCATGCACACACATATACACACACGCGCACACACGGCAAGACAAGAGAGAGAATCAATGGAGTTCTTCGATTACTTTCAAAAGCTCTTACAAGTTTGTTTCAATTACAATCTAACCCCAAAAATGAGCTCTCTAGCTCCTTTTATAGTTTTTGACTAGCTTTGGCCCTGTTCAGACCTAGTGTCCGGCCTAGTTAAAAATTAGGTTCCAGGGCTTATTTGAGGGCTCAAACGAGATCTAAAAATTACGAAAATTGGCAGGTAGATACTTCTAAAGCTCCTCAAGCTCAAGGACTTGTTGGCTTGCACAAAATGGAGCTACAAAAATATGAAATGGTATTTACAATGGTGTTTAGTGATGAGAATCACTTTTAATTGGTGTAAGGGTTTTTGAAAAGTTAAAGGGTTGACTAAGTGCTAGATTTGCGTGGATGCTCATACTTACTTCTTCATGAGGAAAATTATTGGCCTATTTTCCAGATCTTCTTTGACTGCCATGTCTGCCTATGCTATCCCTTCGCTCTGACTCTCTTCGTCTGGTGGCTCCTTCGGTTCCCTGACTGCTGCCAACACCCCCCCCACTCTCGCGTCTGTCGCCCCTGACAGACCCTTGTCTAGAGGATTTTTGAACATAGTATTGGATGACATCGGAGGCTAGGTGGTGTTCTTCGAGTCGCAGGCCACGTGCTAGATCTGTGAGCAGCTCATCCCAATTCACAGGACCGGGAACATCTAAGTGAGGCACCCTCAATTGTTCTCAGTAGATAGTTCTCTCCACAGCAAATAATTGGAGGAGATGGGATGGTCTGGGTATAAAGATTTCGGAGTGATATTCCCAGAATCCGGTGATGAACATCTCCTCAAAGGTCTGTTTAAAGCAGGCTGGGAGGTATTTGATTCTGGCGTGCCAAGCATATATTACTTCAATGGACGGGGTGGTACTCATATCATACACTAGATCTTGGTTTCCTGTCATAAAGCCTGCACCTGAGAAGTAAGGGTCCTTAATGTTTTTAAACGTCTTGAAAGTGATCAGCATTAATTCAAATATTTTCATGCACATCTGGGCCATCACATCAGGATTATTGCGTAGCCTAGTACTCCAGTGACGGATTGTAGAAATCATGTAATTGACTGTGGGAGGTCCTCGTGGAGGTGCTAGATAAACATAATTCAACCATTTTGCACAGGCTTTGATGTCTCTGACAGCTATAGTGAATTCAGGCTAGGTGCGTCGTCGCAGAACTGGAATGTAACAAGGGTTGTACTTAATAAACAACGACATATTATTCTAGGTTCGGACCATTTCAGGATACGTTTCCAAAAGCCTGATTCTCCAGGTGGGTTGATGGATGGACCCACGCTGAGCACTTTCTGGTATATCATCTGGACCAAATTGTGTAGCAAAGGTGGGAGGTTTGCCACATTGTCGTTGAATCTCCGCGTTGTAATCGGCCAAAAGTATACAGAATGGCACATACTGGTCATTATTGGTGCCGATCCATCTATGGTGAGACATGCTTGTGAAGTATTCAGACTTTATGACGATCTCTTCTAAATTCGCTAGTGATTGGATCTGAATTGCCACCCGTTCTTTGTGAGTGTTCGCTGTCCTTTCCAGTGTCTGAAGCCACTCGGGTGCTTCCACTTCCAATGTGTCTAGTCCCTCTGAGGTTCGTCGCCCACCTGGCATTGGCATAGGAACATACGGTTCCTCGTAAGAATCATCTACCTCTCTCGTGAGGGGAGCCTTCCATTGCCGCTTCCAGATTCTCTTCATTTTGTTTTTGCAGTCTTTTGTTCTCCTCCAGTGCTGTGGCCATATGTTTCCGTAGTAGCGCCAAGTTGCGTCTGACTCGCAGGTTATCGGTTTGGTATACTTCGAGCAAAGCTTCTAGTTGTTTGACACCTGATTCTGTCGATGGTTGGGGTGCCTCCAATAGTGTTTGGTGAGCCTGCTCAAGCGTTGAATAGCGTTGATTCACTTCTGCATTTTCCTCTTGTAGAATGTGAAGTTGCCTTTGTACGTTCTGATGGTGCGTTGTCAGTTGTTGATACCGGCCGTCGAGAGCTCTATACTCATTCTGGAGCTGATATACACATTGATTTAATGCTAAAAATATGCTATTTACATTAAATAATGATGGGAGGGGTGAAGATGCAGGGGGAATGGGGGCGGGAAAGGGAGTTGTGGATGATGTGGATGCAAGTGGAGATGTGGGTGGAGGGGGTATGGGAGATGAAGGTGGCATAGTGGGAGGGAGCGGTGCTGTGGCAGGTGATGTTTCCATAGTGTCAATTGTTTGAGTGACAGTGTAGATGGGGATCGTGGGTGGAGTGGATGTGACGTCAGTGAAAAGAGTGGTGAAAGTGGGCATGGTGACTCCCCCGAATTGGATTCCCGGAGAGAGTGGGATACCCATGACAATCGTGGTGGTAGTGGACATGGTGGTGCTAGTGTCATGTGGTGGAGTGAATTGTGTAGTGCAAGGTGGGGATGGTGGTGACAGTGGTGCTTCCTGATGTTCGTTTGCTTGCGTTGTCTCTCCTGGTGCTGATACATTGATATGAATTTGTTTCCCGGACCTCCTGGGACGAACGGGAACCCTCTTCTCACATCTGTGAATGTAGGCCATTGCCTCATGGATGGCCTCATCCAATCCTATTGCGTCGGCATGAAGGTTTATGGACTCAATGAACATCTCGTCCACACCTTCCTCAGCTAGCAACTGGTTCATGAGTTTCTTGCCCGATTCCAGTGACAACTTATGCTGTTCTTGAACCAGTTGCATGGTTCGATATAGTCTCTTGATTTGTGCCGAATACGCAGGGGCACTTGCCAGCTCGGAGAGCTCGTCATATTCTTGTTCCTCGTAGGTTTCTTCTTCTTGTTCTGCCTCTTGCTCCTCGGCGTCGACTTGTACCACCTCTGGTCGGGTGGGGGCTGCTGTTGTTGTCTGGGGTTGTGATTCCTGAGCTTCCGTCTCGAGATTAGAGTCATAGATCAGTCTAGCCACTTCTTCATCCGTGAGATCGTTGAGAGTAAAACCTTGTGGGAATTCCAGATCTGAAGGGACGGGTGGAAATACCAGATTAGGCCCCTCTGTGCTTGGTCGTGGTAGCCGGATTGTGAATGGCCTAATGCGTCGTGTTTGGGGAGGGGTAATTTCTGGTGTAGTGGTGGCTCCCCTTGGTTGAGCACAGGGTAGTTGCACTCCCCCCCTCATCTTCTTTGATGGGGGACCTGCTGCTGATAGTCTTCTTTGGAATTCCTGGGCACGGGGCCATATGAGTGCCCTCTGAATAGGCACGTCATAAGCCAGACATCGGTAGATTATCTTTGTTAGAGCGCAACATCCATGAAGCACATTTTTCTGCTTCTTGTTCCATCTTTGATGGGCTAGGTGGATCTGATCTATGATCCAGTGTGGCACATTGATGGGAAGGCTTTCTGTCTCTGCTAGATACAAGCTGAACCATATTTTCTTTGGGGGCATTGTGAATCGTTCCTGGGCGGGGAAAGCAAAATGTTGCATGATGGTCCGTAGGTGAAGTGCAATGGTAGGTGTCATCGCTACCATATCCTTCAGCTTATTAAGATCTTTGTGTTTCATTCGACCTAGAACCATTGTTTCCTTTTCCGTGGGGATGTGCATGCCATACATACCCAATGCTTCTCTTACCAAATTGAGGGTCAACTTGAATCTTTTAAGCTCATGACCCGGCAGCAGTGATGGCAACACAAAGGTGCTGTCACCTCCCTTGGCCCTGCTTGGGGTGATGGTACTGATAAGATATGAACATCGTAAAAAATCCGGCTTTGGTAAGTGGGCCCTGAAATAACTATCCACACCCGCTTTGATCCAGACTGATCGCATGACTTCGGCGTTTTGATAGCTTTCAAACTCGCGCGTGAAAAAGTGGTACCGACCCCATTTGCCATTAAATTCCAATTCTGCTTCCCAGAAATAGGTTCCATCGCCCAATGGTCCAGCGACATCACTGAACCAATGCGCGTGCTTACCTACTTGAGAAGTGTGCCCTTGAGGAGGATCCTGAATGGGGAGCACATGCACGGCTTGAAGTTCTTGCGGCCTTGCGGTGAGATGTGGCTCGAGGAGGAGTGTTTCTATGTCCACAATCTGGGCACCGGATCCGACTTGAGAACTGGCACCTGCGTCTGCCATGTCCCTGCTTGCTGGTTGGTTTTGTGAGAGTATAGAACCACGTGTTAACATCGTAATGGACATAATAAATCCGTTGTTGTCCCCGTTACAACATTAACATGAGGTAGATGGTGAGTTAGTGGTTAGTAAGTGCACGAAGACAGTGTGTGTAGTTAATGCTTGGATAGTCCTAGGAGACTAATGAAGTTAGTAAGTGGGGATGAATTTACAAATTGGGGTCGGGGGGTTTATTACAGGTCTTAGGCTGCCAAATGCAGTGGATGGGCTTTGTTCTTGGTTTCGTAGAGACTCTAGGGAGCTTTATAGTTGTATCGACTTGAAAATGAGGCTTTTTAGGGACCCATTCACAAGCGATTATGTTCGTGCTCATGGGCCTTAGTGTGTTCTTGAGTGTTGAAAACAAGTGAATGCTGGCTGCGCGGGTGAATGGGTTACGCTGTATAGGTTGTGGCTTCGGCGTAGCTATTTGCGCCCGCAAGCAAGCCTTAGGCACCCAAATTTGTCTTGATTGTGGGCTAGCCTTCATCGACTTCTTGGGCACCCAAATATATTTCACGTTAGCAGAAGAATTTCCGAAGGACTTCTTATTAGTGACGTGTTGTTGGTTACTAATAAGAGGCTTTGCCAGTGTGGTTGGCTTGAGTGCAACCGGGTGTTCGCCTTTCCGCACCCACACTTGGTTTACTTGCTGAGATATTTTGCTGCGCAGGTACTTTTGATTTCCGACATGGGTAGTACTCTGCTTCTTCTTCCTTTGATCCTCCTTTGGTTGCTGCCTCCTTCTGGCCTTTGGAAAAGAAGGGAGTTCCGTTGCATCCCTGACTCCCTTTTTGAGAATATCATTCCTCTGCAACACATAGTTTTGGACAAGAACAACATGGTCAACTTCATGTGCACCCCTGGAGGGACCAAGAGTCTGTGCCTTTCCTAATTCTTTGAGTGTTCCATTATCTAACTCTATTGTAATTCGACTATGATTGACCCATACCTGAAGAAGTCCACTTCTTAGGTTTAAGTTGACTGCTTGGTCATAGATCGAGTCTTGACCCAAGACAAGGGGTTCAGTGAGATCCTCGTCTTGACACACTAGTACTTTAACTGTCATTGCCTCATCATGAATGTAGAGGGGAAGTTCCACCTCGCCCATGCAAGGGGTTTCCACGCCTCCCAATCCTATGAGATATGCTTCCACAGGATGGACAGTTAACTGCAACTCTTGACAGTAAGACACTCTAACAGCACTAGTGGCCGCACCTGAGTCAATCAAGGCTCTTACGGTCCTTGCACTCTTTCCTTGTCCTATATCTAAGGTTACGAAAGGACGTCGATCAGTTATCCTATGTGAGCTTGTTCCTGCGACTTCACACATGGCCATAGGGTATCCTTGATCAGCATAGTCATTCGTTCTAGGCCGATCCCTACCTTGCCTCCGTAACTTCATCCTTCTGATGCGTTCTAAAGCTTCTGCTTGAGCTTCTTCTCGAACTCGCTTTTCTTCCTCTTTGCGTTTCTTAGCAGTGTTGAGTCGACTGAGCATTTCCTCCGTGAGGGGTTCCTGATACAACTTGACTCTGCATCCGCTAATATAGTTTGGGAGAACATCACCTTCTAATGTGGCTAATTGCACAACTCCACTTGTGGAGATCCTATTAATGATCATAGGTCCGTAGCCTCTCTTTTCTAGCTTCCTCGCGTGTTGTTTCAGTGTATAGACTAAGACTAGATCTCCTGCTTTCAAGCCTTTATCCTTCACGTGGGCATCAAAGTATGCCTTCTGTCTCTTCTTGGCTGCATATATTCCTGCAGCGGCTCTCAGTCTTGTTTCCCCTAATCGTTCAAGGTCAAAGATCCTAGAGGAGAGCTCATGACCTGTCCATTCGTGCTCTTGTGCTACTCTCAATGTAGGAATCAAGAAGTCCAGGGGTAGCACAGCGTTTTGGCCAAATACCATCTGAAAGGGGGTGGCTTGGAGTACCGTTTTGTAGGCAACTCGGTATGCCCAAACAGCATGGTGTAGCTGTTTGTCCCAATCAGAGCGTTTAGTGTTCACTAATTTTGTCAGTACATTGCATAAGATCTTATTAGTGCTCTCAGCTTGTCCATTAGCTTGAGGGTGATAGGGGGCAAACTTCTTGTGTATTACCAAGAATTCTTGGAGTAGATTTTCAATCACTTTGTTCAAGAAATGAGTGCCTCTATCACTTACAAGCTCTATAGGTAGCCCGTATCTTGTGAATACATTCTCAAACAAGAATTTGGCAGTTGTTTGAGGATCGTTCTTTGTCGTAGCCTTTACCTCCACCCACTTGGTGAGATAATCTGTTGCAACAATGACGTATTCCGCATGAGAACCCTTAGCTGGGGGATTAATAGGACCTACGAAGTCTATTCCCCAATTAGAAAACGCACGTCCACCCATCATAGGTTTCAGTGGCATCTCATCTTTGCGTATAGGATACTGAGTTCTCTGATAGACATCACACCGTTTCACATAGGTATGTGCATCCATGTGAAGGGTAGGCCACCAGAAGCCCGCAAATAGTATTGCCTTGATCACCCGATCCGGTCCAAAGTGTCCTCCTGCTACACCTTGGTGAGCAGTTTCCAAGATCTTAAGATATTCACTCTCATGGACACACAGTCTCAGGTAACCATCTTTATCGCGTTTGTATAGATTATCACCAATGAGTGAGTAATCCTGGGCTTCTTGTTCTAAACTCCTTTTCCTAGCCAGAGTCATATCTGGAGGGAATGCTTTCGTCCTTAGGAAGGATACTAGTGGTTCACTCCAATCTGGCACAATGGATACTTGATAAAGAGTGGCGTGTTCCACAGGTGGTTTAGTGCAACAGATTGGGCATTCCTTGCACAACTTTTGGACATCAGCTTCCATAGTTGGCCAATGTACTCCGAGTCTCTTTAGGGTCTGTAAAGTTCGTTGCTTTGAGTAGTGTTGCTCCAACGCACCTACATGTGCTAATTGCAACCATTTAGCGTACTCATCCTCTTCTACGCAACAAGCCAAGATCCCTTGATCTGTGTGCTTGTACATACTTCCAGCCATGATGTGGTATTTCTGGGCTTTTACAACTTCTTTATTCCGCGTGTTCACCACTGGATGATTAGGCCCATATGTCAATACTGGTACCAATGGCTTGGCCCACTACGGCACCACTTCCAAATTAAACAAGTAAGCATCAGGAAGGTCATCTGATACTCCTTGTGGGGCTTCTCCCGATGTGAGCCTAGATAGATGATCAGCTCTCAAATGAGTCCTACCTTTTCTTACCACAACCTCAAAATCATATTCCATTAGCAAGAGAAACCATCTCACTAATCTTCCTGTATTGCATGGCTTGTTTACGAGATATAGCAATGCTTGATGATCAGTAAAAAATTTAAACTTATTTGCAAGCAAATAGTGTCTAAATTTCTTAACTGCATATACCATGCCTAATCCTTCTCGCTTTGTAGTGGTGTAATTCCGTTCAGCCGCATTCAACTGTCTACTGGCATAGGCAATTGGAAGATCCATATTACCTTCACCAGTAGGTTGTGCAAGCACACATCCAATAGCATAATTGGATGCATCCACATGAACATGGAATGGCTTATTCCAATCTGGTGTAGTCAAGATTGGTGCTGAACATAATCTTCGTTTAAGCTCTTGGAAGGAATTCTCACATTCCTCCGTCCACTCAAAGTTAGTCAGAAGTCCGTACATGGGCTTTGCAATGACAGCATACATGTGTATAAATCGTCGGTAATAGCCACAATGCCCCATGAAAGCTTGTACTTCCTTGACATTCTTTGGCCTAGGTAGCTCCGCTATAGCTCTCACTTTCTCTTCGTCGGTAGATATGCCATTCTTTGAGACTATGTGTCCTAAGATCTTGCCTTGCCTGACCATGAAAACACATTTTTCTGGGTTTAGGCAGACTTGATATTCTCTACATTTGTCAAAGATTTGTCTGAGTTCAGGAATATGGGTTTGTCTAATATTGGAATGAGCACAAAGATCATCAACATAGACTTCTAAACTCTTCCTCAGGAACTCCTTAAACACATGGCACATCAGCCTTTGGAAGGTAGCTGGTGCATTGGTAAGCCCAAATGGCATTACTCTAAAGGCAAAAATGCCCCATTCTGTGGCAAAGGCTGTCTTATGCTGATCCTCTAGAGCTATGGCTACTTGATTGTAACTCGAAAATCCATCAAGGAAGCTGTACACTTCCTTGCCTGCCACTCTTTCTAAGAGATGTTCTGTGATGGGAAGCGGATAGTTATCTCGAATCGTGGCTGCATTAACCTTTTTCAAGTTAATACACACACACAGCTTGCCATTCTTCTTGGGCACCACTACGATGGGGGATACCCATTCAGTGTGCTCAATTTCATAGATAAATCCAGCTTCAACCAGTCTATCTATCTCTTCTTTGATCTTAGCAGCGTAATTATCGTTATATGTGTAGGGCTTTTGCTTAGAGGGTTTAGCATCTGAGGTCATGGGGATGGTGTGTGAGCATATGTCAGGGTCAACACCTTTCAAATCCTTGTAACTCCAAGCGAATACATCTCTGTATTCTCTTAGCAAGGCAATTAACGCATGCTCTTCTTCCTCTGTTAGGTCATGGCCTATGTACGTGCATCTCTCCTCTCCTTCTTCTATGGCCACTACTATTTTCTTGGTGGTTTCTTTGTTATCATAGGCCTCTCCTACTTGTGCCTCTCGTTTAGGCATTCTTATCATGACTCTCCTGTCATCTATCTCATATTTCTTAAAATTTTATGGGACCTCAAACAACGATTCTTCCTCTTCTGGTGAGACTTCTTTCTTCTTTCGTTTCTTCCCTTCTTCCTTCGGGGTCACATGTGTTGCTAATCTTACCTCATTTGTAACCTCTCCATGCCTCTGGGGTTGAAATTCTACTTCATGGAAGTATTCTTCATCTGATGCAAATGGTGGGTCCATAATGATTGACTCTAGGTCGGAGTCACTTGCATCCTCAAATGCATCAGGGCTAGGTTCGCATTCTTCTAGAACTGCCTCTCCCATGATTGGCTCTATGGAGAAAACTGAAATATCATAGCCATCCTCATCACAGTGAGGTGTCCATTGTTCTTCATTGATGGCTACGTCCATTGTTGCTAAGATTTCTGCCCAACCGTGAGGTTCAAATTCTTCGTCTGGAAAAACTACAGGTGCATAGGCTGGGTCTTGGATTGATCTATGGGTTTCTTTCGCACCTACCTCTCTGGCTTTCTCTCTCTTCTCTTCCTCTATTGCTACCTTGCACATCCATAAGTGAGTGTCTTCATGCATCCATGAGGATCCTGACCCTATGGAATGCACCGATTCTGTATCATCTTTGGCTCTATGGATGGGATTCCATTGGATAGGAGGGACATCTCTATGAGAATAATCCTTGAGATTGACTTTGGTCATAACACCTAAGTGTTGCAGGTACAAAGAATTGGTTCCCCAGTCCTGTACCACTTGCAACTGTCGCATGAATGGTCTTCCCAAAATCATCTCATAGGCATGATTCTTGCTGAAGTCACATATGGCAAACGTATGCTCAAACTCGACACCACAAGTGGTGAGAGTTATTCCTTCTAACAATCCTAGGGGTCTCTCTATGTGACCATCGGCCATTTGCAATTTCATTCTTGTTGGCCTGAGTGCTGGCTTGCCCCAACGCTTCCATAGGGAAGTGGTGGCAATTGCAACTCCTGCACCTGAGTCCAAAATTGCCTTAGTGGTGTAGTCCTGGTAGGTAATGGGAAGATAGGTATTACCTTCTTCACCTTCACACATATCTCCTATCTTATCCAAGGGTATTTCTGGCACTGTCCTATGGGATCCTACCCGGGAACGTGGTTTTGCAACTTCAGTTACTTGATTGGCTACATAATTCCGTGCTTTTGGTCTATCCTTAGGCAGTTCTTCCAAAGTGAGATCGCACTGCACCTTGGCGTTCTTTACTACCTCCGTGTTCCTAGGTATGACTGAGTCGTCGTTCCTTACCATGACTGTGGGTGCTCTCATACATGTGGACTTCGCTTCCCATGGGCCTGTGAAGTGGGGTAGCTCTTGTATGGAATTAGACTCAAAGTCCAATCTCTCGTGAGACTGAGTACTCTCATGTTCCCCGTAAATAGATGGGATGTCTTGTGGGAATTGGTCGTGTGCATCATCCACAAGTTCAAAGGGAGGGGCGACTTCACTTTCGTTATCCCATTTGTCTTCTTGAATCTCTCGCAGGAAGTCTGGTGCAAACCGATTCATAGAAGAAGAAGTATCTGGATCCGTAGAATTAGGCACATAAGCACCCTGGGAAGGAGGGCTTATTCTATCGTTGGCTCTCTCCTCGTTCTCATAGATGGCTGGAGCACAAGCTTCCTGGGGAGGATTACTTATTCTATTACTTTTCCGAACAGGCTCATACGCTCCCTGAGAAGGAATGTAGGCAACCTGTGGAGGTACGTAAGCTTTCGAGGGAGGCTCATCTGCCTTTTGGGGGGAAAGATAAGCTTCTTGAGGAGGCGCATGGGCTTCTTGAAGAGGCTGGCTTATCCATTCTCTTGCCCTTTCCTTTCTTTGAGGGGCAGGTTCCTTTTTTGATTGTGCAATTAGCCTCTCTATTCTTTCCAACAGTCCATCAAAATGTAACTGCGTCTTAGCTGAGCTAGAGATGTTAAAGAGGCGGCTAGCTTCGAACATGGCTTGAGCCAATTCCACCATCTTAGCACAAATTTTAGTTCGTTCAAGCTCTAGCTCGGCTCTAGGGTAGCATTTTTCATGATCGGTCATGGTTGGCCCTACTTGGATTCTGGCCTGATATGCTTTAAGCATCATGTTTAGGTCCTCGGGAGTGGGATCTGCTAGGACTGATCCTACTTTGGGGGGTGGTGGAGTCGTATGAGGCGGGTTGGAACGTGGTGGGTCGGATGGAGATGGGAATGGTGGTGGTGGAGTAGTGTGAGAGGGAGGTTGAGTTGTGAGTTCGGTTATTCTGGCTCTTGTTTCTCTTACGCTTTCCTCGAGTTCACTCATCTTCTTTGCCCATTGCGTTTTTATTCTTTCCCGACTATCTTTCCAAGCTCTAGTCCTTTTCTTGGTTATGCTCTCAGTTTCACTAGCCTCTGGGCCCTTTTCCTGGCTTGCCCCTTGGTTTTCCTACAATGCCTGAGCTCTAGTGACTACCTGTACTGGTGCAGTGGAAGTGACACTTCCTGAGGAATCTACAACCAACCCAATCACATTAATGGGAGTGATTTTTGGCATATTATTAGGATTCTTAGGGCAATCTCGTAAGAGATGCTCCTTTCCACACTCTTGGCAATAGCCCTGGATTGTCACTGATTGGGGTTGTGTAGGTGCAGGCATGGGGCAATCACGAATGAAGTGATCTCCCTGACATCTGTAGCATGGTCCTCTAGGAAATGGTGGTCGTACCTGCCTAGGTTGGGGTCTAGGGTTGGGGTTTGTATACATGACATTCGTGTAATCTGATTCCCAGCTTAGTTCATTTGGCTCTTCACTATAGTAGGACTCACCATGTTCTGGAGACTGCATGTAGTACGCCTGGGGACTATCGACATGTGTAGAATCGAAGCTATGGTCACCGGGGTCACTTTTAGAAATCAAGGGTGTCACAGGGACTATAGCTCTATTCAGGTTTTCTTCTGCAACAGCATACTTTACCGGAATCACATTAGCTGGGGCAGGGGGTTGTTGTGCTAGCACAGGCTGAGGCCTTTGTTGGTTTTGATATTGTGGTTGATAATTTTGTTGTGGCCTGCCATATGGTTGTGGAGGGTACGGGTTCTGGTATCTTCCCTGCTGAGGGTATGGCTGAGGGTGGGGTTGCCTAACTGCCTGCTTGTTGTATGGGCAATCTTGTGCGGTGTGATTGGTGTATCTCCGTTCTATGGTGCAGTACTGGCTACTAGGATTTACTTGGGGCTGAGCCATAATGGGGCAGACATTCGCCATGTGGTCACCACCACAAGTGTAGCACCTTTTCACAGGGGCAAACCTTGGGATTTGTTTACTAGTTACACCTAATTTCTGAGCTACTTTCTCTGCAAGTTCCTCGATTGATGTGGATTGCGTGGAAGATAGGCTAGAGGCACTATCCGAATCTTTGTATATCTTAGCAAGCTCTAACTCCTCCCCTAGGTTATCCTCAATGTCAATACACATGTGTACACACTCTTCTATGGTCCTAGGATCTTTCAAGTACACATATGATCTTAATTTGGTACTTAGCAATCCATCCAAGAATAAGGCTACTTGCTTGGCTGGTGTGGGTAACTCCGAAACAGGGCATCTTTCAAGATATTGCCTAAATCTCCTTCCTGCAAGTCTTACAGTCTCTTGCGGGGTTTGCTTGAAGCTGTGAATCAGCGAGGAGGTATTGTGCCTTATGCCACTCTTAGAGAATTCAATAATGAAAGCCTCTAGGAGTTGGTCTATGCTCCTGAACTGCCTCTCATTTAGTGGCTGAAACCATGTCAGGGCAGTGTTCCTAAGGGTCAGACCAAAGGCATTGTATTGCGTGAATAGGTCCTCCACTTGTTCGGCTCTCAGGACTTGCCTAAACTCAGCCACATGATCGTATGGATCTCCAGTGCCATCGAAGTAGTTCTTCATGGACTTAACTAGCTGAGTCGGTCTCAAAGTCCTTGTGTGCTCTCTAGGTCGTGGTAGAGGGAACTCATCTGCATTTCTTTGATTCCTATGAGCTCTAAATATCTCAGGTTCTACCCTATTTGTTTCCGTCCTCGTTCTTTCTCTGCCCCCTGGGTTGGCAAAGCTTACTTCTGGTCTATCTCTACTTCTGTCTCTTTGCATTCCATGAGCTTGGGATGTTCCCGCTCCAGGGTGACCATAGGATACATTCGATCTTGGTTGGGGGAAAACGAATTCACCCTTCCAAGTGTAAGCATGCCTGTCATTTTCTGTAACCACAAAGATCCGTTCTGAAGCGTGGTCTAAGTAGGTTACTCTGCCTGGGCTATCAGGATCCTTAAACTCATAGATCATGATAGTTCCTATATCAGCTGGCTGATTAGATTTATACCTCCAAAAGGCTTCGTCAGTTTCTCGATTGAGGAGCAGCTCTATGCTCTTATTATCCTGGGGGATCCACTCTGGTGTTATAATCCTAGTGAGAACAGATTTGCCTCGGGGGGTTCTAGGTTCTATGCCCATATTCCCTTGTTCCAAATCACCTAAGTCCGCTTCTGAGATTACATTCCCGAATTCATCTGTCCTATCTGGGTGACTGGTAACTACGTATATGGTTCCTTCTTTGTCCACGTATGCTCCATTTTCAAACTTGACAGCTGGGTGCTCTAATCCAATGGATTGGTCAGGATTCTTGATCTGTACTACAGATCTTCCTAGGCCGTCCTCATAGATGCTAGCACCTAATCGGTTGGTCCGAAGGTATTCCAACTGTGTTTTGTAAGGGCCTTCTACCCTGTACAAATATGGCATTCCTGAACTTCCCGTAGGCCTGTCCATGCCTTGAGACATCTCTGACTCACTGGTCTCAGAGCTAGGGTAGTACGAGTGGTGGCTCAACTGCTGGGCCCAAGACCTAGCAGTGTGGTTAACACTAGCCTCTGAAGATCTAAGGCTTTGTCTCTCCCTTACTAGGTGTCGTCCTGATCTAAGGTTCATATGCCTAACTGATTAACCCAATTTTTTCCAGGTACAACCACGTTTCTGAGTCCTTTTGTATCGGTCACTTGGTTCTTTTTATGTTGATTATCGTGTTTAGACTCTTGTCTGATATCACGTCGTCATGAATACTTGAGTTTAATTTCGCACTTTAGTTTGGTCGTTTCACGTTAGGTTCTTTCCCTTTTAAGATTGTCGTTCGCACACACACAGGTTATCTCTTAACTTGCACTTGATTTTCTTAGATAGTCTTTGATTTAGCTCGTGCCTATCGTTGCCTGGAATTACTTCGAACACTATCCGCACTTAGCCTAAACTAAGAATTGACAGAGAGTGTTGCGGGTTTTCCAACCTTGAGTTCCTTTCCTTGTGGTGTTGCCCCAATGTGCCCAGGACGCGCGTTCCCAAGCTTGCACTTACTCTTGCCTTGCGTACCTTTTGCTTCTCTCAAAGGACCTGTAAAAGGCCCACTGTTAGCTCAAGACTTAAATTCAAAAGACAGAACCAATCATTTTCATTCATGTAACACTTCACCAATTGGCACTATGATTTTTTGGACACAACTCTAGAGACCCCTGAACTTTGTTCCCCCTGGGTATGGTCAACTTCAGAATACCCTATCTAATATTCCTGACCTTAATTTAACCATAACCAGTCAATGTTTTGGTTGTGCTCCCCACGAGCTTTCCAACAAAACAAAAATCACGGCAAACTGATTTCGTATGAGAAAGTTATGCCGGTTCAGGGTTTTGGGGCTAAAACAGGATTGAGCTAGATTAACAGGCAAACAGGAATTCTAGAGTTACTTGGGTCGTGCCCTCGTAATGCAATGCTACACCCTAATGTTTGTCCCACACTTGGCCAAAATTTAGACCACTATTTTTACCTTAAAAATTTGACCTAAATTGCCCTTCTAACGTGTTCGCAAAGTCTGTCGATCGCGATTGACAGGTCAGTCGCGATCGACGTGTCGATCGCGATTGACAGGTCCGTCGTGGCTGTCAGTCGCGATTGACTGGTCAGTCGCGATTGACAGGGGTTACGAAAAGTCAATTAGTCGTGGTCAAAGGGTCGTTGACTCTGTCGGTCGCGATTGATGGGTCGATCACAATTGACAGGTCGGTCGCAAGGGTCTGTCGATCGTGGTCAAACAATAGTTGACTGTGTCGATCGCGATTGACAGAGCCGTCGTGGTCTGTCCGTCGTGGTCAAACAGTCGTTGACTGTGTCGGTCGCGATTGACGAGTCGATCGCGATTGATGACTCGATCGCGATTGACACGTGTCACGCGTATGGTCCGTCGGTCGCAGTCAATCGATCGTTGACTCTGTCGGTTGCGATTGACAGAGCCGTCGTGGGCTGTCGATCGCGATTGACGTGTCGATCGCGATTGACAGATCTGTCCGTCGTGGTTTGTCGATCGCGATTGACAGAGCGATCGCGATTGACAGAAATCTGAGGAGTTTCAAAATTCTAAGCACATTTTTGGGAAGCTCTAGGCCTGTAGATCATGGTTTTGCACTTTGTTTGGTGATTTGAGCGTTTTTTCTGTCGGTCGCGATTGACAGAGGTCGGCGACACACAGACAGTTACTTCAAAATCCGTACCTGCGCAGAGTGCTGGGGACGATGATGTGACCTGTACCTGCAAGATAGCTCAAGAAACATGCAAAAACAGCACACGAAGTTTCGCTCTCTCGCTCTCTCTCACAAGTGAAATGAGGGAAATGAGGTGGAGATGGGGATATAGTCAAAAAACTGAAATTTTTGCGATGATGGAGATGGAGGTGGAAGATGATGATGGTGATGATGGTGGTGAGGTAAGAAAGAGAAAAATAGGAAAAATAAAGAAGTTACCTACAACTCCAACGCGTCAACTCTACGTCTTACCATCACACACTCGTCCTCAAAGCTCGATCCCCGGCAACGGCGCCAAAATTTGGTGTAGCTCAGTGATGAGTAGCACCTCCTTTAATGTCAATCCGGGGAGACGTGAGGATGGTGTGAAGACCTCGAGCAAGTGGCGGCACAAGTGCGTGAGTGAGAAGCACACAAGCATGCACACACATACACACACATGCGCACACACGGCAAGACAAGAGAGAGAATCAATGGAGTTCTTCGATTACTTTCAAAAGCTCTTACAAGTTTGTTTCAATTACAATCTAATCCCAAAAATGAGCTCTCTAGCTCCTTTTATAGTTTTTGACTAGCTTTGACCCTGTTCAGACCTAGTGTTCGGCCTAGTTAAAAATTAGGTTCCAAGGCTTATTTGAGGGCTCAAACGAGATCTAAAAATTACGAAAATTGGCAGGTAGATACTTCTAAAGCTCCTCAAGCTCAAGGACTCCTTGGCTTGCACAAAATGGAGCTACAAAAATATGAAATGGTATTTACAATGGTGTTTAGTGATGAGAATCACTTTTAATTGGTGTAAGGGTTTTTGAAAAGTTAAAGGGTTGCCTAAGTGCTAGATTTGTGTGGATGCTCATACTTACTTCTTCATGAGGAAAATTATTGGCCTATTTGCCAGATCTTCTTTGACTGCCATGTCTGCCTATGCTGTCCCTTCGCTCTGACTCTCTTCGTCTGGTGGCTCCTTCGGTTCCTTGACTGCTGCCAACACATGCATAGAATCATTTGGAGAAATATCTTCATTTGCATCATTTTGAATCTGACTTTCACCTTTAGTGGAAAAGGAAGCTTGATTAGATTCATTCCATTCACTCATCAAGTAGCCCACCTCAGAAAAGATCTACGAGTCACTTTATCAAGCTCCTCTAGCATAAACTGCCTGAGGAGTATCGCTTTGTATCGAGACCATGTCATTTGATTTATTTGCATTATTTGGTCTTGTATATCATATCCCGACACATAGATAAAGTTTTTGCATAGTTCTTTTTCTGTCATCGGACTCAAACCGACACCTAGGTATTTGGCTTCAAGTTTGCATTCTTTGCAAAACTTAGAGATGTTTTTGCGATTGAAAAACCCACATCGCTTGGTTAAACGGTCATGAAGCGACTGGATGGCTTTTTGACGCCGATCCTCTTCTTGAAACTGTATGAACTGAGCTAGGAGATCTTCCATATCCGAAGTGCTAGATTGCTAAATTTTTGGATACTAACTCAAATCTTCAATGCACTAGCTCGATATTTTATTCACCCCCTCCTTTCACGTCGGGTTCACCAGGTATGTCGTGGATTTTGTGGAAAGGAGGACGAAATCATAGACTCTTCCTTGCAATAGAACGGCTTAATTTTATTCAATGTTCATAGTCAAAACACTCGTGGGACTTTTACCTTCAAGAATTACGATTGTGACTCATAAAAATTTCATTAGATTCGTGGGACTAATCCTAAGGGATTCATCAATATTAGTTCTTTGATCAGAATTTAAAGCAAGTAGAATTCAAGCTCTCAGAATCTCTTGTTCAAGCTCTCTCCTTTCTAATGGTCAACTCAAGTCATCTACTCAAGTGGTCGGGTTCACGTGAGCTTAGGGGTGCACACAAGGTGCCAAGAAAATAGGACCTCGACTTGATCTCAATCAAAGAAAACAATCTTGGATTTCATAACCTATAGTGCTTGGAACCTTACTTGTGCACTCTAACATTCATGCCAATTCTTTCGATAATTTATTTCTGCATAAAAGAGAAACATCTCGGCCATAACATCATTCATCATTGAAATGAACTCAACATAGAAGTGTAGGCAATGTATAGGAACCGTCTCAAGAATCCAAAGAACGAGAAGTTCTCTTTCATTCATCATGCACGTGAACTTTGTACTTCATGATATAAAAGGGAAACATCCAAACTTAAAATGAGTTACCCAATTTTGAACACAAATTATATGACAAAAACGTTATGCATTCAACCATAAAAAAATTCCCAAAGATGAAACGCATCATATAAGATTCCTCAAATATTTATTTCATAGGAACATAAATGTCTTGACGCCTTGGGGGGAAACACAACAAAATGGTCCTAACATGCTACCTTTGTTTATTCAAGACGGCCAAATGCTTTGTCCTTTGAGAGCATAAGGTGAACCCTGCAGCTATATATCACTAAGCAGTATCAAAAAAATGTAAACAAATTCTTCACTTGTCAGAGTCCTACCTCTCTCTTGTTCAAATCAGGTCTTCGTTTTCTTTGCAATGACATATGTTCTGTATTTCACTACTTACATTTAACCAGTATATCACTATACAACACAACATAAAACATGCAGTGTTGCACATATGGTAAATCAACAACTCCCTGATGCATTTGGCATCATAACAAACATGAGAATCGCTGATGTTAGTACAATTGAATATGAAAAATCCATTAGATCTGAGAATAATAGTGATGTTTCTAAATAATAAGAAGATAGTGTTTCCCAAGTCTCTTGGGATGTCTTACAGTTCCTAATATGTGGCAGAAGGAAATGAGATATTGGGTTGAGTAAGTAAGACCTTGCTAATACATCCTTAGCACAACATGTGTTGAGTCTTTCATGCTCTTCCCTTGTTGGTTGTCCTTTGCTTCTGAATATGGGCATCTCCTCATCTCTTGAGATGTATCCATAAAGGTTCCTTCCTTGTAGGTATGTCTTCATCCTTAGAGATCATGCTTGATAGTTGTTCCTATCCAATTTATCAATGAATGAAGGAAAACCATCTCCCATTTTACCTTACTTTGCTTTGATACCACTATTGGGATAGATGGATGAATACTTCAAGATGATGAGTAGGTACTGCTGAATCCTGATTTATACCAGCCCTTGTGTGCTCCAGAATTGATAAGTGGAGCCTCTTAGCTTTCCAATGACACCATAAAAGTGCCTATGTACTTTAGAAATGATGTATGAAAATGTTTGATCAAAACAAATTAGTTCTCTACTAACAAACTGAAGAAAACTTTCTATTTTGGATCATATACCTGCTGCTTGTAATGCTCAGTGTTAGGCCGCCGGATTGGAATATGTAATTTTGTTTTTCATACTCGCACGCACCGAAAAGGCGTAGCGAATAGATGTACCTTTCTATTGATTAATGAAAAGGCAATCACGGTGTTCTACGGTGAGAGATGGAACTCGCCAGATCGTGTGTCTGGGCGATCGTGCTGGAGTGCTGTGTTGCAGAATTGCAAAAATCTTGAGTATTGTATTCTGTTTGTTGAGTTGCAATAATTAATCATTAAACAGAGTAACGCTATGTTAACATTAATAAGTCTGTGCAAATTCGTAGTTGTTAATTCACATGATAAATGAACTGTGTAGTGATAATCATTGAATCGAAGATCGTTAACTATTCAGTTGAATGTTGAATTGGGAAAATTAAACAAAGGGCCTCTGTACTATCAGATCATTGTCCATCCCCAAGAACCCAGAAATGAGATTAAAAGTGGCTAGAGTAGAGGAGTACTCAAGATAAGCAATGGAAAATAGTAACCGCTAGTTGAAGAAGTGATATATGTCAGTTACTCGTTCCGGTGAGTCCTACCCAAAGTATAGGAGAGATCAACATCCCTGGGCAGTTCCAAATTTATTAGGAACACCCCCGGGGGGTAGAAGTACAGGCCAGTTAAGTCGAGTTGCAGAAGGATCAGAGCCAGTCAGTAGTGATTCTGGTGGAAGTTTGGCAATACATGACAGATTCCGGTGGATTCCAGTGTGAGTTCGGTACCTTTCAGAGAAGGTACGGTGAATTCCGATTGTACAGAGACGCAGTGCGGAGTTAGTTCCGCACTATCTGGCCAGAATTCGATCATTTTTGGTGACAAGCTTGTGTTATCGGGTGAGAACGTTTACGGTGACAGCGCATTGTGGTCTGGTGAGACTTCGACAGTTTCGGTGGAAGTTCGGTACCACTTGGTGGTAATTTGAAGTTTTTCGGTAATATTGTGGTGCTGTCTGGTGGACACTTATTGCGTTCACCACTTTTCGGTATAAGTCTACCTAATTTTGACACCAAAGCTGAGGAAAGGCTGCTAGACTTGGAGTTCAGGAATTGGTTGGACGATATTTTTGGATCGGAAGGTGCGTAGGTTGACCCTCCAGTCCAGGAAGCTCACGAGAATCCTCCCCAAAATTCAAGAAACAACAATGCTAGCAACAATAGCACCATGAGTGGCTCACAACAACAACAGCAAACACCACCACAACCGCAACTGCAATTTTAGCAACAACAACAATAGCAGCCACAGCCAATCGTTCCACCTCGACCAGTTCCAACCGGAGTGGATTTCCGAAATTCTGTGGATTTCCGGGGGATGACCCTGAAGCACATGTTCGCACATTTGAAATCAGTTATGCAGTGTTGAACCACCCACCAGATCCGGCGTACAAGGCCATCGTGTTTCAGGCCACGCTGGTTAATGAAGTAGCAAGGTGGCTGACCGAATATGATATTAATCATTTCAGTAATTATGATGATGTGAGGGACACATTCCTGCAGAGGTTTTGGTTGAAGAGGAACCTTGCAGAAATTTTTGACTATTTGTAGAACAATCGGCAGAAACCACACCAGAGTGTCCAGGAGTATGCAACACTGTTCAGAACTCACTTGAGGCAGTTGTCACCGGTGCATGCCAACTTGCCAGATGATGTCATAACACAATGATTTATCAACGGCTTGAATCCACAGTTAAAACAAATCATGATCATTCGTTGTGTGGGCGGAATGACATTGGATGCTGTTATTACAATGGCCTTATAGTTGGAGCACAAGGTTGGAGGTTTTACAGAGGATCTGGAATGGTTGAAAGCAAGTAAGAAGGTGACAGAGGATCCGTCAAAACAAATGTATTGTACTAAGTGTAAGAATCTAGGTCACACTAATTCCACATGTGCTCTCAACCAAATGTATTGTGCAATTTGTAACATGTCAGGGCACTCAACAGAAACCTGTGCATATAATGCAAAGGTGCAAAGTAGATCGGCAGTAAACGCCATAGTTGCGGACCAACTAGCAGCAGGGATATAGGAACTATCGGGGTCAGCGTAACAACAATTTCAATCAAAATCGATGGCAGACAGGTACATCGGCTGAAGGTACCTCTCTCCCACCCCCTTGATGTCATTTCTGTGGCGAGGTCGGGCATATTCGTAGATTTTGTAAAGAAGCCACAGAGTACGACAAAAGAAAAAAAAGAAAGGCAAAATCCGATGACAAATATGGTTTATATTTCCCCGGTTGATTCACAAGCAGCCGCAGTATAGACAAGATCGGGTAAACAGTTGCAACCAGCAACTGAGGTTTTCGAGCTCGGAATTCGTGAGCAACAGTGGATGTTTGCAAAGCCTAGTCAATGGACAACTAAGGAGCCGACTGTGCTCCCTGACCCAGTTCCAGTAACTCAGCCTTCTCTGCCAACTGCAAGATTGAATACACAGAATTCTGTCCCGACGACATTAGAATCATCACCAGAGTCAGTAATAACCACAACACAAACAGACCAGGTATGCGACGTTATATCTAAGGCTTCAATCATACTCCCTCTGGGACAGTTGCTCGCCCTAGTTCCTAGTGTAAGACAACAATTCCAATAGCAAGTCAGCCCCGAATCTTCATGTACTCCGGCAAGTGCGACCATACAGCCCGAGATGGATCCTGCGGTGGATCATACGATACCGTGGAGCACCGTTTGGTATAAAAACCAGAAGATTACACAAGTTTTAATTGATGGAGGATTTGGAGTGAATATTGCAACAACCGCACTCTGTAAGAAACTGGGTTGGACCCAAATTGAACTAGTGCAGTTTTTTGTGCGAATGGCAAACCAATCCAGGGTCCATCCACTGGTGCGTAATATTCCTATCACTCTACAGGGAACTACATTTAACATGACTTTTGTAGTCCTCAAGTTACCTGAATCTAGCCTGGACTACAACTTGCTCTTCGGTCGACCATGGCTAAAGCAAGCCAAGATCGTGCAGGATTGGTCAGCTCAATAGTTAATTTTTAAGAACATAAACCAGAAATATGTCCTTGCATTGGATGCTATGCAAACTTGTGATCTACATGCACACCCATATGTAGTAGAGCCAGTCCATATGTTGGATGGGCTATGTGATGATGAGGAGGAGGTTTTCCTCAGGACAAATAAGGAGTTCATTGCCCTCGATACTGTAGACTTACAATCGGTAGCAGATAATTGGAGTCCGACAGCTTGTACGGTCGTACCATTGACCGGAGAAGCAAAAGCAGATGCTGAGATAACCATGGGTGAATCAACATTACAACCGCTGTTGCATCCAATTGATGATTTGGAAAAGCCTCGGCAGTTCTATGTACCGAAGGATCAGTTGGTAACGTATAATTTGGGTGATGCGGTCAACCCGCGACCAGTTAAAAGTAAGGCAGGATTAGTAGAGAAAATCCAAGAAGATTTGGTGCAACTCTTGCGCGAGTTCTCATATGTCTTTGCTTGGGATTACAGAGACATGAAAGGTCTTGACCCATGAATTTATCAACATCGCTAGTTTGGTTCGTACTAATGCACAACTGGTCGAGCCAAACATTTTGAAGACTATGCTCGACTCATTAAAGCAAAAGATCACAAGAGCTTTTAAATTAGCCCGAACCCTGTATATACAAGGCATTATTGATGAGCCTTAGTTGTATTCTTCCTTTTTGGGTTCGAGTCCACCGTGCATGCCAGTGTTAGGCCACCGGATTGGAATATGTAATTTTATTTTTTATACTCGCACGCACCGAAAAGGCGTAGCGAACAGATGTAACTTTCTATTGATTAATGAAAAGGCAATCACGGTGTTCTGCGGTGAGAGACGGAACTTGCCAGACCATCTGTCTGGGCGACCATGTTGGAGTGTTGTGTTGCAGAATTGCAGAAATCCTGAGTATTGTATTCTGTTTGTTGAGTTGCAAGAATTAATCATTAAACATAGTAACGCTACGTTAACATTAATAAGTCTGTGCGAATTCGTAGTTGTTAATTCGTGTGATAAACTAACTACGTAGTGATAACCATTGAATCAAAGATTGTTAACTATTCAGTTGAATGTTGAATTGGGAAAATTAAACAAAGGGCCTCTGTACTATCAGACCCCTGTCCATCCCCAAGAACCCAGAAACGAGATTAAAAGTGGCTTAATAGAAGTGCTTTTAACATCAGTATGACCAATACAGTAGGAATTGGAAAAATTCCTTCTGGAGTTACCTAATTAGCTTAGTAAGCTAATGATTGCAAGTGGAATCACTCAAAATGATCAATCATGTACAGAGAAATCAATTTAGCAAAATTATCTTTACCCCCGACTTTTTAGGACTGTTGCAGATAATGACCAGTGAGTGCTTCGACGCTGATTTCTCTAAATCCACTGAATAGATTTTCTTCAAACTTTGTCAGCGTGTAGAGGACTTGGAGCTGATTCCAACAAGCCTTAGATCATTGCATTTGGTGGAGAAAGGAGTGAGCTATTCTCAATACAAGATGACTGTAAAATAAGACTAACATGGAGATATCATAGATGAACAATGTGATTGTAATGTATTAATGAACACTATTGTACAATTCCATAGGCATGATAATCATAGCCTTAGGGTGAAGAAGGGTGTAGGCTATAGTGTAGGCCTCACACGCACTCAGAAAGTACAATGAATAGCTCGGGATTGATGAGTCTTACCCGCGACTTTTCCTTTGAGGTTTATATACGTGCTCACTTCCAATTTGAATTTGAATTCAAATTTTGGCTCTCTCTAAAAAGTGATCCTCCATTATAGGAGAGATTCCATCAATCTAAATCTAACTTTTCCAAGAGATTTCCTTGGTAGGTGTTTACAAAGATTCCAAGTCAAATATGACTTTTACAAAGGATAAAATGGTAAGCATCTACTAGCATTGGTTCCCATGTAACTTTATATATGTATGGACTACAAGCCAAATGTGTAGGCTTGTGTTTTGCACCAACACAATTGGTGCAGCAAAGTGTTGAAAAAGAGTTGGATGCATTAGTAGATCAACAACAGCTAATTTTAGATACAGTATTGGCTAAGAAGAAGGATCAGATAGAGGCATGTCAGAATTTGGTACAATTTGAAGGAGTAATTGAAACAGAAGCAAAAGTTCATCATAAATCATTGGAAATATTTGTTTATGATCAAGGGATTGTGAATCTGAGTTTAATTTTTTGCAAAAATTCCCCACCGGGTAGTGCTAGGTGTTGAAGGATAAGTTGATTAGTCCGAAAGTGTTCTATCGGAATTATGCTAACTCGGAATTTTACTGAATTGGATTTTGATGAATTGGATGTTGTTGAATTGGACTTTTAATGGATAGTTATAGTCAGTTAGTGTTTGGCATCACGTGAAGGTATTTATATATTTTTTGTTTATAAAAAAGAAAGAAGAAGTGGGAGTGTCCCCAAGAAGCATGGCACAAGAAACAGAAGCATTTGTGTTGGGTTGTAGGGTATGCACATATCTTCAATGGTGCATGGGAACCCTCCCTAGATCATAGGAGTTACCCTCTTTGTATATACTTCGAGTTTCACATGAGAACTCCCTCTTAGACACTTTTTAATATTTTTTCATAAAATAAGGCTTTTGGAAGCATGTAAATACCCATCCTTTTGGTAGAAGTATAAAAAATCCCCACACACATATTCCTTTGAAGATTTGGTTGTTAGAGAATATTTGAAAGGATCTTTTTGAGATATGGTTGTTAGCCATGTGCTGCTTTCTGACTAGTCAAAAGGAGCACATGGGAGAATGTGCTTAGCCTATATATAGAGGCTCATTTTTGTAAGGAGGAGAGCTTTTGGTTTGACGTGCTCTCATGTATATATCCTTTGAATGGAAGAACACTCTTTTCTCTTAAGGTTTTGTGCCGATATGTATTTAGTCCTAGAGTGTGAGGTGTGTGTGCATGCTTGTGTTTCCTATGTGTGTAGTAGAATGTTGCAACTTTCTTGTATTTTACATATGTGACTAGGATCCTTGACTCCCTTCTCTCCATGTTTTCAAGCATGTGGCATAGCTGGGGGTTAATGAAAAATGGCTTGAACATGTTGGAGGTTGGGATGGATGAAAGGAGAGTCATTCTTGAGGCTTCCTTCTTGCTTTCATGCAAGGTGGTGTGGGTCTAATCTTCCCAAGGGCATACTACAACAACAAATTTGGCATCCTTGCCAAGGAGGACGGCCTTTCATCACTTGAAGAGCTCAAGAGCATGTGGTAAGATATTGATTTGCAATTTTTTTCTGCTTATACACCTAGGTTATGTGTGTTGGCATGACACTTTCACCCTTCCATTGGACCATTCGCTCCCCATTTCTTTGTTTTTGTAGGATAGTGTTAGGAGATTTTAGATGTTGCACAAGAACAACCCTTAACCCCCTTGTCTCTCTCTCTCATACACATATACACACTTCTACATACACACACACACTCCAATATCAACCCCATCTGTGTTCTTGAAGTTGATGATTTGGAATGGGACGTGGGGAATTACCTTTTCTCGTCCCTCCCTCTTGTCCATTCAAAAAAAAAGAAAAAAACATAAAAATCTAAATAACTTTGAACAAATAAAGTAAAGATTTTCCTATTGTTTTTGGTGAGATATCGTCTAGTGAGTGGTATCGTATCATGAGGTGACTTGGTATCGTATCGTGCCTTAGACCCACTAGTATTGTATCATCTTGCTAGCAGTATCGTATCATCTGATATAGCAGTATCGTATCATGGAAGTTGGTATCACCTTGGTGGTATCGTATTGTCTGAGGTGGTATCATCCATGGTAGTATCGAGTATCATGGAAAAAGAGGTATCGTATCACCTGTTCTAAGGTACTCCTAGAGAGATCCAGTTTCCCTATTTTAACTCTGTGAACCCTGAACTGACATAACTTTCTCATACGATATCTATTTGTTGTGAATTTGGGTTTGTTGGAAAGCTCGTGGATTATTAGATATAGTATTTTGAAGTTGAGCCTCAGGTTGGATTAGGATGCAAGGGGTCAATACAAAGGGCAATATTGGAGTGGTAGACAAGGCTTATGAATCTAAGATCAAGGAGACACCCAAGAAGAGATAGTTAAAGTATCAAATCATCTGAGGCTAGTGTCAATCATACAACCAAGTCGTGGTCTCACAACTTAGGGGTTATCACTACCTACTGAGTTCATAGACGGGTGAGTCAAAAATGTCATTTAACTTGGAGAGACTCTTGGCTTCTAACGACATGCATAGTTCAGTACCTAGGGAAGGTTTTATGTCTCGAGTGGAAGGGGAATATCGGATGTCTCTTCAATACATATCCACTAACTTCGCAAGGAATATCCATCTACCTCGATGGTCTACACAGGTCACTAGCACGAATGATAAACACTATAGAATTTGAAATAGTTCCAAGACTAGCTGTCAAGTATGGTGGAGTTTACATGGACAAGATGGGCCATATCTATGTAGTAACCAAAAACACTGATCAGATTAATGAAAGAGGAGAGTTAGAGGGACAATGAACTTCTGGGAGAACCAACAGTGGAGATATGGTGACTACCCCTAGGGGAAAGTCAATAATGACTCAAGTATTGCAAGCGAAGAAGATACCCCAAGATGACTATCTGATGGATGTGTACTTAGTACATGGATCAGACCTACTCCTACAAACTGATTCACTGACACAAGGAGAAGGCATCAGCCCAATAACTATATACGAGTTTAGGGATCTGGAAAATCCTTCTAGAGTTACATATCTAGACCATAATCAAAGGAGATATTGGCTTGTAGATGAAGTGGAGGGCCCAATAACTATCCCCTCTTCGAGATCAGGCAACTACCTCACAAAACCCATTCCAGACCCAGCAAAGAACAAAAAATGTGATGTCAAGATAAACGAGCCAACGTAGTATGCCGAACAGACCTTAGGTGCAATCCACCATGCCAAGAATTAACTCCCACAACAAAACTAGCCAAGGAATGGGAAATATAAATAGAACCACCCTTAGGGCAGAACCACCCCAAGGTGTAGGAGCTAGAATACACCCAGTAAAACCCACTTTTCCCATGATAATTCGATCCCTAAAGCCCGATAGAATACTGAGACCAATCCAATCGGCCAAATGTATGTGAAATTATTATGATGGCACAGGAGAGCCCTATGACCACATTGCAGAATTCAAGCAGGTGTTGCGAGCGGAGCAACTAGATGACTTTTTCGTGCAATATGAATCCTTTGGGCTAACCCTCACGAGAATAGCCTTAACTTGGTTTCAATCCCACTCGGGCAATATCGAACAATTCTTCCAAGAATTCATTGGGGAATTCACTAAGCGAGGGATCAAGCACAATTCGTCATCCTTAATACATATTTTCAAACAAGCTCCTAATGAGACAATAAAAAATGTAGCATGAAGATTTAATCAATATGTAGACCAATGCCCTGTGATAGAGAGACCTTCTCAGCAAAAAATGATATCCCTATTTTTAGAAGATCTAACCAATGGAACATTGAGAATCTTAGTATACATAAAATGATTGCAAACTCTGACTGAGTGTCTTCATGAGTGCATAGATTTGGAAGACAACTTAGCTAAGGATCTCAAAATCACACAAGATCCTACCAAAACAGAGGATACAAGGAGCAATGAGAATTCTAGTTTGAGTAATGTGCAGGAATTGGCAGACTTAGTGGCCAAGAAATTAGGATTACAAGGACAAAGGAACTACCAGAACTCCTCCTTGAGAGTGCCAATGTTAGGAAGTTGTAGACTTTGCGGTGGAGATCATCCATCTCATGTCTGCACCAGGGAAGGATTAGGGTTATCACAACCTTACCCTTACAATAGACAACCAACTCAGGGGCCTAACATGTACTCTTACATGGAGGAGAAGTGTACTGACCACAACACCAAAAACTATCCTTTTAATAGACAACCATGACAATGGGTACCACCCCAATATGGGCCATATAGATACCCACCTAGAGAACAAGGCAGAGAAGTTCCTAGGTATAACCCATGTCCAGGACCACGAGGAGCAACTAGATCGTATGAACATGGAGAATATAACCAACCTCAACCTATACCAGGACAACAACCACCACACCCACAAGCTCCGATACAAAGGTAGAACATCACAATACAAGTCGTTTGTCTTGAGTGTGGCAAAGAACAACTCCTGAGAGATTGTCCGAGACATCCCTCTAGTGCACCAAAGGTTACACCCATTAGTGTAGTAGGCTTAGTAGGGGATTCAAGTTCCAGTAGCGATAATGTGGCTCGTATACATGCAGTTACTAGGGCACAAGCCTTACAACAAGCTAGACCAGCTGAGCAATCAGAGCCAACTGAGTCAAGAGAGCCTAGAAAGAGAAAAACAAGAACATGGAAGGATACTAGGGAGAAGGCCAATCGTAAATGGACCAAAAAGTTATCCAAACTAGAAGAAAGCTTGAAAGATGCAAAAACAAAAATAGAAGATATTGCCTCTCAAAACCCCTCGCATGTCAAAACTCTATCCACACTAGCTCCTCCCCAACCTCATCCCCACCCACCAACCACTGTAAATAAACCACAACTAGGATCTGTTCTTGCACATCCAACCCCAGGAGACTTGGACATGATGTTCAAGGCATACCAGGCTCGACTTCAAGAAGGGCCAACACCTGCAAAACTAGACAAGAGCTACCCTAGAGCAGATTTAGAGATTGAATGGAAAAAATGTGCATAAAAATGGTGGAACTAGCTCAAGCTATGTTTGAGGCCAATCAATCGTTCAATCAGACAAATGGTATTACATCGGGTTTGCACTTCCAGGGCTTACTAGATAGATTAGAGCAGTTGGTAACTAAACCGCAAGTTTCTTTACCTCCACAGGCTCAACCAACTATTGAAAGAGAAAGCTCATCACCAATGAAAGTCTACGTTCCTAAATCCATAGATTATGGATAACCTCTTTCAATTCAACAACATGCTCAAAAGTTCTTGCGGGAAATACAAGAAGAGAAACGTGCCAAGGAGAAGGATGTTCCCCCTCCTATTCCTAAGATTGATGACCTTCACGATCAATTTCCACAAGACATTCCATCTATTTATGAAGAACAAGTAGAGCAACAAGGAGAAGAAAGGTTAGAATTTGAATCCAATTCTTTACAAGAGTTGCCAGAGTTCACAGGCTCATGGGAATCTGAATCTCTCCAGGTCAGAGCTCCCAAAATATTGATTAGAAACAAAGATTGTGTGATTCCAAGAAACACTGAAGTCATCAAGAACACTTAGGGTGAGTGTCATCTCACTTTAGAAGAGCTGCTCAAAGTAAAACCTGAGTTATGGAAACATGTGGCGAATCAGGTTTGAGAACTTGATTCCAACATGCCAAAAGCAGGCTCTAAATAGAAAGTACCAGAGATACCTCTAGACAAAATAGGGGACATGAGCGAAGGTGAAGAAGGTAATACTTATCTTCCGATCACCTACCAAGGTTACACAACCAAAGTAATCATAGATTCCGGTGCAGGTGTTGCCATTGTGACCACCTCCTTATGGAAGCAATGGGGTAAACCCACATTAAGACCAACTAGAATGAAGCTTCAGATGGCTCACGACCATGTTGAAAGACCTCTACGATTGCTAGAAGGGATAACTCTAACCACTTGTGGTGTAGAGTTTGAGCACACCTTTGCTATATGTGACTTTGGTAAAACTAATACCTACGAAATGATCCTAGGAAGACCCTTCATACGAAAACTGCAAGTTGTACATGATTGGGGAACCAACTCCTTGTACTTGCAACACTTGGGGGTAACAACCAAGGTTTACAACTTCAGAGATGCACCACCCCTACAGTGGAATTCTATCCACAAGGAGCAAGAAGATTCAATCTCTGTGCATTCTAAAAGTTCGTCTGATACATTATGGATGCATGAAGATAGTTAGTTGTGGATGTGCAAGGTCGCGAAGGAAGAGGAAAAATGCCTAAAAGCAAGAGAAGAAGGAACCTCTCAAGGCAATAGACCAGTTAAAGACCCAGCCTATACATCTATGATCTTTCGAGATGAGGAATTTGAGCCTCATGGTTGGGTAGAAATCTTAGCCACCATGGACATTGCTGTCAATGAAGAACAATGGACACCTCATTGTCATGAGGAGGGTTATGATATTTCAGTGTTCATGTGTCAGCCCTTGCTAGAAGAATGTGACCCTAGTGACTTCATAGAAGAAGAAGAGAATGATGAAAATCTAGAGTCCATTGTGATGAATAGTTGCTTTATCTCAGAGGAGCACTATCTAGAAGACATAGGAGTATTTACACAAAAAGAAGAAGAACCTCTCACAAGCATGAAAGCTGTAAACTCAAAGGATGGAAGTGAGGGTGGTCAAAAGAAGAAGAAAAGAAAAGTAGTGAATCAAGAAGAGGAGGAATCATTGTTTGAAGTACCAGAGAATTTCAAGAAATATGAAGTTGAAGACCGGAAAATTTTGGTACGAATGCCTAAGAGAGAGGTCATTACAGGAGAAGCATATGATAACAAAGAAAAGACCAAAACAATCGTAGTCACCATTGAAGAGAACGAAGAGAGATGTTTGTACATAGGAGATGACCTAACTAAAGAAGAGAAAGCAGAGTTGGTAGCTTTATTAAGGGAATATAGGGATGTGTTTGTGTGGCACTATAGAGACTTGATGGGAGTAGATCCGAAAATTTGTTCTCATACGATCCCCACGATAGCAGATGCCAAGCCCAACAAACATAAGCCCTACACATAATGAAACTTATGCAGCCAAACTAAAAGAAGAAATTGATAGATTGATTGAAGCTGGATTTATCTATGAGATTGAACATACGGAATGGGCATCCCCCGTCGTTGTGGTGCCCAAGAAGAATGGAAAGTTGCTTGTATGTATTGACCTTAAAAAAGTTAATGCCACCACAATAAGGGAGAGCTACCCGCTTCCAATCACTAAACATTTATTGGAGCGTGTTGCAGGCAAGGAAGTTTATAGCTTCCTTGATGGATTTTCAGGTTACAACCAAGTAGCCATTGCCCCAAAAGATCAACATAAAACGGCCTTTGCCACAGAGTGGGGAGTCTTTGAGTTTCGTGTGATGCCTTTTGGGCTCACCAATGCACCTGCAACATTTCAAAGGCTCATGTGTCATGTCTTCAAAGAGTTCTTGCGAAAGAGTTTAGAGGTATATGTGGATGATCTATGTGCTCCTTCCCAACAAAGGAAATACCACATCCTTGAGCTCAGACAGATCTTCAACAAGTGTAGAGAATATCAAGTGTGTTTGAACCTAGAAAAGTGTGTGTTCATTCTATGTCAAGGTAAAATCTTAGGTCATATTGTTTCTAAGAATGGAATATCAACACATGAGGACAAAGTAAGAGCCATAGCCGAGTTACGGAGGCCAAGGAATGTTAAAGAGGTCCAAGCCTTTATGGGTCACTGTGGATATTATCGCAGGTTTATCCACATGTATGTGATCATAGCTAAACCTCTTTATGCTTTGTTGACAAATTTTCAGTGGAATGACGAGTGTTAAAATTCCTTCAATGAGATGAAAAGATGTTTGTGTACAACACCAATATTGACCACTCTTGATTGGACTAAACCATTCCATGTCCATGTAGATGCATCCAATCATGCAATAAGATGTGTGCTAGCACAACCTACTCGTGAAGGCAATCTAGATTTTCCTATAGCATATGCGAGCAGACAACTAAACATAGCAGAACGAAATTATAAAAAAATTGAGAAGAGAGTATATGCCGTAAAGAAGTTTAGACACTATCTATTGGCCAACAAGTTTAAGTTTTTCACTAATCATCAAGCCTTATTATACTTCATCAATAAACCTTGCAATACCAGATGCTTAGTACGATGGTTCCTCTTACTAATGGAATATGACTTTGAGGTGGTTGTTAGGAAAGGTAAGACCCACCTCAGAGCGGATCACCTTTCTCGCATCACTTCAGGGGAGCCACCATAAGGAGTGTCTGATGAATTTCCCGATGCTTATCTGTTCAATCTAGAAGTTGTTCCTAAATGGGCAAATAAGTTAGTACCTGTCCTAACCTTCAGACCCACAAATAAGAATGTAAAAACAAACAAAGATGAAATTGTAAAATCACAAAAATATCAAATATTGGTAGGAAGCATGTACAAACAAGATACAGAGGGTGTACTAGCTTGTTGTGTCAAGGATGATGAACATAGTAGTTGGTTGCAACAAGCCCATGAAGGATTGCTAGGACATCACTATTCTAAACAACGAACATTGCAAAATCTAAAACATTTAGGAGTGTATTGGCCTAGCATGGACAAAGAGATTCATGAGTGGATTAAGAATTGTCCAACGTGCAAAGAGAGACCCCCCAGTGGAGCATGCCACCCTTTATCACATGTCGTTAATTCCAGATTGGAGTGCTCCATTGGTAGAATTTATGAGATCAGGAACACTACCTAGCGAGGCTAGTCTAGCAAGAAAACGAAGCATGGAGCAAGAGGCTCATGACTATGCCTTAGTAGGAGACAACCTATATCAGAGAGGCAAAGATGGTTACCTAAGACTGTGCATTCATGAATTAGACTACTTGAAAGTGAAAGTCTTGGAAACCACTGTCGGCGCGAAAGCGACGATTAGTGGATCAAGGCGACCGCCAAAAATACGGCGCACGCACGGTGCTTGGAGCAAGCTCAGGTACAAGGAAGAGGGTACTCAAAGAAAATTGTTATATTCAGAACAATGAAGAGATCCAAATTCAAACTTATCCTATAATAGAAAAACTTTTGGAAATACTTCTCAAGATTCATAAATCAAACAAACCTGATCAATTAATGATTCAATCATCTGAACCAATTTAGACATTTAAGGCTTCTATATGTTGATAAAAAAACAATCTTGTGTTTCGGCCAAATATAAATTTATATTGATAATTTATCAAAATTTACACAATAAGACAAGCATAATATTTTTCATCAAATTTCAACCGACAAAGATATTTAGATATAAGACGTTGAGGCTTCTGATCATAGTTTATCAACAAAATTAAGCAATCGTCTCTCTACCCGCACGTAAATATGAGAAATCTCGTAAGCGTAATGCATATGTCAAAAGCCAAAAGTATATTATTTTTCACAAAGTGGATGTTTCAAGGAAATTCATTTCAGTATGATAAAATATTGACAACAAAAGAAAAGAAATTGCACAAACGGTTCAATCATGTAAAAACAATATGACTTCAACATAGAAAATGAGTGAGCATTAAAGAACTATATCTCGATGGAACAGTAATCTGTAGGTAAAAGAAACAAATTTTGATTGCTTTCGTGATTGAATCTTGTTTCGTCAAAAGAAATAATTTTCGTGACTTCCAACTCTGCATTCGGTAACATCTTATATGAATTGCATCTCATTGTTTTTATAAACAAAACATTTTTTTTAGAATAACAACTCTGATAGAACTATTGATAGTCATTTAGAAGTACCAAATCGTCGCGATTATGTACGTGATGATTTGAAACGTAGTTTGATATCGGAATCAGTGACAACTTAAACATTTAATCTCGATTTGTTTGGAGCAACAGAGAAAGTTTAACAGAATAATTTATGTCATAGACGGAATATAATTCGAACACATTAGTTATATGGAATGGATATCGATTCAGAGCATTAGAAGCGTTCGTACATGAGCCGATGCACATGGATCATAAAATAGAAAAATCATCTAAACATGATACTAGCAGAAATTAAATTCCGTGCCTCTGTAAAACATAGCTTTTCAGTGTCATGCTCTTTAAAGTTACGCACCTCTGATATGACTTCTTTGAGTTTATTCAATTCCGCATCCAAGTATGCAGGAATGGCGGAGTAATCAAGATCGAAATCAAGAAATCTTCTTACAGAATTTCCCTTCGCATCTCAGACCAGAATTGAACAAAATTTGGTCTCCCTTGTTTTCTCTATTTCTCTTCGATTTTCTGCTATTCTTCTATATTATCATCAGAGCACAAAAGAGACTTTTACTTTCAACGTTAAATCTTCAGCATAGCCATTAGCGAACATAAGCAGATAGCTCTAAAACACCAAATGATAAGCGTTCAGAATACCTCCCCATTTTTACGTCCCTCAATGGTCATTAATAACATGAAAAAAAAGCTGTGATCTCCGTCTGAAATAACTGACGAGTACTACTGATCTCCTCTCAAAATCCGCTATTATCAGTCATCATCAGAGCACAATTTCTCCCAGCGTTTATAGAATAAATACAAATGTGTAAGTGCTGTAATCAATATATCAACTGTTAACGCTTTCCGATCAATAAGAAAAATGTTCACCTATGCGTGCAAATAAATCCGTCATCAAAAAATTAGATTTCAACAGAAATGATGAAGCGTCTGCTTAAATGATTACACCAAATTGTAAAAACAAATGATCAGTGATAGTTCATCAGGAAAACGCAGACAGAAGCTCATAAATACCAGACACATCGAGTACGTCTTATCATGACCTTTTTTGAAAATGCCCTTATATTGATCTCTCATCGTCTGTATAAATCTGTGATAAATTGATTTCCGTGCTTCCTCATCTTTCTCACGTAAAATGGTTGTATAATCGAATCGTTTCCCTCTCCTTTGCTGTCGTCCCCTGAGTCCGATGGCTTAGCGAAGAAGGTGCGACTCACGAGCATTCATGATTGTTATCTTTTCGTCTGATCCCTGCTTGCATAGCCTCCTCCCTTATCAAGGCTTCCTCTAGCCGTACGATCACAGCAGGTCACCCTCCGTATATTGCCTGCTAAATTCCCGTTCTCTGGCCTCCTTCCTTCTCCGCTGTATTCTCAGACCTGCCTGCCTTCTTCCCTCTATGCGCTGTGTCACCATCCTATTCCCATGCTCAGGGTGCGCCCTTCTGTTCCCCCCCGTCGGATGTTTTTCTATGCATTATCTCCCGGTCGATTATAAACATTGAAATGGCCTCTCTTATGTGTCAGCCCCTGCATATCTTCCCCGTAATGGAATGAACCTCCCAATGTTAGTAGTTTTCGTTCCTCCACTCGATCTGTCCTTTTTGCATGCACGACTGCCCCTTTTCTTTGTTTTTTTTCTCCTTGTTTTCAACAGATCGACTTTCCTAACTGTGTGAGCGCTACCTCCTCTTTTTCCACCTCTTCATCAAACGAAGGATTAGATGACGAAGAATTGAGTTGCTTTACAAGAATCAGAGATACTTCATTCATTCACTTCGATATTTCTAGCATTCTCAAATCCACAATGTATATCTTGAGCCGTTGTTTTGAACATTGTTGTCAAGTGTGTAGAAGCAAATGTAGAGATGAAAATCTCTACGACATTCACCCCCACCAAACCTGTGCGTCCGCTGGATGCACCAACTTGAGATTAAACCTGCTTTCTTCATAATATAAAATGTATTTATATATCATTTTGTTACAAAATCTTCAAAGTGCATGGGTAAAAAAAGTAAAGTGCCTTATGCACGGCCATGTAATGGGCCCTATGGAATGCATATTTTATAGTGCATAGAAAAACAAATTTGGTGCAATAAATAAAGAGAATGGCTTCTGATGGTGAGGCTTGTGCACTCACTCTCATACATAACAATGTGAAAATACATAAAGCCTTACAGTCACTCATATGTGCATGGGTACATATCAGATTGTGCCTAGATGCATGGTCATGTAGTGTGACCCTAACACATGCATACTTTAAGTGCATTTTCAAAATTTATGGTGCATAAGGGATAAGAGCTTTTGATGAAGAGGTTTTTATCTACTAAACTTAGAATTTACTCGCAGATTTCATCATACATGTTACAATCTAGATTGGTGCAAATGAACGTGCACCTAAGGGAAAAACTCAACATGTGTTTGTACATAATTTAATGCGTACTTTAAATGCAAAGTGAAACAAAATGGTGCAAAACTGGAAGTAAAAGGTTTTTCATATTCTATTCTTGAAGAAAATCTTGGTTGTCCATAAACTCTCAGTCTTCATCTTAAACCTGAAAAATAATTCATCTTGAAAAAACTCATGAAAAACATAACTATTAACCAATTTAAATCAAATATATCAATTCAAGATAATACTTCTGGATAACCCATCTGTAAAAACCAAAGTAATATTAAGTCAAATTTTGTAGCTTTCATCAAATTGTCTTTTCTTGCTTGACCTGCATTAAACCACTCAAAATATTGATTAGAAAAGCAATATTTGCATCATTAATGAAATTCATAATTTTACTTTTTTTTTTAAGAAAGAAAGTAAAACAAATTTCATATAAATACCTTTTTGTTGAGGAAGTAGGTTGAAACTCCCATGCTTGTATCTTTTGATGAGGGAGAGATAAAACTCCCGTGCTCGTATCTTTTGATGAGGGAGAGATACAACTCCCGTGCTCGTATCTTTTGATGAGGGAGAGATACAACTCCCGTGCTCATGCTCGTAATTATCTTTTGTTTAGGGAGAGATAAAACTCCTCGTGCTCGTGCTCGTAATTATCTTTTGTTGAGGGAGAGATACAACTCCCGTTCATGTGTGTTTTTAATTTTGAGGGAGAACACTACTAAACTCCCATTCATGTGTGTTTTTAATTTTGAGGGAGAACACTACAAAACTCCCGTTCATGTGTGTTTTTAATTTTGAGGGAGAACACTACAAAACTCCCGTTCATGTGCGTTTTTAATTTTGAGGGAGAACACTACTAAACTCCCGTTCATGTGTGTTTTTAATTTTGAGGGAGAACACTACAAAACTCCCGTTCATGTGTGTTTTTAATTTTGAGGGAGAACACTACAAAACTCCCGTTCATGTGTGTTTTTAATTGTGAGGGGGAACACTACAAAACTCCCGTTCATGTGTGTTTTTAATTTTGAGGGAGAACACTACTAAACTCCCGTTCATGTGTGTTTTTAATTTTGAGGGAGAACACTACAAAACTCCCGTTCATGTGTGTTTTTAATTTTGAGGGAGAACACTACAAAACTCCCGTTCATGTGTGTTTTTAATTTTGAGGGAGAACACTACTAAACTCCCGTTCATGTGTGTTTTTAATTTTGAGGGAGAACACTACAAAAGTCCCGTTCATGTGTGTTTTTAATTTTGAGGGAGAACACTACAAAACTCCAGTTCATGTGTGTTTTTAATTGTGAGGGGGAACACTACAAAACTCCCGTTCATGTGTGTTTTTAATTTTGAGGGAGAACACTACAAAACTCCCGTTCATGTGTGTTTTTAATTGTGAGGGAGAACACTACAAAACTCCCGTTCATGTGTGTTTTCAATTGTGAGGGAGAAGACTACAAAACTCCCGTTCATGTGTGTTTTTAATTGTGAGGGAGAACACTACAAAACTCCCGTTCATAATTATGTTTTTGTTTTTGAGATTACCTGAGATTGCCGGGCCGTGGTGCCTCACGTCGGGTTCACCAATTTGTCGGCTAGAGACTCAACACTGCTAAGAAGCGAAAAGAAGAAGAGTTAAGGGTTAGAGAAGAAGCACAAGCAGAGGCTAGAGAATGCATTAGGAGAAATAAGTTAAGATGCCTAGGCCTAGATGTCAATCTCGAGGCCCCAAGATACCACAAGGCCATGTGTCAAACATCAAGTGCAATTGCTTCTCGAATAATTTATCGACATCCCTTTGTGAACATCGCAGTAGGACAAGGGAAGAATGCAAGGACCAAGCCTACACATTTGGCTTGTAATTCATACACATATGGAGAAGCATGGGAACAGGTGTCTAGTAAAATAGAAGGTTTTCTTGAAGACTTGAAGTTCAAAGTTATCTGTTTTGATTCATTTGTTTCATACATCATTTCCAAAGTGCATAGGCCATTTTATGGTGTCATTGGAAAGCTAAGAAGGTCTACTTATCAACTCTGAAGCATCAAAGGGCTGGTACAAAGTAGGATTTGGCAGTGACCTACTCATTCTCTTGGAGTGTCCATCCATCATTCCCAACAGTGGTATCAGAGCAAGTTAAGGTAAAATGGGAGATGGTTTTCCTTCATTTATTGATAAATTGGACAAGAACAACTATCAGGCATGGTCTCTAAGGATGAAGACATACCTACAAGGAAGGATTCTTTATGGATACATCTCAGGAGATGAGGAATTTCCCTCATTCAAAACCAAAGGACTACCAACAAAGGAAGAACATGAAAAGCTCAACACATGGTGTGCCAAGGATGCATTAGCAAGGTCTTACTTCCTCAACTCCATCTTCAATTTTCTTTTGCCACATATTAGAAACTGTAAGACATCCCAAGAGACTTGGGAAACCTTGTCATCCTATTTTTCTTTCAACACAAGGGCCAGAAAAAATCAATTGTGGATTGAATTCACCACACTAAGGAAGCAACCTAAGTAGGCTATTTCAGAGTTTGTGACTAAGATTAAAGATGTAGCAGATCAGTTAGCAAGCATAGGAGAAGATATTGAAGAAGAGCAGATAGTAAGGCAAGTGATCAATGGGATCAAAGCTGATGACAAGTGGGAAAGCTTCACCACTGCCATGGACCTATACATGGACATGCAAATTCCAGACCTTACCACTCTCATGGGGCAATTGTTCACTCATGAAGCCAAGCTCAACAAGAATGGAGACTCATCCAAATGTAATAGATCTTCTGCCCTATACACTGATAAAAGTAAGTCTAAAGATAAAGGCAAGAATAAGAAGATAGAGGATGAAGGCACTACCTCCCAAGCCAACTATGCACGAAGAGGTAGATCATCAAGAGGAAGGGGCAGAGGAGGTAAGCAAGGTAGGGGGAGATCTTATAACTCCTCACCATGCAACATTTGTGGTTTATCAAATCAGACTATAGATGAGTGTTTCAGGAACTACAAGAATCAGAGAGAAAGAGGATATCAAAGAGGTGGATATTCACAGTCAAGAGGTAGATTCAACCATCACCAAGGATACAACAACAACTACAATAACAACTACAACGGCAACTACCAAGGAGGATTCAAAACCAGAAGGATTACAACAACTATACAGAAGAGCAAGATGATTCTCTTCTGATCATGAACATGACTTCAAAACCAGGTACAAATGATGACCATCTATTCTACATTGACTCAGGATGCTCAAATCATGTGGCTGGCAATGTAGCTCTACTCTCTGACCTTGAAGAACCAAAAGGTAAGCATCAAGTACAAACAGGTGACCAAGCACTCAGTAGTTAAAGTTGGAAATGTTAAGACTTGTGATGGAAATCAGAACTTGTTGAGTAGGGTACTATATGTATCAACCATTACAAAAAATTTGATAAGTTTTGGACAGATTGTGGAAAAAGGTTTGCAGGTACACTCCTGAAGAAAATGGAGTAGCTGAGAGAAGAAATAGGTTGATTGTTGAAACAGCTAGGTCAATGTTAAATGAAAAGAAATTACCTAACTACCTATGGGCAGAGAGTGTTTCTACTGCCACTTACCTCATAAACAGGTTACCATCTAAGTCCCTTGATGGGATGACTCCTTATGAAGCATGGCATGGGAAGAGACCCTCACTTGATCATTGCAGGATATTTGGATGTGTAGCATATGTACACATTCCTTCTCAGATAAGAGGTAAGCTAGACCCTAAGGCTGAGAAGTGCATCTTTTTTGGATATGATCTAAATTAGAAAGGGTACAGGTTTTACAACCCTTCCAATAAGGGATTCATGGTTAGTAGAGATGTTATCTTTGATGAAAATGATTCTTGGTATGAGAATGAATGCAGGAAGTTTAAACTACCCTATGACTTGGAGGAGGAGTTTCCAAGTCTTGCTAAGGAGGAACCTACTCAGAATGAAGACACTACTTCAGATGATGAAGATATTATCAATCTTGAAGAGTTCAAGGCATGGAAGTCCAAGGGCAAAGTCAAGATGAAGAAACTTGAAGACATAACTGAATCTTCAAATCAATCAATCAGAAGACCACAAAGGGAGAGCAAAAAACCTATCAGTGTTGGTGCAGACCAATCACCAATTGAAGTTTGGAAGAAAAAAGATGAAGATAAAATCAATTCTTGAAGCTTAGAAGATGGTTACATTCACAGGTTGAAAGAAATGTATACATATGTACATTAGTTAAGACATAGGTTACTTATACTTATGTTTTGTCATAAGTCTGTACACATTTGTCTATAAATACTATGAAAAATGTCGGGATATAGAGAGAAGACAAGGAGAGACTATGTATGAGCATAGGAATAGAGAAATGAGAAGTTGTAAGTGTCATTAGACACATGAGAAGTTAGTTGAAGTCTCTCTCTCATTCAGTTGTAGTCTTCTTCAGAAATGACAGAATGTTTGCGCCCGAAGTTTTTGTGTTTTCTCCTCGTGTAGTAAATCTTTTGTGAATTCCTTTTGCAAATGTCTAAATCCATAGTTAATCAATCTATGGCTAGAGTTTGAGAGTCTAATTGTAATCAGGCTAAGAGAATTGTGTGTAGGAACATTCACATGTAAAGAATGTTCACATTCTCCTGAAACAGGCGCAGATTTCGAGTTCAGAGAAATGAACAGTGCTCAGTGCACAGTGTAAAGTTTTACACATATGATAGCTCAAAATCTAAGTTGAGAGATAAGCTATCTACATCTAAAAGCATTTGACCAAACGGGTTCGACATTGGGAGAACTATAGCTAAGAAGTTACAGGTGTCAAAGTCGCTACTACAGAGAAGCAGTGTTACACATAGGTAAAGTGTTTGAGTCATTTCTCAAAGTATACTCAATCATTTGAGGAGATTTAAGTTGTAGAAGGTGCACAACCTTAAGGCGACACATCCTACAAAGTTTTATAAAAAACTTTACACAAATGGTTAGTCAATCAGAGATTAATCTACAGCAGGTTTTTCTGAGAAATTGAGTTTTTTCAGAATAGTTAATTTCTTGGTAATTTAGTGATTGTTCTCTAAATTAAGAGAAGTCTAGACTTATTCTTGATATAGAGGTGCTCTAATTTCAAGAATAGGTTGTTCTTTTGGAGATTAACACTCTCCATCAGTGGTATTAGAGCAAGAAGCATCAGAATTGAAGAAAGGAGGATCCAGACTGCTGCAGCTACAAAGAATTTGACATCTGAAGATTCAAAAGGTGAAAGCTTGTAACGAAAGCTTGAGAAGGAGGTCATACGACATCAAGGAAGTCAAGAGGAGTGTCATTCTAAGTAAAGGTAACTTTATCCTTCATAAAGGTTGAGGTGAAGGAAGGATGGGAGATTCTCTTCAAATAGAGAAGTTGGATAGAGAAAACTATCCTGCATGGTCAATGAGGATGGAAGCTCATCTAATGAGCAAAGATTTGATAGCTTACATTACAGGTGAAGAAGAAAAACCACAATTCAGAGATCCTAGTGTTCCAACTAGGGAGGAATTAACAGATTTGAAGAATTGGATGAAGAAAGATGCTCAAGCTAGGAGTATCATGTATATGGCAGTCAATGATTGATGGAGAGTGTTAATCTCCAAAAGAACAACCTACTCTTGAATTTAGAACACCTCTATATCAAGAGTAAGTCAAAATCTTCACCAAATTAGAGGTCCAATCTCCAAATTATCAAAAGTTGAAAAATTCTGTGAAGAAGATAAAACACAGAAAGTCTGCTGCACAATTTCTTCTCATTGACCTATCAAACATGTAAAGTTTTCTATGAAATTTTGTATGGAGTGTCGCCTAGAAGTTGCGCACCTCCTCCAAGTTAAAGTTCTTCAAAAGGTTAGTATAACTTGAGAAATCAACTTCACAAGTTACCTATGTCTAAACCTGCACTTCTGAGAAGTCGATTTAGACACCCCTAACTTCTTAACTTCAATTCTCTCAGTACAAAACCCGTTTAAGCAAATGCTTTTAGCCACGAGTAGATTACCTTCCAACTTAAAGATTAAGTGCTTGCTTGCACAAAACTTTAAACTATGGAGTGAGAACTGACCAAAAGATTAAGATCAAAATTTGCGCCTGTTTCAGAGAACTGTGAACACTCAACACATATGAATGTTCCTACTAACAATTCTCCTAGCTTGTTTACAATTAGACTCTGAAACTTAAGCCATAGACTCATTAACTATGAACTTAGATATCCTCAAAAGGATTTCACAAATGATTTACCATAGACAGAGCAGACACGAAAAGATCGGGCGCAATATTTCTTCATTTACTCAGAAAGTTACAGTTGAGTGATGAGAGGAAACTCAACTAACTTTTCACATGTCTCATGACATCTAACTTCATTTTTCTTGACTTCTATCTATTCTTACATATGCTCTCATATCACGCCTCGACATTTTCAAGGTATTTATAGAGAAATTTGTACAAGTCTATGACTAATCAAAGATCTAAGTGAACTATAACTATACTAATGTACATATGTGTACATTCCTCATATACTCTGAATGTATCCTTCTTCCAAGCTTCAAGAATTGATCTCATCCTTCATTCTTTAGTCTTCAAACATTCAATTGGTGATTGATCTGCACCAACAGCTCCCCCTCAATCATCAATTGAGGTTTCTCCTTTCTTCTTTATACCTGCCATGTCTTTAAACTTCTGTAGCTTTGGTCCATCCAAGCTCTTTGTAAGCATATCAGCTATCTGATCTTTTGTTGAAGTATGTATGACTTCAATCTCCTTATCCATCACTTTCTCTCTTAGAAAGTGATACTGAATCTCAATGTGTTTGGTCCTGGCATGAAAAACAGGATTAGCAGCTAAATACAATGAACTCATGTTATCTCCATATATATTTGGTACCCCATGCACAATGTCAAAACTCTTCATCAAAGTCTTGAGCCAAATCACTTCCTTTGCAGCTTCAACCATGCCTTTGTACTTTGCTTCTGTAGAAGACAAAGCAACTGTATGTTGCTTCTTGGAACACCATGAGATAAGTTTATCTCCCACATAACACATGTATCCAAAAGTTGACCTTCTATCATCTGGATTACCTGCCCAATCTGCATCACTATAAATTTTGATATTTGTATCTGAGGTGAACCCATAATACAAACCTTCATTGAGTGTACCCTTAATGTACCTCAACACTCTTTGACCTGCAATCCAATGTTCTTTCCTTGGGCAATGCATGAATTGAGACAAAACCCCTACTGCATATGATAAATCAGGTCTAGTTAAAGTAGCATAGATAAGACTACCAACCAAACTGTGATATTGTCTCATGTCCTTGAATTCTTCACCTCCAAACTTACTCAATTTGTGATTCACCTCCATTGGTGTAGGTGCTACCCTGCAATCATCCATTTTAAACTTGATTAACAAGTTCTTCAAATACCTTTCTTGGGTCACAAATACTCCATGTTGAGTATATGTAATCTCCATGCCCAAGAAGTATGACAAGTCTCCCAAGTCACTTATTTTGAACTCCTTTTCCATTTGCTTCTTGAGTCTTTGTATTCCTTCTTCATCTGTACCTGTAAGGATTATATCATCAACATATACGCACATGTATATGAAACCATTATCACTTGCTTTGACAAGCAAGCTACTATCTGCTTTAGACACCTGAAATCCAAGTTCTTTCAAGAACTTTACAAGTCTATAGTTCCATGCCCTTGGGGCCTGCTTCAAGCCATACAAAGCTCTCTTGAGCTTACACACATGATCTGGATACCTTTTATCTCTGAACCCTTGAGGTTGCTCCATGAACACATCATCTGAAATATAACCATTCAAAAAAGCATTTTTCACATCAAGTTGACATAACTTCCAACCTTTACATGCAGCAATAGCTATAAGTGTCCTAATGGTTGTCATCTTTGCCACAGGACTATAAGTCTCATCATAGTCAACACCCTAAGTCTGAGCAAACCCTTTGACAACAAGTCTAGCTTTGTATCTAGACACACTTCCATCTGCAAACCTCTTGGTCTTGTAAACCCATTTGCATCCAATGATTTTCTGACTATTTGGTTTTGGAACCAAATCCCATGTTTGATTCTCCAATAGTGCATCATATTCTTCCTGCATAGCTTTCTCCCATTTTTCCTTACCTTTTGCCTCTTCATATGTAGAAGGGTCTTCATCTGTTTTCATCATATAAGCATAATCTTTTGTGGCCAAAAATGAAGTATCATAGCTATACCTTGTAGGTTGCCATTTATTCCTTGTAGACCTCCTAAGCTCTCCACTTCTTGAGGTTTCTGGTTCTTCATATTCAGGATCAAATCTTGGTGTTTCTTCCACTTCAACCTGCACTTCATTATTCTCTTGTTCATCAAAAATTTGAGCCTTTGATTTACCTTTCCTTTGGCTCACTTCTTCTTCATCACCTGTATTGATATTGACTGTACCTGCATACCAAGTACTTTTCTCATCAAATGTAACATCTTTAGAAACCATGAATTGTTTTGTAGATGGACTCCACAATCTATAGCCCATCTGCTTATCATCATAACCAATGAAAACATATTTTTCAGCTTTAGGCTCCAACTTGTGCCTTAATTGTGATGGCACATATGCATATGCCACACATCCAAAAACTCTGCAATGATCCAAGGTAGGTCTCTTACCCCACCAAGCTTCATATGGTGTCATACCCTGCAATGCTTTACATGGTAACCTATTGACCAAATAAGTGGCTGTATTTACAGCCTCAGCCCACAAATAATTAGGGCAATTTTTCTCCTTCATCATGGATCTTGCAAACTCAACAAGTGTTCTATTTCTCCTTTCTGCTACACCATTTTGTTGAGGAGAGTACCTGCAAGTAACTTCCCTTTTTATACCTGCATTCCACAAGTAATCACTGAACTCATTAGAAAAATACTCTCCCCCTCCATCTGACCTTAGTCTCTTCAACTTATGTCCTGTAACTCTTTCTGCATATGCATGAAAGTGTTTGAATGTATTAAACACTTCTGACTTATCTTTGATCACATAGATAGTGATCCATCTAGTAGCATCATCAACATAAATCACATAATACCTTGACCCATTTATACTAAAATCCTTTGGTGGTCCCCACACATCTGTGTGTACCAATTCAAGCTTCTCTGAGTACATAAAACCATGCTTGGAGTAAGAATTCTTATGAGCCTTACCTAATTGACATGCCTCACATTTGTATGTCATATGTTGACCTGCAACATTAGGCAATCCAAGCACTGAACCATTGTTAATCATGTCTTTAATACCTCTTTCATTGAAATGTCCAAGCCTCTTGTGCCAAAGATCTAACTCAGAGATCTTATGTCCTCCATCTGTGAACATAGCATGACCAATATTGCCTTGAATCTTCAATGTAAATAATCTTCCTTCTTTTTTCCCTGAAACAATCTGTTTATACCCTTGACTAGGGTCTTCCACATATACTCCATCATTAGTGAACCTTACTTCATATCCCTTTTCAACAATTTGTCCTACACTTATCAAATTCTTAGGAATTGTAGGAACATACAAGACCTTACTCAATAAGGTGCTACCATCCTTGGCCTTCACTGATCCAATTGACTTCACATTGTGCTTTGTGTTGTCACCTGTTTGAACAACATGATTGAAAACCTTATTTTCTAAATCAGTCATCAAAGATATATTACCACTCAGGTGATTGCTACACCCTGAGTCAATGTAGAAGACTCTTTGATCTTCACTCTGCCTTTCACAAGTTGCATTCATTATCAATGTTGAATCCTCCTTTTGATCTGAAGCATAATTGTAGTAGGTGTTGTTATATTGTTGACTTTGGAAACCTCTACCTGCATTTCTTCCAAAGTAACTCCTACCACCTCTGCCTCTGAAATTACCTCTTTGATTTCTGCCTCCTCTTCCTCTTGAATTATAGTTCTGATTATATCCACCATTACTCTGATTATTATGCCAACAATCATTAGCTAAGTGATTTGTCTTACCACAAATCCAACAAGCTTTGCCTCCATCTTTGTTATTCCTGCCTCTTCCTCTACCTTTGCCACCTCCTCTTCCTCTTAGGAAGTTGGCTTGACTAGTTGTACCTTCATCTTCACCTGCTTGTTGCTTTCCTTTGCTATTCTTCTTCTTGTCTTTTGAGTACATTGCATGACCTGCACTCTTGTCACCATCTCCTTTAACATCCTGCTCAAATGTTAGCATATGACCTAGCAACTGATTTAAATAAGGAGTGAAATGATCAAGTGATAACTCTGTAGACAAAATGAATGGCTTCCATTTGTCATCACCTCTTAGACCTGTAAGAATTTGCCTTACCAATTTATCCTCCTCAATGTCTTCATCAACAGCTCCTAATGCATCTGCAATGTCTTTCATCCTTGTCACATAGTCTGAAATGGATTGAGAAGCCTTCTTCTTAAAGGTTGTAAATTCTGCCCATAAGGATGCCTTCCTTGACTTTGTAGTATTCTGAAAATACTCCTCCAAAGCATTCCAAATATCAGTTGCACTTTCAAGACCTCGAATATGAGGTAACAAGTAATCATTGACTCCCATATAGATAATGCTCCTAGCTTGAGCATCTTTCTTCATCCAATTTTTCAAATCTGCTAACTCTTCCCTAGTTGGAACACTAGGATCTCTGAACTGTGGCTTCTCTTCTTCTCCTGTGATGTAGGCTATTAAATCTTTGCTCATAAGATGAGCTTCCATCCTCATTGACCATGCAGGATAGTTTTCCCTATCCAATTTCTCTATCTGTAGAGAATCTCCCATCTTGTGTCCACCTGTGTATTGAAATCTTCAAGCTTTATGAACAATATATGTACCTTTACTTCGAATTAGACTCCTTTTGTCCTTCTTGATGTCGTTGGTCTCCTCCTCAAGCTTTGCCTTCAAACTTTCACCTTTTAGTTCTTCAAATGTTGAATTTCTTGAATCTGCAGCAGTCGGAATCCTCCTTTCCTTGATTTTGATGTCTCTTGCTCTGATACCACTGATGGAGAGTGTTAATCTCCAAAAGAACAACCTACTCTTGAATTTAGAACACCTCTATATCAAGAGTAAGTCAAAATCTTCACCAAATTAGAGGTCCAATCTCCAAATTATCAAAAGTTGAAAAATTCTGTGAAGAAGATAAAACACAGAAAGTCTGCTGCACAATTTCTTCTCATTGACCTATCAAACATGTAAAGTTTTCTATGAGATTTTGTATGGAGTGTCGCCTAGAAGTTGCGCACCTCCTCCAAGTTAAAGTTCTTCAAAAGGTTTAGTATAACTTGAGAAATCAACTTCACAAGTTACCTATGTCTAAACCTGCACTTCTGAGAAGTCGATTTAGACACCCCTAACTTCTTAACTTCAATTCTCTCAGTACAAAACCCGTTTAAGCAAATTCTTTTAGCCACGAGTAGATTACCTTCCAACTTAAAGATTAAGTGCTTGCTTGCATAAAACTTTAAACTATGGAGTGAGAATTGACCAAAAGATTAAGATCAAAATTTGCGCCTGTTTCAGAGAACTGTGAACACTCAACACATATGAATGTTCCTACTAACAATTCTCCTAGCCTGTTTACAATTAGACTCTGAAACTTAAGCCATAGACTCATTAACTATGAACTTAGATATCCTCAAAAGGATTTCACAAATGATTTACCATAGACGGAGCAGACACGAAAAGATCGGGCGCAATATTTCTTCATTTACTCAGAAAGTTACAGTTGAGTGATGAGAGGAAACTCAACTAACTTTTCACATGTCTCATGACATCTAACTTCATTTTTCTTGACTTCTATCTATTCTTACATATGCTCTCATATCACGCCTCGACATTTTCAAGGTATCTATAGAGAAATTTGTACAAGTCTATGACTAATCAAAGATCTAAGTGAACTATAACTATACTAATGTACATATGTGTACATTCCTCATATACTCTGAATGTATCCTTCTTCCAAGCTTCAAGAATTGATCTCATCCTTCATTCTTTAGTCTTCAAACATTCAATTGGTGATTGATCTGCACCAACAATGATTACTTGCTACCTCACATTAGAGGTCTTGAAAGTGCAAGTGATATATGGAATGCTTTGGAAGAGCATTTCCAGAACACTACAAAGTCAAGAAAGGCATCTTTATGGGCTGAATTTACAACTTTCAAGAAGAAGGCCTCTCAATCCATTTCAGATTATGTAACAAGGATGAAAGACATTGCAGATGCATTAGGAGCTGTTGATGAAGATATTGAGGAGGATAAATTGGTAAGGAAAATCCTTACAGGTTTGAGAGGTGATGACAAATGGAAGCCATTCATTTTGTCTACAAAATTATCACTTGATCATTTCACTCCTGATTTAAATCAGTTGCTAGGTCATATTCTAACATTTGAGCAGGATGTTAAAGGAGATGGTGACAAAAGTACAGGTCATGCAATGTACTCAAAGGACAAGAAGAAAGCTAACAAAGGAAAGCAACAATCAGGAGAAGATGAAGGCACAACTAGTCAAGCCAACTTCCTAAGAGGTAGAGGAGGTGGCAAAGGTAGAGGAAGAGGCAGGAACAACAAAGATGGAGCCAAAGCATGCTAGATTTGTGGTAAGAAAAATCATTTAGCTAATGATTGTTGGCATAATAATCAGAGAAATGGTGGATACAATCAAAACTATAATTCAAGAGGAAGAGGTGGCAGAAATCAAAGAGGTAATTTCAGAGGCAGAGGTAGTAGGGGTTACTTTGGAAGAAATGCAGGTAGGGGTTTCCAAAGTCAACAATATAACAATACCTACTACAATTATGCTTCAGATCAAAAGGAAGATTCAACATTGATAATGAATGCAACTTGTGAAAGGCAGAATGAAGATCAAAGAGTCTTCTACATTGACTCAGGATGTAGCAATCACCTGAGTGGTAATATAGCCTTGATGACTGATTTGGAGAATAAGGTATCTAATCATGTTGTTCAAACAGGTGACAACACAAAGCACAATGTGAAGTCAATTGGATCAGTGAAGGCCAAGGATGGTAGCACCTTATTGAGTAAGGTCTTGTATGTTCCTACAACTCCTAAGAATTTGATAAGTGTAGGAAAAATTGTGGAAAAAGGTTATGAAGTAAGGTTCACTAATGAAGGAGTGTTTGTGGAAGACCCTAGCAATGGGTATAAACAAATTGTTTCAGGGAAGAAAGAAGGAAGATTGTTCACATTGAAGATTCAAGGTAATGTTGGTCATGCCTTGTTCACTGATGGAGGACATAAGATCTCTGAGTTAGATCTTTGGCACAAGAGGGCTTGGACATTTCAATGAAAGAGGTATTAAAGACATGATTAATAATGGTTCAGTGCTTGGATTGCCTAATGTCGCAGGTCAACATATGACATACAGATGTGAGGCATGTCAATTAGGTAAGGCTCATAAGCAACCCTATTCCAAGCATGGGTTTATGTATTCAGAGAAACTTTAGTTGGTACACACAGATGTGTGGGGACCATCAAAGGATTTTAGTATCAATGGTTCAAGATATTATGTGATTTATGTTGATGATGCTACCAGATGGATCACTATCTATGTGATCAAAGATAAGTCAGAAGTATTCAATACTTTCAAACATTATCATATGTATGCAGAGAGAATTACAGGACATAAGTTGAAAAGACTAAGGTCAGATGGAGGGGGAGAGTATTTTTCTAATGAGTTCAGTGATTAATTGTGGAATGCAGGTATAAAAAGAGAGGTTACTTGCAGGTACTCTCCTCAACAAAATGGTGTAGCAGAAAGGAGGAATAGGACTCTTGTTGAGTTTGCAAGGTCCATGATGAAGGAGAAAAATTGCCCAAATTATTTGTGGGTTGAGGCTGTAAATACAGCTACTTATTTGGTTAATAGGCTACCTTGTAAAGCCTTGCAGGGTATGACATCATATGAGGCATGGTGGGGTAAGAAACCTACACTAGACCATTGCAAAGTATTTGGATGTTTGGCCTATGCATATGTGCCATCACAATTAAGGCACAAATTGGAACCTAAAGCTGAAAAATATATGTTTATTGGTTATGATGATAAGCAGATGGGATACAGGTTGTGGAATCCATCCACAAAACATTTTCTTGTATCAAAAGATGTTACATTTGATGAGCAAGGTACTTGGTATGCAGGTACTATCAATATTAATACAGATGATGAAGAAATTGTGAGCCAAAGGAAAGGTAAATCAAAGGTTCAGATATTTGATGAGCAAGAAAATAATGAAGTGCAGGTTGAAGTGGAAGAAACACCAAGATTTGATCCTGAATGTGAAGAACCAGAAACCTCAAGAAGTGGAGAACTTAGGAGGTCTACAAGGAACAAATGGCAACCTACAAGGTATAGCTATGATACTTCATTCTTGACTACTAAGGATTATGCTTACATGATTAAAGCAGATGAAGAGCCTTCTACATATGAAGAGGCAAAAGGTAAAGAGATTTGGGAGAAAGCTATGCAAGAAGAATATGATGCATTGATGGAGAATCAAACATGGGATTTGGTTCCAAAGCCAAATAGTCAGAAGATCATTGGATGCAAGTGGGTCTATAAGACAAAGAGATTTGGAGATGGAAGTGTGTCTAGGTACAAAGCTAGACTTGTTGTAAAAGGGTTTGCTCAGACATATGGTATTGACTATGATGAGACTTATAGTCCAGTGGCAAAAATGACAACCATCAGAACACTCATAGCAATTGCTGCATGCAAAGGTTGGAAATTGTGTCAATTAGATGTGAAGAATGCTTTTTTAAATGGTTATATTTCAGTTGAAGTGTTCATGGAGCAACCTCAAGGATTCAGAGATGGAAGATATCCAGATCATGTGTGTAAGCTCAAGAGAGATTTATATGGTTTGAAGCAGGCCCCAAGGGCATGGAACTATAGACTTGTAAAGTTCCTAAAAGAACTTGGATTTCAAGTATCAAAAGCAGATAGTAGCTTGCTTGTCAAAGCAAGTGATGATGGGTTTATTTACATGTGCATATATGTTGATGATATCATTCTTACAGGTACAGATGAGAAAGGCATTCAAAGCTTAAAGAAGCAAATGGAGAAAGAGTTCAAAATCAGTGATTTGGGAGACTTGTCATACTTCTTGGGCATGGAGATTTCATACACTCAACATGGAGTGTATGTGACTCAAGAAAGGTATTTGAAGAATTTGTTAACAAAGTTTAAGATGAATGATTGCAGAGTAGCACCTACTCCAATGGAGGTGAATCACAAATTAAGTAGATTTGGAGGTGAAGAATTCAAGGACATGAAGCAATATCAGAGTTTGGTTGGTAGTCTTATCTATGCTACATTAACTAGACCTGATTTATCATATGCAGTTGGGGTTTTGTCTCAATTTATGCATTGTCCTAGGAAAGAGCATTGGATTGCAGGTCAAAGAGTGTTGAGGTACATTAAGGGTACACTCAAGGAAGGTTTGTATTATGGTTTTACATCAGATACAAATATCAAGATCTATAGTGATGCAGATTGGGCAGGTAATCCAGATGATAGAAGGTCAACCTATGGGTACATGTGTTATGTGGGAGATAAGTTGATATCTTGGTGCTCAAAGAAGCAACATACAGTTGCTTTGTCATCTACAGAAGCAGAGTACAAAGGCATGGTTGAAGCTGCAAAAGAAGTGATATGGCTTAAGACTCTCATGAAGAGTTTTGACACTATACAAAGCATACCTATCATTTATGGTGATAACATGAGTTCATTATATCTAGCTGCTAATCCTGTTTTTCATGCCAGGACCAAACACATTGAGATACAGTATCACTTTCTAAGAGAGAAAGTGATGGATAAAGAGATTGAAGTTATACATACTTCAACAAAAGATCAAATAGCTGATATGCTTACAAAGAGCTTGGATGGACCAAAGTTACAGAAGTTTAAAGACATGGCAGGCATAAAGAAGATAAGAGAAACCTCAATTGATGATTGAGGTGGAGCTGTTGGTGCAGACCAATCACCAATTGAAGTTTGGAAGACAAAAGATGAAGATAAGATCAATTCTTGAAGCTTAGAAGATGGTTACATTCACAGGTTGAAAGAAATGTATACATATATACCTTAGTTAAGACATAGGTTACTTATACTTATGTTTTGTCATAAGTCTGTACACATTTGTCTATAAATACTATGAAAAATGTCGGGATATAGAGAGAAGACAAGGAGAGACTATGTATGAGCATAGGAATAGATAAATGAGAAGTTGTAAGTGTCATTAGACACATGAGAAGTTAGTTGAAGTCTCTCTCTCATTCAGTTGTAGTCTTCTTCAGAAATGACAGAATGTTTGCGCCCGAAGTTTCTGTGTTTTCTCCTCGTGTAGTAAATCTTTTGTGAATTCCTTTTGCAGATGTCTAAATCCATAGTTAATCAATCTATGGCTAGAGTTTGAGAGTCTAATTGTAATCAGGCTAAGAGAATTGTGTGTAGGAACATTCACATGTAAAGAATGTTCACATTCTCCTGAAACAGGCGCAGATTTCGAGTTCAGAGAAATGAACAGTGCTCAGTGCACAGTGTAAAGTTTTACACATATGATAGCTCAAAATCTAAGTTGAGAGATAAGCTATCTACATCTAAAAGAATTTGACCAAACGGGTTCGACATTGGGAGAACTATAGCTAAGAAGTTACAGGTGTCAAAGTCGCTACTGCAGAGAAGCAGTGTTACACATAGGTAAAGTATTTGAGTCATTTCTCAAAGTATACTCAATCATTTGAGGAGATTTAAGTTGTAGAAGGTGCGCAACCTTAAGGCGACACATCCTACAAAGTTTTATCAAAAACTTTACACAAATGGTTAGTCAATCAGAGATTAATTTGCAGCAGACTTTTCTGAGAAATTGAGTTTTTTCAGAATAGTTAATTTCTTGGTAATTTAGTGATTGTTCTCTAAATTAAGAGAAGTCTAGACTTATTCTTGATATAGAGGTGCTCTAATTTCAAGAATAGGTTGTTCTTTTGGAGATTAACACTCTCCATCAATTATATATGGGTATGATACATCTCTTGTTACTAAACACTCTGTTTATCTTGCCAAAGATTTTTCAATTGCAGAACTAGGATCATGTGAAGAAGCAAAGACCAAGACAGAATGGAAAGAAGCTATGGATGAGGAGATTGAAGCACTCAAAGAAAGTGACACATGGGAACTAGTACCAAAGAAAGAATCCATGAAGGTAATTGGATCCAGATGGATCTATAAAATCAAAAGAAGTTTTGATGGGTCAATAAGCAGGTACAAAGTAAGATTGGTGGTTAAGGGTTTTGCACAAACCCAAGGCATTGACTATGAAGAAACATTCTCACCTGTGGCCAAGATGCCAACCATCAGAGTATTAGTGAGTGTGGCTGCATCTAAAAATTGGAACATGTATCAATTGGATGTAAAAAATGCCTTCTTGAATGGATGGATTTCAGAGGAGGTATATATGTCACAACCTCCTGGCTATGAGGATCCAAACAAGGGCACCTAGGGCATGTCACAACCTCCAGGCACCTAGGGCATGGAATCACAGGTTGACCACATACCTTCAAGACCAAGGTTTTGTCATGAGTAAGGTAGATAATTCTCTATTCATCAAGAGAAGTAATTCAGAGGTAATATACATATGTGTATATGTTGATGATATCATACTTACAGGTAATGATGTCAATGGAATCAGACAAATCAAGAACCAGATGATGAAGGAGTTCAAGATCAATGATCTTGGTCTACAAAAGTACTTTCTTGGACTTGAGTTAGTCTATAATAACTCTAGAATCTATATTACTGAGAAAAAATACATACAGGGTATATTGAAGAAGTTTCATTTGCAGGATGCCAAAGTTGCAAGTACTCCAATGGAGGTAAACCTAAAATTAAGTGCACATGAAGGTGATGAACTCAATGACATTATAGGTTATCAAAGCATTGTGGGTAGCCGAATTATGCTACCTTAACAAGGATAGATATTGCATATGGAGTTAGTGTGCTAAGTTAGTTTATGCACAAGCCAAGGGTACCTCACTTAGAAGCTGCCAAAAGAATTCTAAAGTATCTCAAAGGGGCTCAACATCATGGTTTGTATTTCCCTTACACTTCAGACTTGGATATCAAGATTTATTCAAATGCGGATTGGGCAGGATGTAAGGATGATAGGAGGAGCATTTCAGGATACATTTCATTTACAGGTGATAAACCAATATCATGGTCTTCAAAGAAGCAACCTATTGTTGCTTTACCTTCTACAGAAGCAGAGTATAGAGGATTGGAAAATGCCACTCAAGAAGCCATATGGTTCAAGTTATTGTATACAGAATTGAGTTTGTATACTAGCTCACCATTGATCTTTGGAGATAATACAAGCTCACTTCACCTTGCAGCTAATCTTATCTATTGATGGAGAGTGTTAATCTCCAAAAGAACAAGTTAATCTTGAATTTAGATCACCTCTATATCAAGATCAACTTTAGACTCCTCCTAATTTTGAAAATATACTTTCACATTACCAAGATTTTGACTAACTGTGAAGAAATCACTTTTCTGAAAAGTCTGCTGCAGATTAATCACTCATTGACTAATCAATCCTATAAAGTTTTTGATAAAACTTTGTACAATACTTCTCCTAGAGATTGCGCAACCTTTCCAAGTTAAATTTCTCAAAATGATTGAGTACACACTGAGAAATGTGTGAAACACTTTACCTATGTCTGAAACAGCTTCTCTGTAATGGCGACTTTGACACCTGCAACTTCTTAGCTACAGTTCTCCCAATGTCAAACCCGTTTGATCAAGATCTTTTAGCCATAGATGGCTTACCTTCCAACTTAGATTTTAAGTCCTCACTTGTGTAAAACTTTACACTGTGGACTGAGCAATGACCATTTCTCTAAAGATGAAATCTGCGCCAGTTTTGACGACTCTTAGAACATTTTCACATATGAATGTTCCTAAACAAAATTCTCTCAGCCTGATTGCAATTAACCTCTCAAATTCTAGCCATAGATAGATTAGCTATGGACTTCGATACGTGCAGAAGGATTTCTCAAAAGATTAAACACAGAAGGAGCAGACAGCAAAATATCGGGCGCAAGATTTTCTTGATTACTCAGAAAAATTACATCTAAGTGAAGTTGATGAATTCAACTCACTTCTCATGCGTCTAATGACGCTCTCTACTATTCCTTTCTCTCTTCCTACTCACTATTCTTCTTCTACTCTATTTGCCCCGACATTTTCCAAAGTATTTATAGATGAATATATACAAGTTTATGACTAGACAAAAGTATAAGTCAGCTAATGTACATATGTGTACATATCTTTGGATTTCTGAATATGTCCTTCCTTCAACCTTCTGAATTTGTTCTCTTCTTGACTCCTTGACTTCATTTCTTCATAATCCTTCAATTGATGATTGTCATGCACCAACAGCTCCCCCTCAATCATTAATTGAGGTTCTTCTCTATCTTCTTGATTCCTGCCATATCCTTGAATCTTTGTAGCTTTGGTCCATCTAGAATTTTTGTCATCATATCTGCAAGTTGATCTTTTGTAGGAGTGTGTATGACTTCAATCTCCTTCTCAATGACCTTCTCTCTCAGAAAATGATACTGTATTTCAATATGCTTAGTTCTAGCATGAAACACAGGATTAGCTGCCAAGTATAGAGAACTCATGTTGTCTCCACAAACAATAGGAGTACTTTGAACCACATCAAAAACCTTCATAAGTGTCTTTAGCCATATTACCTCCTTTGCAGCTTCCACCATACCTTTGTATTTTGCTTCTGTAGATGACAAAGCAACTGTATGTTGCTTCTTAGAACACCATGAAATCAATTTGTCTCCTACATAGCACAAGTATCCATGTGTTGATCTTCTATCATCCACATTACCTGCCCAATCTGCATCACTATATATCTTCACTCTTGTATCACAAGTAAATCCATAGTACAACCCTTCTCTGAGTGTACCCTTGATGTACCTAAGTACTCTTTGTCCTGCAATCCAATGTTCTTTTCTAGGACAATGCATAAATTGTGAAAGCACACCTACTGCATATGACAAATTAGGCCTTGTTAATGTAGCATAAATCAAGCTACCAACCAAACTTTGATAGAGTTTCATATCTCTGAACTCTTCTCCTCCAAACCTACACAATTTATGGTTCACTTCCAAAGGTGTAGGTGCAACCCTGCAATCTTCCATTTTAAATTTGGTTAGAAAATTTTTAAGATACCTTTCTTGGGTCACATATACTCCATGTTGAGTATAAGAAATCTCCATTCCCAAGAAAAATGATAGGTTCCCCAAATCACTGATTTTGAACTCTTTCTCCATCTGCTTCTTGATCATTTGTATCCCTTTATCATCTGTTCCTGTAAGTATTATGTCATCAACATAAATACAAACATAAATGAATCCATCTTCACTTGCTTTGACTAGCAAGCTACTATCTGCCTTTGATGCTTGAAATCCAAGATCATTCAAGAATTTTACAAGCCTATAATTCCATGCCCTTGGGGCCTGCTTTAATCCATACAAAGCTCTCTTGAGCTTACACACATAATTTGGATTCACTTGATCCTTGAACCCATCTGGTTGCTCCATGTAAACTTCATCTGAAATATAACCATTCAAAAAAGCATTTTTAACATCTAATTGAGACAACTTCCAACCTTTGCAAGCAGCAATTGCTATGAGAGTTCTGATTGTTGTCATCTTTGCCACAGGACTATAGGTCTCATCATAGTCCACTCCATATGTCTGTGCATACCCTTTCACAACAAGTCTAGCTTTGTATCTAGACACACTTCCATCTGCAAATCTTTTTGTTTTGTATACCCACTTACATCCAATAATTTTCTGGCTATTAGGTTTAGGAACCAGATCCCAAGTCTGATTCTCTATCAATGCATCATACTCCTCTTGCATAGCTTCTTCCCAATTTCTCTTGCCTTTGGCTTCATCATATGTAGATGGATCTTCATCTGCTTTTACCAAATAAGCATAATCTTTAGTAGTCAAGAATGAGGTGTCATAGCTATACCTTGTAGGTTGCCATTTGTGCCTACATGATCTCCTAACTTCTGCACTTCTTGAAGTCTCTGGTTCATCACATTCTGGATCAAACCTTGGCCTCTCTTCAACTTCAACCTGTACTTCATTATTTTCATTTTCATCAAGTAATTGAATCTTTGCTTTACCTTTTCTTTGATCCACTACTTCTTCATCATCTGCATGTACATTGTATTTACCTGCATACCAAGTACCTTGCTCATCAAATGTAACATCCTTGGATACAAGAAATTGCTTTGTGGATGGACTCCACAACCTGTATCCCATTTGTTTATCATCATAACCAATAAATACATACTTTTCTGCCTTAGGCTCCAACTTATGCCTCAATTGAGATGGCACATATGCATATGCCAAACATCCAAATATTCTGCAATGATCCAAGGTAGGTTTCTTACCCCACCAAGCTTCATATGGTGTCATACCTTGCAAAGCTTTACAAGGCAATCTATTGACCAAATATGTAGCTGTATTTACAGCCTCTGCCCACAAATAATTTGGGCAATTCTTCTCTTTCATCATGGACCTTGCAAACTCAACAAGAGTCCTATTTCTTCTTTCTGCTACCCCATTTTGTTGAGGAGAGTACCTGCAGGTAACCTCTCTCTTTATACTTGCATTCCACAAATAATCATTGAATTCATTTGAAAAATACTCTCCCCCTCCATCTGACCTTAGTCTCTTTAATTTTTGACCTGTAATCCTTTCTGCATATGCATGATAGTGTTTAAATGTATTAAACACTTCTGACTTTTCTTTAATCACATAAATTGTGATCCACCTGGTAGCATCATCAACATATATGACATAATATCTTGAACCATTTATACTAAAATCCTTTGAAGGACCCCACACATCTGTATGCACCAATTCTAGTCTTTTTGAATACATAAACCCATGCTTGGAATAGGATTGCTTATGAGCCTTACCTAATTGACATGCCTCACATCTGTATGTCATGTGTTGACCTGCAATGTTAGGCAACCCAAGCACTGAATCATTGTTAATCATTTCTTTAATACCTCTTTCATTGAAGTGTCCAAGTATTTTGTGCCAAAGATCCAATTCTGACACCTTCTGCTCTCCATATGTGAACATAGCATGTCCAACATTTCCTTGTACCTTCAATGTGAAGAGCCTTCCTTCTTTCTTTCCTGTAACAACCTGTTTATACCCTTGACTAGGGTCTTCAACATAAACTCCATCATTGGTGAACCTTACCTCATATCCCTTTTCCACAATTTGACCTACACTGATCAAATTCTTTGGGATTGTGGGAACATAAAGTACCTTACTCAGAAGAGTGCTCCCATCCTTAGCTTTGACTGAACCAATTTACTTTACCTTATGCTTTGTATTATCACCTGTCTGAACTGTATGATTAATTGCATTATGATCTAGGTCAGTCATCAAAGCAATATTTCCACTTAAATGATTACTACATCCTGAATCAATGTAAAACACTCTCATGTCCTCATGTGAGGTTTCATATGTTGCATTCATAATGAGAGTCGAGTCCTCCTTGTGATCTGATGCATAGTTGTAGTAGGTGTTATTATAGGATTGATTTTGGAAGCTTCTTCCTCCACCTCTTCCAAAAGAATTCCTACCACCTCTACCTCTGAAGTTTCCTCTCTGAAATCTACCACCTCTTGCTCTTTGATTAAAGTTCTGATAATTACCATTATTCTGATTATTATGCCAACAATCATGAGATAGATGATTGGTCTTACCACGTATCCAACAAGCTCTTGCATTATCTTTGTTGTTTCTGCCTCTTCCTCTACTTCTGCCATTTCCTTTTCCTCTTATGAAATTTGCTTGGTTTGAAGTACCTTCTTCTTCACCTGATTGTTGCTTTCCTTTGTTAGCTTTCTTCTTGTCTTTAGAGTACATTGCATGACCTGCACTCTTATCAACATCTCCTTTGATATCATTCTCAAAAGTTAGCATATGACCTAACAATTGATTCAAATCAAGAGTAAAGTGATCTAATGAAAGTTCTGTAGATAAAATGAAAGGCTTCCACTTCTCATCTCCTCTTAGCCCTGTGAGAATTTGTCTTACCAATTTATCTTCTTCAATATCTTCATCCACTGCACCTAGAGAATCTGCAATGTCCTTCATCTTTGTCACATAATCAGTGATTGATTGTGAGGCCTTCTTCTTGAAGGTAGTAAATTCTGCCCATAGTGAAGCCTTCCTTGATTTGGTTGTGTTTTGGAAATGCTCCTCCAAAGCATTCCAAATGTCACATGCACTTTCAAGTCCTCTAATGTGAGGAAGCAAATAGTCATTGACTGCCATGTAGATTATGCTCCTTGCTTGAGCATCCTTCTTCATCCAATTCTTCAAGTCTGCAAGCTCCTCCCTAGTTGGAACACTAGGATCTCTGAATTCTGGCTTTTCTTCATCTCCTGTGATGTATCCTATCAGATCTTTTGCTCATAAGATGAGCTTCCATCCTCATAGACCAAGCTGGATAGTTCTCTCTATCCAACTTTTCAATTTGGAGACTATCTCCCATTGTTTCTTTACCTGTATTGTCAAATCTTTAATCTTTATGAGAAATAAATGTACCTGGACTTTGAATCTCGCTCCTTCTGATCCTGTTGATAGCTTCAATGTGTCTACCTTCAAGTTTTCTTCAACCTTTATCCTTTTGCACCTTCAAGATGTAAAGATTTGTATTTCTGCAGTAGTCGGAGTCTTCTTCACTTCAATTTTAACACAACCTGCTCTGATACCACTGATGGAGAGTGTTAATCTCCAAAAGAACAAGTTAATCTTGAATTTAGATCACCTCTATATCAAGATCAACTTTAGACGACTCCTAATTTTGAAAATATACTTTCACATTACCAAGATTTTGACTAACTGTGAAGAAATCACTTTTCTGAAAAGTCTGCTGCAGATTAATCACTCATTGACTAATCAATCCTGTAAAGTTTTTTATAAAACTTTGTACAATACTTCTCCTAGAGATTGCGCAACCTTTCCAAGTTAAATTTCTCAAAATGATTGAGTACACACTGAGAAATGTGTGAAACACTTTACCTATGTCTGAAACAGTTTAATTGTAATGGCGACTTTGACACCTGCAACTTCTTAGCTACAGTTCTCCCAATGTCAAACCCATTTGATCAAGATCTTTTAGCCATAGATGGCTTACCTTCCAACTTAGATTTTAAGTCCTCACTTGTGTAAAACTTTACACTGTGGACTGAGCAATGACCATTTCTCTGAAGATGAAATCTGCGCCAGTTTTGACGACTCTTAGAACATTTTCACATATGAATGTTCCTAAACAAAATTCTCTCAGCCTGATTGCAATTAACCTCTCAAATTCTAGCCATAGATAGATTAGCTATGGACTTAGATACGTGCAGAAGGATTTCTCAAAAGATTAAACACAGAAGGAGCAGACAGCAAAATATCGGGCGCAAGATTTTCTTGATTACTCAGAAAAATTACATCTAAGTGAAGTTGATGAATTCAACTCACTTCTCATGCGTCTAATGACACTCTCTACTATTCCTTTCTCTCTTCCTACTCACTATTCTTCTTCTACTCTATTTGCCCCGACATTTTCCAAAGTATTTATAGATGAATATATACAAGTTTATGACTAGACAAAAGTATAAGTCAGCTAATGTACATATGTGTACATATCTTTGGATTTCTGAATATGTCCTTCCTTCAACCTTCTGAATTTGTTCTCTTCTTGACTCCTTGACTTCATTTCTTCATAATCCTTCAATTGATGATTGCCATGCACCAACATCTATCATTCTAGGACCAAGCATATAGAGGTCCATTACCATTATGTGAGAGAGAAACTATTAAGCAAAGACATTCAACTAACTTATGTATCAACCAACATGGAGTGTGCAGATTTGTTAACTAAAGCTTTGGATGGAACCAAACTTTGCAAATTCAAATCAATGATTGGATTACAGGATATACATGAAGATTGAAGATGCAGATCAAGCCAAATGTTTGGCTTGAGGGGGAGTTGTTGGTGCAATTCACAAGCCTACACATTTGGCTTGTAATTCA
>CM035406.1:92837146-92844646 GCA_020310875.1 Ceratopteris richardii
AATTATACTAAGAAACATTCACACATGATCAGAGAAATGCTCAAGATAAATCAAGTTGAACACAAAGTGGAAGCAGAACTTGACATTATATTTATATTAAAATGATGTTTTACATTTCCTGTGTAAGTACAAGAGTAATATGAATCTACAATAGAAGCTGATCATAGCTTTCCTCAGGCTCAAGGATATTGGGATCCTCTGGAACATTAGAACACATATCCTGCCTCTATTGCTCCAAGATTGGCTCTTCAAGGTCAGCCATGTCCCCCGGTTCATCTGCAAGTGGGGGAACAGGCTCCCTTGAAGCCGGTTGGAATCTCTCCGTGTCTGCAATGTGCTTCCTTCCAACCTCCTAGTCTTCATCTGGGCATTCATTCAGCCCATTGATTCTCATTCTAATAAAGCTCACTTGAGCATCATCCTTCTCCACAGCTATGCAGTGCCTGAACATCTTTAAGGAGCAAGCCAGAGTCGTTCCTGAAACAGCAGAAAACCACTTAGAGGCGTCAATCAACCATGACTAATGAAAATTGTGAAAATTGAAATTACCTGTGCGCGAAAAAAGGTCTAGGACCCAGTCGTCATCATTGGAGAATAGCTGAAGCAATCTCATTATGAGTTTTTGTGGCTTCTGATAGGGGTTAACCAATGTCATGTCCCCAGCTACATGACGAAGTTTCTTGGTAACGGCTGGGAACATGAGCACATTTGAGATCCCATTCTCATTGCAATGCTCCCTGACTCTCGTTTTGCTTACTTCATCATAATAGCCAACTGTAATGCATTCAGTGGAGCTCACAAACGTATGCAAAGGAGTGTGATTTACGTTTGTCTTCACCCTGCAAACAAGAACTATGAGTCACAGAGAGCATCATTAAAGCCACGGAGATAGAAAGAAGATTACTTACCACGTGAGGCACTCCACAGCATAACATCTTGCCTTCAGAGCAGTTGAAACAGAGAAGGACTGGTCTCTGCTATGGAAAATTACTATCCTCCAAAGAGGAGACATAGTCAACTCTGCAAAATCAGTGACCGTCTTCCGAATCTGAGGGTGTTTGAAGGGTTCATCATCATTAACTGATCCCAACATCCTAAATCCATAGGGTATGTCCACTATGAGAAGGAAGAAATGTTTTCTAGGCACAACAGAACAAATATTATTTACATCACTACAGAATACATTGTAATATACAGGCCTAAGGGGGTCTAGGGGATTGGAGAAACATTTCAGATTAGGTTCATCATCAAAATCCATCTCCTTGGCTTTCAGCCTAGATTTCTCATGCCTTGCTCTTTGAATGTGAGCCAGGAATGCAGGGGGGCAATCATCTAGTAGCTCCATAGACTTACTTTTCTTTGGTTTCTACAGAAAAAAGTGGAAAGACAACTAAATGAGCTCTTCAATACAGCAAACAGAACATAAGGAAGCGATGCATGGCATCGATTTCATGTGGGGGTAGATGCCAGGCATCGACTTTCTACTGAAAGTCGATGCCTGGCATCGACTTTGGGACATAAGTCGATGCCTGGCATCGACCTATGCCACGAGGTCGATGCCAGGCATCGACTTATGCTGCAGGTCGATGCCGGGCATCGACTTATGCCCCCAAGTCGATGCCAGGCATCGACTTTTGGCTGCAGGTTGATGCCAGGCATCGACTTTAGCCGTAAGTCGATGCCAGGCATCGAATTCATACTAAAAGCCTGGCATTAAATTGGTTTGGTGAATCAAGGCATCTAACCTAATGGCAAACCAGGCACAACCTCAGAAAGAGAACCTACCCAATCATGAAAAAGGATGAAATATTCTGATAAAGCTTTGTAGGATGATGTGGTTGGATAGTCTGCTTGGACCTCTGTCCAAGAAAAGCAACCCAGCCTCTTCATCATGACCTCCTGAATCTTCATGTAAACTTTATGACTATAGTCACAGAAATTAAAAAGAGACTAGGTTAGACCAGAAACATGGGAGGAGGGAAAAAGGATCTGAGAATAACATACATACTTATTGAGCTCAGTCACCATCTCCTCCAGGCTTAAGTCCTTGGAGATTACCCTTGACAAAGTTGATATGATCAATGTATCATCCTTGATTCCTTGAAGGGCCCTCCATGGTGTCAGCTTCATGTCCTCAGGAGCCTCTTCAATTGAGAGGTCAGCTTTCCTTCCCTTTCCCTTCAGATCAACCTGTGGGTCTGGCCTTGACTTTCGTTGCTTCTGGCCCTTGACCTCCTTGTTCTCCCACATTGTGAAAATTTTATCCTGTAGATCCCAGATCTCACCTGATCTGAATGCCAGTTGAAACCATGGATCATATTTCCTCAAGGCATCAGACTTTCTATTCTCATCCAGTGCAATTCCAACCTCAATAAGGCATTGCTTTCGTAGATTGGGATGTATTCTTCCAACTTCCTTAACAAGACAATCTTCATATTCATGGTGGAAGAACCGAATTCTCTCTATGGAGGACATTTTTTGCCTGTAGTCATTGTCATTGTTGTGATCCCAAGCAAGAAGCTTGGCTTCCTCAGTTGTAAGACCAGCATATATCTTACACTCTGCATACCTAAAGAAAAATGTGGTAGGGTGCTCCTTCACTAGCTGTCTACGGGCCTCTGTAGAGTGTGAACCTCCAATCACATAATAAGTATACTCCTCAAATAAACCCTCATTGAACTCGTCCACAGAGCTGCACTCATTCGGATCCACCATGACAAGGAATGGCACAACAGTAGCATGAGGATTTATTTTCATTTTCTTCTTAAGATTCTGCACATGCAAATTGTGTGGCTCCCTGATCTCAAGGGGCCTCCTCCCTGTGACTGGATCTATTGGTGGCCTGTGGATGATATTAATTGACAGGTGGAACAACTGTCCCTTCTTCACAACTTTTCTTTTAGCTATGTCCTCCCTCATCTTGTTCTGCTCAGTACCAAGAACACCCGAGGCAAGCTCTCCACCAGGGTGCAACAATTATATCCTCAGAGCTAGAGCTTGAGTCAGAAGACTCCTCTTCTGAAATTCTCTTCTTTTTCTTTTGAAGCTTTTTCTGCACGCTCTGCTTACCCCTTGCCTTTACAGGGGTTGTCATCTTCTGTTGTGTTGGCATGATGTTGCCCTGGATCCATGGCATCAAGTCCTTGATAAGATTGACTGAGTCCCTGCATATCTCAGCTAGACGATCTGGAACACAGCACTCTGGGCACAAGAAATCCATCTTGCATATAACATTTCTCAAACCTTTCGATGTCTCTACCAAGAAAAGGAGGTTGTCAGAATCCTCATCTTCATAATCCAGTTTGTACACAAGGCCATACTGAAAACCTTGTGTTGTCGTGATCTTTCCTCTCCCATATGCCCCTGCGAACACAAGAAGGACTGCATTCTTCTCTTCAACATACTGAAGGCACCACTCCAGATTTGTCATGTCCCGCAGTGGACGATCTGTCCTTAAGACCTCAGCGTCCCTCGACCTATCCTTCATAGTTGTATCATCCTCAGGAATTTTGATGCTACTCTGTCCACCTGAGGATATTCCTAGCGGGTTGCTGGCCTTCTCAGAGGATAAGGATACAATAAGTTTCTTTGGTTTCGCTTGGTGACCAATGCCTTTGTCACGTTGCTCATCACCAGAGCCCATGGTGACTCTCAGTTTCTTGAAGGGCCTCTCACTCTTGGACTCCGCATCCCTGGAGGCGCTTGGAATAATCAGCTCATACATAAATGTGGTTTTCAAAGGCCCAAGTTGATGCCAGGCATCGACTTTTAGGTTCAAGTCGATGCCAGGCATCGACTTTTAAGTGCAAGTCGATGCCAGGCATCGACTTTGTGTGCAAGTCGATGTCGGGCATCGACTTGCACTTAAAAGTTGATGCCTGGCATCGACTTGAACCTAAAAGTTGATGCCTAGCATCGACTTCCACCCAAAAGTCGATGCCTGGCATCGACTTTGCACCCTAAAGTCGATGCCTGGCATCGACTTTAAGGCAAACTTCGATGCCAGGCAAGTCGATGCCTTGCATCGACTTGAGGCTGCAAGTCGATGCCAGGCATCGACTTGCAGGTGCAAGTCGATGCCAGGCATCGACTTGAAGCCTCAAGTCGATGCCTGGCATCGATTTGCACCTGCAAGTCGATGCCTGGCATCGACTTGCACACAAAGTCGATGCCTGGCATCGACTTTCAGGTGCAAGTCGATGCCAGGCATCGACCTGAGGCCTCAAGTCGATGCCTGGCATCGACTTGCAGCCTCAAGTCGATGCCTGGCATCGACTTACACCTAAAAGTCGATGCCAGGCATCGAGCTGTACCCTCATTGGATCTGTATTTTTAGAGCTAAGAAAAATAAAAACCTAGAAAGCAGACTCTTTACACAAACATACAAAGGGAATCTTTTAGGAATCTTTTTTTATGGTATGATTTTGTCTACCTCTTGGTACTCTTGCCAACATTCTTCTTCTCCATCATAGTTGCCTTGCTTGTATGCTGAGCTCTGTGCTCCATAGCTGTCTGTGCTCTGTTGCTCTCTGTTGCTCGTGGATTTTGAAAATGAGAATGATCTCCTCCTCTGCTATTTATAGGCAATTGGGTAACTTGAACCAGAGACTAACTGGATCTAACTGAATGAGTCCAGTTGCTAACTATATCTGTCAACCAATCTAACCAGGGAATACCACTCACACAAATAGGTTGTTTCAGAGCCACTTTAATGAAATATTCATAGAACATTGCAACTATTTATATACATTTGCATGGAAATTACACTTCAATGGCAAGAGTATGGTATGTACATGAGGATGTCTAATCTCATGTAGAAATTTTTTCTTAGAATCTCTTGCTTGGGAGAAAATCAAGTCTAAGTTGTGTTGAATATGGGAGATTAATGACATCTTTATAGTGTTATCCTCTTCACTTTAGTTCATATTCACATTTATCTTGTAACACATTAATGAAATGGAAAATCAATGTATGAATAAACATTCAAGTAAAGAACCTTGCAACTATTTATGTACATTTGCATGGAAATTACACTTCAAGTCTAAGTTGTGTTGAATATGGGAGATTAATGACATCTTTATAGTGTTATCCTCCTCACTTTAGTTCATATTCACATTTATCTTGTAACACATTGCTGAAATGGAAAATCAATGTATGAATAAACATTCCAAGTACCTCTTTTACACATAATTCTTTTTTAATATACTTTCATCTACCTCTTTGAGATCTAGCCAAGACTACAATGAAACCTAATCCTTGAAATCTTATTTAGTACCAAAGGTAAAATTTCTTCTTGTATAGTCTTCAATGGCACTACTACAAACAATTTTAATATATAATCCAGTTGGAACTCAACTTGGATATATTTTGATTCACTCACAATGCTAAGACTCAATGACTCATATCTAGTTAGAAATCAATTGTGTTTCTCATTTCAAAAGTGAATCAAATCTTTGGTTCCCTTATTAGTGTATATTTGAGTAATTAAGTTATTTGATGTTTAATGTTATTTAATGTACTTTAATAAACTTTTGATTTCATATCTTCTTGATGTGACATTTGATGTGACATCTTCACTTGATCTCGGATTTCTACTTATTTAAAAAGGTCATTCATCTTCAGTCTTCTGTGAACTCAGTGAAGATGAGCTCAATCTTTTCAGTGGATGCTTGGGCATCAGCTTCTTCTGCTCATATTGATACAGTTTCGGATTCATTGTTCTCAGTTGATCCTTTCCACAGAAGTGATGATCCCTATGATTTAGGACGTGCTGATGGTTCCATGTTTTCTGTTGAGTCATTTAAGTTATCCAATTCACAGTGCAATGCTGCTCAACCAAATGCACCTCTTGATCTCCCATCTGATCCAACCATTGATCTCCCTTCTGACTCAAGTGCATGTGGAGCAACGAAAAAGCAAAGCAAGCTCAATCTACAATTTAAAAGAAGGCCTCGTGAAGTAAGTCAAAAAAGATTTAAATTTCTTACTTCAGATAGACAGATTGCATTGGATATTGTGAAGCATTGTTGTGGTTTGAAATGTTTGTACAATTTAGGAATGAAGAAACTAAAGCACCTAAGAGAAAAATTCCTCCATTTAGATAGTGAAAGGCAGGATATATACCTTGTTTCTCGCATGCAAATGATTGAGGATAACATGTCAGTAACACGTGTTGGTTTTGAATATTTCTTTAGTCAAGGGATGCGATGTTGTAGGGCTGCATTTAAAATTGCAATGGGTGTGGGAAATTTTAGAATACATAGGGTTCAACAAGGGCTTTTGAATGGGGATCTCATTTTGGATATGTTCCATGTTGGGACCAAAGGATCTGTTGGACGTCATGCAATGAATTTGATGATGAACTATTTTAGCTTGCATTGTGAGGTTATGCCTACAACTGGAAGGTTGCACTTGTCAGATAACTTTACTCATCGAGAGGTATTTCAAATATATAGAGAAGACATGGAAAATAGAAATGAGAAGTATGTGTTGTATCGTCACTTTACTCGATTATGGAAGGAAGAGTTTAACAATGTTTCTATTCCTCGTAAAGTTAGAATGGGTGAATGTTCAGTTTGCGCCACTTTGAAAAACATGGCAAAAGGAGCTACAACACCACAGGAAAAGAATAATTTTAAAAACCTTCTTAACAACCATCGTGAGAGTCAATCTTTAGAGAGAAAGAAAGCAATTCATCATCGAAGTAAAGCACTCAGAAATCCGGAGCGTTATATGTGTTTGTTGATCGATGGTATGGATCAAAAAAAAAACTTGTTTACCACATTTTTATCGCATCCCTAAGGACATTGGAGATGAAGTCCTTGTGCAAATGCATTTGGTTGGTGCTTTGGTATACAATGGAACTGTAATGTCCAAGGTTTTCTTCACATATCCGAATGTGCATAATGATCCAAACCTTACAGTTACTGTCATTCATCGTGTTTTGCAATCATGGAAGGGTCTTTTGCCACCAACTCTATATTTGCAACTAGATAATACTGCAAGAGAGAATAAAAATTCTACAGTCTTTGGATATTTAAGCATGCTTATTGAAAACAGGTATTTCAGAAGGTTAAGGTAAATTTCCTTCTGGTTGGCCACACTCATGATCACATTGATCAAATGTTCAGTACTTTCTCTAAGAAGTTGGCACGTAACAATGCTTTTACTCTTCCGATTTTATCTGAGCTGATTTCAGAAGCATATACTCCAAAACCAGAAGTTCAACACCTCACACAGATTATGACTTTAAGCACTTTTTCTCAATGGGCCTTGATAACAGTGCTAAGGTTTTGGCTCCATTGCACAATATTAGTTTCAACCATGTATTCTTGATGAGGAGGGTTGATGAAATAACCCTTTTATTTGCAAAGCAGTATTCATCTTCTCTTGGGTGGGAGCCTAAAGAGGGATGCAGATTCTTATTGCAGGTGCCTAATTTGTCTACTGTAACAGTGTATGGTGCAGAACAATCACCATATGAAGATAAAAACAATACAG
>CM035406.1:92854646-92857146 GCA_020310875.1 Ceratopteris richardii
AAAGGGACAAAAGGGTCATTTTCATTTTATCTCACCATATTAGCAACTCTATGGTAGGGCATATTCAAGATTTGGATACATCGAAGAAGGTGTGGGAGTGCTTGGAGAGATTGTATTCAACCTCCACAAAAGCTAGAAAAATTCAGCTCAAGAATGAGCTAAATAATCTTAGGAAAAGCCCCTCTCAAGGTGCTAATGATTACATATTAAAGGTTAAAGAGTTTGCAGATGCACTAGGGTCAATCGGTTGTGCCCTAGATGATGACGATCTTGTCGCCCACACCCTAAATGGACTTAGGGATGATGAAAAATGGAGGGCTTTCACAACATCAGTGTATGTAAGGGACTCTCTTCCTGATTTTGATCAACTAATCACTCTCATGGTGACAGAGGAGATGAACCTTGGTGGTCATAACGCCAAGGATAGCCAAGGGCAATTGTTGTATGCAGGTAGAGGAAGAGGAAGACACAACCGAGGTGCTTCAAGAGGAAGAGGAAGATATCAAAGCAACCAAGGAGGTCAAGGACAACAAGAAAATGCAGGTCAAAGAGGTGGAAGAGCCACAAATAGAGGAAGAGGTGCAAGATTTGGTGGAAGAGGACAAGCCACTTCAAATGGATGCTTTGTATGTGGTAAGCCCGGTCATTTTGCAAATGAATGCTATCATAGAGCTCAAAGACAAGGGAATCAAAGCAAAAACAACAACAATTATAGAGGGCAAGGTAATTATGCAAACACATCATCCAGCCAAGGGAATGATTATTTACTTGCCATGAGGTATGGTGAAGATACAACTCAAGCTAGTGAAGATGTATGGTATGTAGACAGTGGATGTAGCAATCATATGTCATGTCGAAAGGAGTTTTTTAGTAATTTGAAGGTCCCAAAGCATCAAGGGCATGTGGAAACAGGTGATAACTCAGAGCATATCATTCAACATGTGGGAGATATCAGTTTGGAAGGAAATCAAAGAGCAAAGTGCTTATCAGAGGTATTACATGTCCCTACTATTACCAAAAACTTGATTTCGGTAGGCCAAATGGTAGAAAAAGGCTATCAAGTTAGGTTCAATGAAAGAGGATGTTTTGTTGAGGATCCAAGGGCAGGTTTCAAGCTCATAGCAAAAGGAAAAAAGCAAGGGAGAATGTTCACAATGGACATAAATCAGCCACACCATTCAATGTATGTCACATATGGAGACAAGAGGATAGCAGATTTGGATCTATGGCATAAACGAATAGGTCACATCAACCTACAAAAGCTCAAGGACATGCAAAGGAGGAGCTTGGTAAGAGGCCTACCAAATTTTACATCTAAAATGTTGCATGAAATTTGTGTAGCTTGCCAACAAGGAAAACAATCAAGGCTGCCCTTCAAGAAGAGTACCTATGTAAGTGCAAATGTTTTAGACCTCATTCACACGGATGTTTGGGGTCCAACAAGAGAAGCATCCCTTGCTGGAAATAGGTATTTTGTAACCTTCATTGATGACTTTTCAAGAAAAGTGTGGTTGTATTGCATTAGAAACAAATCAGATGTGTTCCATTACTTCAAGAAATTCAAAGCACAGGTGGAGAAGGAATCTGGCAAGTTTATCAAAACTTTGAGATCCGATGGAGGGGGAGAGTATTTCTCCCATGAATTTTCTAAATTTTTGCAGGTCAATGGCATCAAAAGGAAATTTACATGCAGGTATACCCCTCAACAAAATGGGGTAGCAGAGAGAAAGAACAGACACATAGCAGAGGTAGCAAGGTGTATGCTCAATGAAATGAATATGCCGCATTGTTATTGGGGAGAGGCTACATATACAGCCACATACATCATGAATAGATGTCCTACATCAGGTATACATCATCTAACCCCTGAGGAAGCATGGAGTGGAAGAAAACCTTGCATTTCACATCTTAGAATCTTTGGTTGTATATGCTATGTACATGTACCTCAAGAGTTGAGGTCAAAGTTAGATGCCAAATCTGAAAGGTGTATTTTTTTTGGATATTCTATGGAACAAAAGGGGTATAAATGCTATAATCCCATCACCAAGGAGCTGAAGGTAAGTAGGGATGTTGTCTTTGATGAGTTGAATCCTTGGTATGCATGCACAAGTCCATTGCAGGTTGAAGACATAGGTGAGACAGATTTGAAGAATGATGATAGAGTTCAAGAAAGCATGGATTTGAGTGGTCCAAGCAACTCATGCAACACAAGGACACCCTCACCATGGAGTGGAAGGTTTAGGGAAAGAGAGACCAGCTCTGAAGAAAGCAAAGTCAAAGGCAAAGAGAAGATTTCAGTTGAAGAAGGAAGCTATGTGGACGAGAGCATGTTGGAAGATGAAGAGATAGAAGAAATTCAAACTCCACGAGTGGCAAAACAAAGAAAGAAGATGGCAACCACACCTAAAGGAAGTGAAAGAAGGTCTTCAAGAGTAAGATATCCAGTACAAAGGTTAACATATGATAATTTCATTGCAAAGCATTATGCATACATGACTCA
>CM035406.1:92864646-92874646 GCA_020310875.1 Ceratopteris richardii
AAATCACTTAGCTAATGATTGTTGGCATAATAATCAGAGTAATGGTGGATATAATCAGAACTATAATTCAAGAGGAAGAGGAGGCAGAAATCAAAGAGGTAATTTCAGAGGCAGAGGTGGTAGGAGTTACTTTGGAAGAAATGCAGGTAGAGGTTTCCAAAGTCAACAATATAACAACACCTACTACAATTATGCTTCAGATCAAAAGGGGGTTTACAAGACCAAGAGGTTTGCAGATGGAAGTGTGTCTAGATACAAAGCTAGACTTGTTGTCAAAGGGTTTGCTCAGACTTATGGTGTTGACTATGATGAGACTTATAGTCCTGTGGCAAAGATGACAACCATCAGGACACTTATAGCTATTGCTGCATGTAAAGGTTGGAAGTTATGTCAACTTGATGTGAAAAATGCTTTTTTGAATGGTTATATTTCAGATGATGTGTTCATGGAGCAACCTCAAGGGTTCAGAGATAAAAGGTATCCAGAACATGTGTGTAAGCTCAAGAGAGCTTTGTATGGCTTGAAGCAGGCCCCAAGGGCATGGAACTATAGACTTGTAAAGTTCTTGAAAGAACTTGGATTTCAGGTGTCTAAAGCAGATAGTAGCTTGCTTGTCAAAGCAAGTGATAATGGTTTCATATACATGTGCGTATATGTTGATGATATAATCCTTACAGGTACAGATGAAGAAGGAATACAAAGACTCAAGAAGCAAATGGAAAAGGAGTTCAAAATAAGTGACTTGGGAGACTTGTCATACTTCTTGGGCAGGGAGATTACATATACTCAACATGGAGTATTTGTGACCCAAGAAAGGTATTTGAAGAGCTTGTTAATCAAGTTTAAAATGGATGATTGCAGGGTAGCACCTACACCAATGGAGGTGAATCACAAATTGAGTAAGTTTGGAGGTGAAGAATTCAAGGACATGAGACAATATCAGAGTTTGGTTGGTAGTCTTATCTATGCTACTTTAACCACACCTGATTTATCATATTCAGTAGGGGTTTTGTCTCAATTCATGCATTGCCCAAGGAAAGAACATTGGATTGCAGTTCAAAGAGTGTTGAGGTACATTAAGGGTACACTCAATGAGGGTTTGTATTATGGGTTCACCTCAGATACAAATATGAAAATTTATAGTGATGCAGATTGGGCAGGTAATCCAGATGATAGAAGGTCAACTTTTGGATACATGTGTTATGTGGGAGATAAACTTATCTCATGGTGTTCCAAGAAGCAACATACAGTTGCTTTGTCTTCTACAGAAGCAGAGTACAAAGGCATGGTTGAAGCTGCAAAGGAAGTGATTTGGCTCAAGACTTTGATGAAGAGTTTTGACATTGTGCATGGGGTACCAATTATATATGGAGATAACATGAGTTCATTGTATTTAGCTGCTAATCCTGTTTTTCATGCCAGGACCAAACACATTGAGATTCAGTATCACTTTCTAAGAGAGAAAGTGATGGATAAGGAGATTGAAGTCATACATACTTCAACAAAAGATCAGATAGCTGATATGCTTACAAAGAGCTTGGATGGACCAAAGCTACAGAAGTTTAAAGACATGGCAGGTATAAAGAAGAAAGGAGAAACCTCAATTGATGATTGAGGGGGAGCTGTTGGTGCAGATCAATCACCAATTGAATGTTTGAAGACTAAAGAATGAAGGATGAGATCAATTCTTGAAGCTTGGAAGAAGGATACATTCAGAGTATATGAGGAATGTACACATATGTACATTAGTATAGTTATAGTTCACTTAGATCTTTGATTAGTCATAGACTTGTACAAATTTCTCTATAAATACCTTGAAAATGTCGAGGCGTGATATGAGAGCATATGTAAGAATAGATAGAAGTCAAGAAAGAGGAAGTGAGATGTCATGAGACATGTGAAAAGTTAGTTGAGTTTCCTCTCATCACTCAACTGTAACTCTCTGAATAATTGAAGAAATATTGCGCCCGATCTTTCCGTGTCTGCTCCATCTGTGGTAAATCATTTGTGAAATCCTTTTGAGGATATCTAAGTTCATAGTTAATGAGTCTATGGCTTAAGTTTCAGAGTCTAATTGTAAACAGGCTAGGAGAATTGTTAGTAGGAACATTCATATGTGTTGAGTGTTCACAGTTCTCTGAAACAGGCGCAAATTTCGATCTTAATCTTTTGGTCAGTTCTCACTCCATAGTTTAAAGTTTTGTCCAAGCAAGCACTTAATCTTTAAGTTGGAAGGTAATCTACTCGTGGCTAAAAGCATTTGCTTAAATGGGTTTTGTACTGAGAGAATTGAAGTTAAGAAGTTAGGGGTGTCTAAATCGACTTCTCAGAAGTGCAGGTTTAGACATAGGTAACTTGTGAAGTTGATTTCTCAAGTTATACTAAACCATTTGAAGAACTTTAACTTGGAGGAGGTGTGCAACTTCTAGGCGACACTCCATACAAAATTTCATAGAAAACTTTACATGTTTGATAAGTCAATGAGAAGAAAATGTGCAGCAGACTTTCTGTGTTTTATCTTCCTCACAGAATTTCTTAACTTTTGATAATTTGGAGATTGGACCTCTAATTAGGTGAAGATTTTGACTTACTCTTGATATAGAGGTGTTCTAAATTCAAGAGTAGGTTGTTCTTTTGGAGATTAACACTCTCCATCATGTATCTATCTATGGATCTATGTATCTATTTCTCTATCTATCTATTTATCTATCTACCTATCTACCTATCTATCTATCTATCTATCTATCTATCTATCTATCTATCTATCGATCTATCTATCTATCTATCTATCTATCTATCTATCTATCTATCTATCTATCTATCTGTCTGTCTGTCTATCTACCTATCTATCTATCTATCTATCTATCTATCTATCTATCTATCTATCTATCTATCTATCTATCTATCTATCTATCTATCTATCTATCTATCTATCTATCTATCTATCTATCTATCTATCTATCTATCTATCTATCTATCTATCTATCTATCTATCTATCTATCTATCTATCTATCTATCTATCTATCTATCTATCTATCTATCTATCTATCTATCTATCTCTCTCTCTCTCTATCTATGTATCTGTCTATGTGTCTATCTGTCTATTTGTCTATCTGTCTATCTGTCTATCTCTCTATCTATCTGTCTGTCTATTTGTCTATCTGTCTATTTATCTATTTGTATATTTGTCTATCGCTCTATCTATCTATCTATCTATCTATCTATCTATCTATCTATCTATCTATCTATCTATCTATCTATCTATCTATCTATCTATCTATCTATCTATCTATCTATCTATCTATCTATCTATCTATCTATCTATCTATCTATCTATCTATCTATCTATCTATCTATCTATCTATCGATCTATCTATCTATCTATCTATCTATCTATCCATCTATGTATAAATGTATCTATCTATCTATCTATCTATCTATCTATCTATCTATCTATCTATCTATCTATCTATCTATCTATCTATCTATCTATCTATCTATCTGTTGGAGCAAACCAATCACAAATTGGTGATTATACAGATCTTGGAGAATGCTTATGGTCAGAATGAAGTAAAGGAAGACATTTGCAAAATTAAGAAGAAGTCAGAATGTTGTCTTGTACACATATGTACATTAGCATAGTCATAGATGACTTAGATCTTTTGTTCAGTAAGAAGTATGTACAAATTATCTATAAATACCTTGAGAAAAGTCGGGGCATGTATGAGAGCATATGTGACAATAGTTACAAGTCAAGAATTAGGGAGATAGAAGCTATGAGATAGTGGAAAGTGAATTTGTGTTTGCTCTCATCACTCAGTTGTAATTTTCTGAGTTAATGAAGAAATATTGCGCCCGATCTTTTCGTGTCTGCTCCTTCTGTGTTTGATCATTAGCAAAATCCTTTTGAGGATATCTAAGTTGTTAGTTAATGAGCCTGTGACCTGAATTTCAGAGTCCAATTGTAAACAGGCTAGGAGAATTGTGAATAGGAACATTCATATGTGTTGAATGTCTACAGTTCTCTGAAACAGGCGCAAATTTCGTGTTTAATCTTTTGGTCAGTGCTCACTCCATAGTTTAAAGTTTTGTGCAAGCAAGCACTTAATCTTTAAGTTGGAAGGTTATCTACTCGTGGCTAAAAGCATTCGGCAAAACGGGTTAGATATTGTGAGAATCAAAGTTAAGAAGTTAGGGGTGTGTGAATCGACTTCTCAGAAGTACAGTTTCTGACATAGGTAACTTGAGAAGTTGATTTCTCAAGCTACACTTAATCTTTTGGAGTAATTCAACTTGGAATAGTTGCGCAATCTCTAGGAGATGATTCGTACAAAGTTTCATCAAAAACTTTACACGTTTGATAAGTCAGTATAAGGAAATAGTGCAGCAGACTTTTCTGTGTATCACCTTCTTCACAGATTTGTTCATCTTTTGATAATTAGAAGTTGATCCTCTAAATGTGTGAAAGGTTTTGACTTATTCTTGGTATAGAGGTGCTCTAATCACAAGAATAAGTTGTTCTTTTGGAGATTAACATTCTCCATCAGTGGTATCAGAGCAGGAGACATCAATTTGAAGAAAAGGAGGATCTCGACTCCTGCAGATTCAAGAGATTCAACATTTGAAGGATCAGGAAGTGAAAGCTTGGAGTCAAAGCTCAAGGAGAAGACAAATTGACATCAAGAAAGGCAAAAGGAGTTCAATTCGAAGTAAAGGTACATACATTGTTTGTAAAACTTGAAGATTTCAATACACAGGTGGATACAAGATGGGAGAAAGCTTGCAGATTGATAAGCTAGATAGGGAGAACTATCCAGCATGGTCCATGAGGATGGAAGCACACCTCATGAGCAAAGATCTTATATCATTCATTACAGGAGATGAAGAAAAACCAGAATTTGCAGATCCAAGTATTCCTACTAGGGAAGAACTTGCAATGTTGAAGACTTGGATGAGAAAGGATGCTCAAGCAAGGAGTATCATCTACATGGCTGTAAATGATTACCTTCTACCTCACATCAGAGGTTTAGAAAGTGCTACAGATGTTTGGAATGCCTTGGAAGAGCATTTCCAAAATACAACTAAGTCAAGGAAGTCCTCACTATGGGCTGAGTTCACAACTTTCAAGAAGAAGAGCTCACAATCAATTTCAGATTATGTGGCAAGGATGAAAGATATTGCAGATAGCTTGGGAGCAGTGGATGAAGATATTGAAGAAGAAAAGTTGGTAAGACAAATACTTACAGGTCTAAGAGGTGATGAGAAGTGGAAGCCTTTTATCTTGTCCATAGAATTGTCACTTGATCACTTTACTCCTGATCTTAATCAATTGCTAGGACACATGCTAACCTTTGAGCAGGATCTTAAAGGAGACAATGATAGAAGTACAAGTCAAGCTATGTACTCCAAAGATAAGAAAAAGAATGGCAAGGGAAAGCAATCAAATGAGGATGAAGGGAACTCAAATCAAGCCAACTTCACAAAAGGGAAGACAAATTTCAGAGGTAAAGGAAGAGGAGGTAAGAACAAAGATAATGCTAAAGCTTGTTGGATTTGTGGCAGAACAAATCATTTGGCAAATGATTGTTGGTATAACAATCAAAGTGGAGGATACAGCAATCAGAATTATAGTCAAAGAGGTAGAGGAGGCAGAAATCAAAGAGGCAATTTCAGAGGAAGAGGTGGTAGGACATCATATGGTAGAGGAGGTGGAAGAAACTTCCAATCTCAGTCCTACAACAATAATTATTACAATTATGCATCAGATCAGAAGGATGACATGACTCTTATCTTGAATGCAACTCATGAATTAATGGGAGAAGATCAAAGAGTGTTTTATATTGACTCAGGGTGTAGTAACCATCTGAGTGGAAACCTATCCTTGATGACTGATATGGAAGCAAGGGTGAATGGACATACAGTTCAAACAGGTGACAATACTAAACATAAAGTGGAGAGCATTGGATCAGTGAAGACAAAGAGTGGAAGTACACTTCTGAGCAAGGTACTTTATGTTCCTACTATTCCTAAAAATTTGATAAGTGTAGGGCAAATTGTGGAGAAAGGATATGAGGTAAGATTTACAAATGATGGTGTCTATGTACAAGATCCAAATCAGGGATATAGAACCATAATTGCAGGTAAAAAGGAGGGAAGATTGTTCACTCTCAAAGTCCAAGGTAATGTAGGACATGCATTGTTTACCTATGGAGGTCAAAAGGTATCTGAATTAGACCTATGGCATAAAAGGCTAGGTCATTTCAATGAGAGAGCTATAAAGGAGATGTCAAAGAATCAGATAGTGCTTGGATTGCCAAACATTGAAGGGCAACATATGGTGTACAAGTGTGAAGCTTGTCAATTAGGTAAAGCACATAAAAGTTCTTATAACAAATCAGGGTACAAGTATTCAAATATGCTTGAATTGGTTCATACAGATGTATGGGGTCCCTCAAGGGACTATAGCATAAATGGATCCAGATATTATGTGTTGTTTGTTGATGATGCAACCAGGTGGATTACTTTGTATGTAATCAAGGACAAATCAGAAGTCTTCAAGACATTCAAACATTTCCATGCTTATGCAGAAAGGATCACAGGACAAAAACTAAAGAGGTTAAGATCAGATGGAGGGGGAGAGTATTTCTCAAAAGAGTTTGATGATTATTTGTGGAATGCAGGTATCAAAAGAGAAGTAACTTGCAGGTACTCCCCTCAACAGAATGGAGTAGCAGAAAGGAGGAATAGGACTCTTGTAGAGTTTGCAAGAGCCATGATGAAGGAAAAGAATTGTCCAAATTACTTATGGGCAGAGGCCATTAACACTGCAACATACCTTGTGAATAGGTTGCCTTGTAAAGCTTTGGATGGAGGAACCCCTTATGAAGCATGGTGGGGTAAGAAGCCTAGTCTTGATCATTGTAAAGTATTTGGATGTATTGCATATGCTTATGTTCCTTCACAATTAAGACATAAGCTAGAACCAAAAGCAGAGAAGTATGTGTTTATTGGATATGATGATAGACAAATGGGTTACAGGTTGTGGAGTCCATCCACAAAGCAATTTCTTGTTACGAAAGATGTAACATTTGATGAGCAAAACATGTGGTATACAGGATCACCAAATGAGTATGCAGGTGTTGAAGAAATTCAAAGGAAAGGAAAGGCAAAGGTAAAGGTATGTGAAGAAATTGTTGATGAAGTTGACTCTAGATGTAGAGTGCAGGATCATGTAGAAGAAGGGCCAAGATTTGATCCAGAATCAAATGAGGCTGAAACTTCAAGAAGTGCAGAAATTAGAAGATCTACAAGAGAAAGGAAAGAGCCTATAAGGTATAGTTATGATACATCTTTCCTAACAACAAGAGATTATGCTTACATTGTGAAAACAGAAGAAGATCCAACCACTTATGAAGAAGCCAAAGGTAAACAGAATTGGGAGAAGGCAATGCAAGAAGAGTATGATGCTCTACTTGAAAATGAAACTTGGGAATTAGTACCAAGACCAAAGAATCAGAAAGTCATTGGATGCAAGTGGGTATACAAAACAAAGAGGTTTGCAGATGGTAAGGTGTCTAGATATAAGGCTAGACTTGTGGTTAAAGGTTATGCCCAAACTTATGGGGTAGATTATGATGAAACCTTTAGTCCTGTTGCTAAGATGTCTACAATTAGGACATTGATTGCTATTGCTGCTTGCAAAGGATGGAAATTATCACAATTGGATGTGAAGAATGCATTTCTTAATGGTTACATTGCAGATGAAGTATATATGGAGCAACCAGAAGGCTTCATGGAGTCAATTGGATCAGATTATGTGTGTAAGCTCAAGAGAGCTTTATATGGGTTGAAGCAAGCCCCAAGAGCTTGGAATTACAGATTGGTCAAGTTCTTGAATGAATGTGGATTTCAAGCATCAAAGGCAGATAGTAGCTTGCTAGTGAAGGCAAGTGAAAATGGATATATTTACATGTGCATTTATGTTGATGATATTATTGTTACAGGAACAGATGCTCAAGGAATCAATGAACTCAAGAAGCAAATAGAGAAAGAGTTTAAGATAAGTGACTTGGGAAACTTATCTTATTTTCTAGGAATGCAGATTGTGTATACTCAACATGGAGTATATGTTTCACAAGAGAGATACTTGAAGAATCTTTTGATCAAGTTTAACATGGAAGATTGCAAGACCTCAACTACTCCATTGGAGGTAAATCATAAATTAAGCAGGTATGGAGGTGAAGAGTTCAATGACATGAAGAAATATCAGAGTTTGGTAGGTAGTCTAATCTATGCTACCTTGACAAGGCCAGACCTATCATATGCAGTAGGTGTGTTGTCACAATTTATGCATTGTCCAAAGAAGACTCATTGGATTGCAGCCCAAAGGGTACTCAGATATATCAAAGGAACCCTAAGTGAAGGTTTGTACTATGGTTTCACTTCTGACACAAGAATCAAAGTGTTTAGTGATGCAGATTGGGCAGGTGACTCAGATGATAGAAGGTCTACTCATGGATATCTATGTTATGTTGGAGACAAGTTAGTGTCTTGGTGTTCAAAGAAGCAACACACAGTTGCTTTATCATCCACAGAGGCTGAGTATAAGGGAATGGTAGAAGCTGCAAAAGAAGTTATATGGTTAAAGACCTTGATGAAAAGTTTTGAGACTGATCATAGTACTCCAATAATTTTTGGAGACAATATGAGTTCTTTGTATTTGGCAGCTAACCCTGTTTTTCATGCCAGGACTAAGCATATAGAGATACAGTATCATTTCTTGAGGGAAAAGGTACTTGATAAAGAGATTGAAGTGATGTACACTCCAACAAAAGAACAAGTGGCAGATATGATGACAAAAAGCTTGGATGGACCTAAGCTACAGAGATTCAAGGAGATGGCAGGAGTGAAGAAGAATGGAATAATCACAATTAGTGATTGAGGGGGAGCTGTTGGAGCAAACCAATCACAAATTGGTGATTATACAGATCTTGGAGAATGCTTATGGTCAGAATGAAGTAAAGGAAGACATTTGCAAAATTAAGAAGAAGTCAGAATGTTGTCTTGTACACATATGTACATTAGCATAGTCATAGATGACTTAGATCTTTTGTTCAGTAAGAAGTATGTACAAATTATCTATAAATACCTTGAGAAAAGTCGGGGCATGTATGAGAGCATATGTGACAATAGTTACAAGTCAAGAATTAGGGAGATAGAAGCTATGAGATAGTGGAAAGTGAATTTGTGTTTGCTCTCATCACTCAGTTGTAATTTTCTGAGTTAATGAAGAAATATTGCGCCCGATCTTTTCGTGTCTGCTCCTTCTGTGTTTGATCATTAGCAAAATCCTTTTGAGGATATCTAAGTTGTTAGTTAATGAGCCTGTGACCTGAATTTCAGAGTCCAATTGTAAACAGGCTAGGAGAATTGTGAATAGGAACATTCATATGTGTTGAATGTCTACAGTTCTCTGAAACAGGCGCAAATTTCGTGTTTAATCTTTTGGTCAGTGCTCACTCCATAGTTTAAAGTTTTGTGCAAGCAAGCACTTAATCTTTAAGTTGGAAGGTTATCTACTCGTGGCTAAAAGCATTCGGCAAAACGGGTTAGATATTGTGAGAATCAAAGTTAAGAAGTTAGGGGTGTCTGAATCGACTTCTCAGAAGTACAGTTTCTGACATAGGTAACTTGAGAAGTTGATTTCTCAAGCTACACTTAATCTTTTGGAGTAATTCAACTTGGAATAGTTGCGCAATCTCTAGGAGATGATTCGTACAAAGTTTCATCAAAAACTTTACACGTTTGATAAGTCAGTATAAGGAAATAGTGCAGCAGACTTTTCTGTGTATCACCTTCTTCACAGATTTGTTCATCTTTTGATAATTAGAAGTTGATCCTCTAAATGTGTGAAAGGTTTTGACTTATTCTTGGTATAGAGGTGCTCTAATCACAAGAATAAGTTGTTCTTTTGGAGATTAACATTCTCCATCACTATCT
>CM035406.1:92882146-92884646 GCA_020310875.1 Ceratopteris richardii
AAAGGACAAGAAGAAAGCTAACAAAGGAAAGCAACAATCAGGTGAAGATGAAGGCACAACTAGTCAAGCCAACTTCCTAAGAGGTAGAGGAGGTGGCAAAGGTAGAGGAAGAGGCAGGAACAACAAAGATGGAGCCAAGGCATGCTGGATTTGTGGTAAGACAAATCATTTAGCTAATGATTGTTGGCATAATAATCAGAGTAATGGAGGATACAATCAAAACTATAATTCAAGAGGAAGAGGTGGCAGAAATCAAAGAGGTAATTTCAGAGGCAAAGGTAGTAGGGGTTACTCTGGAAGAAATGCAAGTAGAGGTTTCCAAAGTCAACAATATAACAATACCTACTACAATTATGCTTCAGATCAAAAGGAAGATTCAACATTGATAATGAATGCAACTTGTGAAAGGCAGAATGAAGATCAAAGAGTCTTCTACATTGACTCAGGGTGTAGCAATCACCTAAGTGGTAATATAGCCTTGATGACTGATTTGGAGAATAAGGTATCTAATCATGTTGTTCAAACAGGTGACAACACAAAGCACAATGTGAAGTCAATTGGATCAGTGAAGGCCAAGGATGGTAGCACCTTATTGAGTAAGGTCTTGTATGTTCCTACAATTCCTAAGAATTTGGTAAGTGTAGGACAAATTGTGGAAAAAGGTTATGAAGTAAGATTCACTAATGAAGGAGTGTTTGTGGAAGACCCTAGCAATGGGTATAAACAAATTGTTTCAGGGAAGAAAGAAGGAAGATTGTTCACATTGAAAATTCAAGGTAATGTTGGTCATGCCTTGTTCACTTATGGAGGACATAAGATCTCTGAGTTAGATCTTTGGCACAAGAGGCTTGGACATTTCAATGAAAGAGGTATTAAAGACATGATTAATAATGGTTCAGTGCTTGGATTGCCTAATGTTGCAGTCAACATATGACATACAGATGTGAGGCATGTCAATTAGGTAAGGCTCATAAGCAAACCTATTCTAAGCATGGGTTTATGTATTCAGAGAAACTTGAGTTGGTACACACAGATGTGTGGGGACCATCAAAGGACTTCAGTATCAATGGCTCAAGGTATTATGTGATTTATGTTGATGATGCTACTAGATGGATCACTATCTATGTGATTAAAGATAAGTCAGAAGTATTCAATACTTTCAAACATTATCATATGTATGCAGAGAGAATTACAGGACATAAGTTGAAGAGACTAAGGTCAGATGGAGGGGGAGAGTATTTCTCTAATGAGTTCACTGATTACTTGTGGAATGCAGGTATAAAAGGAGAGGTTACTTGCAGGTACTCTCCTCAACAAAATGGTGTAGCAGAAAGGAGGAATAGGACTGTTGTTGAGTTTGCAAGATCCATGATGAAGGAGAAAAATTGCCCAAATTATTTGTGGGCTGAGGCTGTAAATACAGCTACTTATTTGGTCAATAGGCTACCTTGTAAAGCTTTGCAGGGTATGACACCATATGAGGTATGGTGGGGTAAGAGACCTACACTAGACCATTGCAAAGTATTTGGATGTTTGGCCTATTCATATGTGCCATCACAATTAAGGCACAAATTGGAACCTAAAGCTGAAAAATATGTGTTTAGTGGTTATGATGATAAGCAGATGGGTTACAGGTTGTGGAATCCATCCACAAAACATTTTCTTGTATCAAAAGATGTTACATTTGATGAGCAAGGTACTTGGTATGCAGGTACTATCAATATTAATACAGATGATGAAGAAATTGTGAGCCAAAGGAAAGGTAAATCAAAGGTTCAGATATTTGATGAGCAAGAGAATAATGAAGTGCAGGTTGAAGTGGGAGAAACACCAAGATTTGATCCTGAATGTGAAGAACCAGAAACCTCAAGAAGTGGAGAACTTAGGAGGTCTACAAGGAATAAATGGCAACCTACAAGGTATAGCTATGATACTTCATTCTTGACTACTAAGGATTATGCTTACATGATTAAAGCAGATGAAGACCCTTCTACATATGAAGAGGCAAAAGGTAAAGAGATTTGGGAGAAAGCTATGCAAGAAGAATATGATGCATTGATGGAGAATCAAACATGGGATTTGGTTCCAAAGCCAAATAGCCAGAAGATAATTGGATGTAAGTGGGTTTATAAGACAAAAAGATTTGCAGATGGAAGTGTGTCTAGGTACAAAGCTAGACTTGTTGTGAAAGGGTTTGCTCAGACATATGGTATTGATTATGATGAAACTTATAGTCCTGTGGCAAAGATGACAACCATCAGGACACTTATAGCAATTGCTGCATGTAAAGGTTGGAAATTGTGTCAATTAGATGTGAAGAATGTTTTTTTGAATGCTTACATTTCAGATGAAGTTTTCATGGAGCAACGTCAAGGATTCAGAGATGGAAGGTATCCAGATCATGTGTGTAAGCTCAAGAGAGCTTTATATGGCTTGAAGCAGGCCCCAAGGGCATGGAACTATAGACTTGTAAAGTTCCTAAAAGAACTTGGATTTCAAG
>CM035406.1:93497146-93757146 GCA_020310875.1 Ceratopteris richardii
CACCTGTGCTCTACTATCATGATCTGGAGGTGGCATAGGCAGATAGTTGTCTTCCTGCATTTGGAGCCACAGAAGAGCCCTCCTCTGATCGTTGGGTAAGCATCTGGATTGTATAATCCAGGTCATCATCAGCCATCTCTAAGTACTCATGCATGATGATCCCTACAGTATCAGACAGAACTCTTGTTCTCATAAGACTTTTTTTGTGTGTGTGAATGTGTGTGTGTGTCTATGTGTGTATGTGTGTATGCATGTGTATGTGTGTGTAAATTTGTGTGTATATGTGTGTGTATGTGTGTGTCTATGTGTCTATGTGTGTGTATGTGTATGCATGTATCTATGCATATGCATGTGCATTATGTATGCATATGTATGCATATGTGTATATCTGTGTATGCATGTATGTATGTATGCATATGCATATGCATTATGTATGCATATGTACGCATGTATGTGTATGTGTGTGTATGTCTCTCTCTATGTGTGTGTATGCATATATGTGTGTATGTGTGTGTGTGTATGTGTGTGTGTCTATGTGTGTATGTGTATGTGTGTATGTGTGTGTATGTGTGTGTATGCATGTAAGCATGTATGTATGCATATGCATGTGCATTATGTATGCATATGCATGTGCATTATGTATGCATATGCATGTGCATTATGTATGCATATGTATGCATGTGTGTGTATGTGTGTGTATGCACGTAAATATGTATGTATGCATATGCATATGCATTATATATGCATATGTATGCATGTGTGTGTATGTCTCTTTACGTGTGTGTGTGTGTATGCATATATGTGTGCATGTGTATGCGTGTATGCATGTGTATGTGTGCATATGAATTTAAGCATGTATGTATGCATATGCATGTGCATTATGTATGGATATGTATGCATGTGTGTGTATGTGTGTGTATGCATGTAAGTATGTATGTATGCATTTGCATATGCATTATGTATGCATATGTATGCATGTATGTGTATGTGTGTGTGTGTATGTCTCTCTACATGTGTGTGTGTATGCATATATGTGTGTGTATGTGTCTATATGTGTGTGTATATGTATGTATGTGTGTGTGTGTGTGTCTATGTGTGTGTGTGTCTATGTGTGTATATGTGTGTGCGTCTATGTGTGTATGTGTGTGTCTATGTTTGTATATATCTGTGTATCTATATATATGTATCTCTATGCATGTGCATGTGTGTGTGTGTGTAAATGTGTGTGGATGTATCTGTGTGTGTGTGTAAGTGTGTGTGTCTATGTATGTGTGTGTATATGTGTGTGTGTATGTCTATGTGTGTGTGTGTGTCTATGTGTGTATGTGTGCGTGTCTATGTGTGTATATACATGTGTATCTATATATATATGTGCCTGTATGCATGTGTATATGTGTGTGTAAATGTGTTTGGATGTGTGTGTGTGTAAGTGTGTATGTGTCTATGAGTGTGAATGTGTTTATGTGTGTGTATGTGTCTATGTGTATGTATGTGTCTATGTGTGTGTGTATGCATGTATGTATGCATATGCATGTGCATTATGTATTCATATGTATGAATATGTGTGTGTTTGTGTGTGTATGCATGTAAGTATGTATGTATGCATATGCATATGCATTATGTGTATATGTCTATGTGTGTAGGTGTGTGTATGTTTGTGTGTGTGTCTATGTGTGTACATGTGTGTATGCATGTGTATGTGTGTGCAAATTTGTGTGGATATGTGTGTGTATGTGTCTATGTGTGTGTATGTGTGTATGTGTGTGTATGTGTGTGTATGTGTGTGTATGTGTGTGTATGTGTATGCATGTATCTATTCATATACATGTGCATTATGTATGCATATGTAATCATATGTGTGTGTATGCATGTAAGTATGTATGTATGCATATGCATATGCATTATGTATGCATATGTATGCATGTATGTGTATGTGTGTGTATGTCTCTCTATGTGAGTGTGTATGCACATATGTGTGTGTATGTGTGTGTGTACGTGTGTGTCTATATATGTATGTGTATGTGTGTATGCATGTGTATGTGTGTGTATGCATGTAAGCATGTATGTATCCATATGCATGTGCATTATGTATGCATATGTATGCATGTGTGTATGTGTGTATATGCATGTAAGTATGTATGTATGTGTGTGCAGAGCAAAGAAGAGCACAAGGCAGAGAAAAAGACGGATCCCAAAAATTTTCCGATTTGGATACCTTGTTTTTGTATCATAATCATTTTGTAATATAATTTCCGATGTAAATGCACTAAAGGAATCCTCTAGATGCATCCCCACAAAAAATTAGTAGCTTACCCATGTAAATTAGTAGGAAATTAGCCTTTTAGTGAATAAAGTGCCGGTCTCTTGTGTGAAAGGACCATTTTTTAGGGCACATGTATATAAGTGAATTTGTGACTATTTGTAAGCACTTTTTGGCCATTGTGAGAATCAAGAGCACAGAAATTCGAATTTGTGTCTTCCTCTCTCTGTATCATCTTCTTTGTGAGCTTGTATGCATGTGTGTTGCTTGAAAAGAGTGTTAGGAAGTGTTGTCTATCCATGAGAGTGTTTGTTTGTTGTGGTTAAGGTGTGTGTGAAGTGTAGGAAGTGCTGAAGTGTAGGAACGTCATTCCCATGACTCCGTATTTTGCTCATAACTTGAAGTAGAAGTGTGAGAATTGAGTAAAAATACCACCATTGGATGCGTCTTCTCAAGAGCTTTGAAACGCATATGCTATTTGCTATATTCGAAGTTCGGAGCTGAGAGAAAAGCTCAATCTACTGTTGGTTGCTGCTCCAAGTATCGTGATACCACGACTGATAGTTGAAGCTTGTTTGGATTAGTCTTTGCCTTGTTTGCACTCTTTGGGAAGCTCATTTGCATTGATCATCATTTGAATGCATGTCCTCATACACTCAGCTAGGTTTTGATACTCATCGGATTGATAAATAAAGCGTGAATCCCCACTATATGCACTTGAGGGGGATTGAGGTATAGTCTCTTTCTCCACAAGTCCCTAGGATTGTCCTTAGGTACACACGTTTTTGGCGCCGTTGCTGAGGAATGGCAAATCAAACTGAGGCATTCGTGTGATGGTAAGTAGCTTTTAGCATTGAAGCGAGTAGAGGAGTTGTGAATTTCTCTTCTTTGGTAAGTCACATTTATCCGCACTTATTTCTTGTCACTCTTGGAGTGTGTGTAATGAGTTGTTAGTCTAGGGAAGTGAGTGGAGTGAGTAGAGTAGGAGGAGTAAGGGAGTAGGTTAGGAAGCTAGTGTAGTTATTAATCTTATCTTTGTTGAAGTCTTTGTGGTTAGGAGAACTTTTCAAGAAAGGTATAAAACCAAAAAAATTGTCTTTTTTAAGTTACTTGTTTGCAAAGCAAGTATCGTGAGAGCTATCCGTCGGGTATCGTAAGCTGAGATCAGGGCTTTTGAGCTGCGCAGAGCGAGTCAGAGTGGTTGGAGAGTTGAAAGAGAGTTCCCAAGGTAAGCACATTCATCATTCTCTCATCTATGCCAAATAAATTAAGTGTTTCAGTAAAACGACCTGCGGCGAATATCGTGGAAGCTATCCTGGGGTGAGGAAAGTTCATTTTTGAGATTAAAAGTGAGGGGAGAGGGTGGATGAGCTTTAGAAACCCTTGTATGCACTCAAAATTCAAAAAAAATTGTCAAAAAGTAAACAAGTGTCAAGTATCGTGTTCTCCCGTGGTCGAGTATCGCGATACCTGAGTATCGTGATCTCCTATGGTCGAGTATTGTGATACCTGGCCTTGCTGAGTATCGTGTATCATCGAACACTTTTCACGATACCTGCCAAGTATCGGGTATCGTTGAATTGGGTTTGGCGATACTTGTCACAGATCATGTATCGTTGATAAGTTCTCACAATACTCCTCGGATATCGCATATTGTATATCGTGAAATTTAGATCGCGATACTCATTGGGTATCGTGTATCGCGAAAGGCAAATTTCCCGATACCAAACAAATATCGAGTATCGTCGGGAATTTTCTCGCGATACTTGTTGTGTGTCGAATATCGTGGACATTTTCTAGTGGAGTATTGTGTATCGCATATCGCAAGATTTCTGATCGCGATACCTGTGAAGTATCGAGTATCGTGGGACACAGCAAGGTCAAGTATCGTGTATCGAGTTTCTGAAGTATCGTATATCGTGTTTCCTGAAGTATCGTGTATCGAGTTTTTGTAGATATCGTATATCGTGTCCAGTCAAGTGGTCGAGTATCGTGTATCGTTTGCTTAAGTATCGCGTATCGTGGTACCTTTCTAGTGTCAGGTATCGAGTATCGTGGTATAATCTTTTGGTGTGAGATATCGTATATCGTGTTCCTCAGAGGAAGTTTCTCAGTCACTCAAGTAAATTCCATAAATTGGGACCTCAGCAAGGAGCTTTGGAGGCTAGGAGTGGTTAAAACAAGAAGAGAACTTTTAAGTGAATGAACCTAAGGTCTGGGAGAACCCAAGGAAGCCGAAGAAGTGTAATCTCTTCAGTGGGAAGTGTAGCCGAACCCAGTAGCTGCTCACATTATTCGGAAACCTCTAGTGAGTCAGAGGAAGACATTCCCATGGCTTCCGAGGTCATGCAGAACACTGTACCAATGAGTGGCATGATGTCAATTATTGAGGGAGAATATCGGATATCTTTGGAATATGTGAACACCAACCAAAATGAGATACCTATCTACCTAGATGGTCTAAACCAATCACTGGCCAGATTGAAGAAAGCTTCAGATGCGTACATAGTGCCTAGGCAAGTAGTTAAGTATGAAGGGGAAATTTATATGGACAAGAGAGACATCCAGCATGTAGTTACGGAACACCCTGAAAGTATCAACGAGCACGGGGAAGAAGATAATGCTCATAACCCTAATACAAAGGGACATTAAGAACAAGTGACCACTCCCAGAGGGAGATCTACTATTGTTAGGGTTTGGAGAGGAGACCTGGTTCCCCAAGATGACTCCTTGATGGATGTGTATTTGATCAATGGAATGGAGCATCTCCTTAGAGCCCACTCTTCCTTATGGGAAGTAGCCCCTAACCCAGTTACTGTCTATGAGTTACAAGATCCTGAATTCCCCCCCATCATCACATATTTGGACAAAAATCATAGGAGATATTGGCCTCTAACAGAGTTAGAAAGAGCAGGGTTGAAGTATCAGAACATTCCGGTGTTCCCTCCTAGGGATCAAGCTACTACTTCTCAGAACCGTCAAGGAACCTTTCAAGACAAATCACCCCATGTGCAATTTTCTATGCCTGCAAATAATCCGAACTATCGGCCTCAGCCACCTATTGATCCAAGGAATAGAATCCCTGTCCCAGATAGACCACATTTGGTAAGAGAACCTGGTATACCGATAGGAAGACCAGTTTTCCCTGTGATGCCTAGACCACCTGAGGCAGGAAGATGATTAAGACCCATCCAAGTCGCTAAATGCATGAGAAACCATTATGATGGCTCTAGTGAACCTTACAATCATATAGCAGAATTCAAGCAAGTAATCAGAGCTGAACAAGTGGTTTTGGAAGGATTAGTTAATGGATCATTAAGATCACTAGTGTATGTGAAAAGAGTTCAAACTTTGCAAGAATGTATTGGCCTAGAGGACAATCTAGGAGAAGATCTGAAAATACCTCAGGGTAGTGTGAAAAGTGAAGATTCAGGCGCATCAAACCCTAAGAACAATGTAGAGGAAACAGCCGACTTAGTAGCCAAGAAGTTGAACGTTCAAGGACAGAGGAATTGTTGGAGCAAGTCTATGACAAGTCTAAGTATTGGCTTGAGTCTCACAAAGTCTTAGAAAAAGCTTTAAAAAGAAGACTATGTAAAGTTCACTTGTGAACTACCTCTTGTAACTTTTGAAGAGTTTACTTAATGTAAAAGTAAGAGAATCTTAAGTGGTTGAGTCCACTTGATCAAGAATGGAAAGAGGAGCCACGAATTCGTGATTTGTGGTAGGTAGAGAATCAAATCAATCATTGATTGATTGGAGAGTGATTGAGGGAAGTTAGCCTCCCAAACTCAACTATAAATAGATGGCAGTTTTAGTCGTGGTTAGAGAGACCTATGTGAAGACCTCCAAGAGCTGAGCTTTATGCCATATCAAGGTGTGATTACAAGGCACACATATGTATCAGTAAGTCATTGTATTGTACAAGCAATATACTTTCATTTTCATGATTATTTGAGTTCATCTTTCCATGTTCTTGTGAAGTGTACTACTCACTGCCATTACTCTCATTTTTTCTCAGTCAGCTTGCAGAGATGTTTTCTCTGAGCTTGGTGCATCATTTTCAGTGATTTAACTTGGTAAAGTTAGCTCTATAAGTCTACTATATTCTCATAAATTTTCATGTCATTTGGATGTTGCAATCTTCAGTTATGTTCATTTGAAGTCAACAGGGTCTGTTCATCTTCACCTCTCTGTCAGGTACCCGACTTTTTCACTCATCTTGTCAGAGGTGTTTCTCAGTGGTTACTTATCCAAATTCAGTGATTTAAAGCTTGTTGGATTCAACTTATGGTCTAGTATAACCATACACATTTTCATAATCATTGGATTTCTACATTTTGAGTTATGGTGATTTTTCTGCGCACTGGTCTATTTCTGTAGCAGCCCGTGAAAATCGGGATGATGTCATCACTTGTTAAAACTCATTCTCAGTGTGTGCTTTGTTATTTTTGATGAGATTACTCTTGAAAGTTAGCTCTTTAAGTTGCCTAGACTTCCCCAAGAGGAATTGAGCTAATTGCTGCTGTGCTCAGAGAATTATGTAAAACACTGGACAGGTGTATGAACCAAGAATAGCAAGTTTTCACCTCTGAGCTAACTCCAACTTATCTGTTTTGATCTATCTTTTTGAGAGTGATCTTCCAAGGTACATAGGGTGTCTAATACATCCATTGGCAAGCTAAAAGGGCCCACCATATACTCCTGGAGTTCATTTGGCTGGTGTAGATCAAGGATTTTGCAACACCTCTTCATCTTCAAGCACATACCTATCCATCTCTTCACACGAATTACCCCAACAACCCAATGAGAGTGCCCATGCTTAGAAGATGTATGCATTGTGGAGGTGATCATCCCTCTCATTTGTGCACTAGGGGTGTAGTCGCACCACTTGCTTATGCTTACAATAGACCACCTATTTCGGGCCCTCTACAATATTGCAGCATAGAACAAAAGTACACAAACCACAGTACAGAAAACTGTCCTTACAATCGACAATCAAGACCAGTACAACCACTCATGAGACCTTATGGATACACGCAGAGTGATCAAGGAGGAGAAGTCTTTAGATATCCTCCATATCAGTAGCAGGCACCATCACCACGACCCTATGCTTATCAAAGTTACACTCAACCACAACCAGTGTTAGGACAACAACTGCCCCATCCTCAAAATGTAGTCTCAATGAAAGTAGCTAGACAGGAAGAGAACCTTGAGAGAGCAATCATTCCAGCCACGCCTTTGACTAGTAGCAAACCATATGATTCATCCTATGACCATAATCAAGGAGATTATTCCGCATATGAGAGCTTCATGATAGAATATGGACAAACATACGAACCTTACGCATATGGCATGGAAGCACTAGATGATTCTTACGGATATGAGCAGGATTATGTGTCATTGATGTACACAGCTCCCGGAGCACCCATACCCCCCCGACCTATGAATAGACCGCCTGTACCCAGAGGACCATGTTATAGATGCGGAGGTGATCATTATATCAGAGAATGTACACTACCAAACCCACCACCTCCACAGTGAGTTTGGGAAGGATACTGTAGTGATTGTGGTAAAGAACATCTTTTCAGAGTTTGCCCCAAAAATCCTAACAAAGTTAACTCGAACGTGCAGATTAATGTGATAGAAGTGATAGAGTCATCATGGAGTGATAAGAAGTACACCGTGCCATTGAAAGCAATTACAAGAGCTAAAGTTAAAGAGACACCAGAAAAAACTGGGGAGAATGACCAAAGTGACAGAGAGGTGAACCCACCCACACCTGAAAGAGTTGAAGACTCGGAAGAGCCTGGAAAAAGTATCACAAGTAAACGAACCCAGAGATGGAAGAATCGTAGAGATAGGATAAAGGAAACGAAACTACAGCAACAAATGGAGAAGAAAAAAAATGAACCAGATCAAAAAGAAAAACAAAAACTTGAAGAAGAAAATAAAAAAGGAAAGTATAAAAAAGAAGAGGTAGGATCAGTTTTAGCAAATCCCATGCCAGAAGAGTTAGTCATGTGGATACAGGCATACCAGGCACGAATCAGAGCAGGACCGACCATTGAACAACATGAAAAAGAATATCCTAGAGGTGACTTAGAGAAAGAAAGGTTGGAGATTTGCAAGAAATTAATCGAAGTAGCTCAACAGACCTTAGCAAAACCTATCTGTAGATTACCCAATTCACGAATTCCCGAAGAAGAATTCCAAGAGTGTGTCATCCTTAATGACCCTGAGAAAACCAAAGAAGGTGAGACACGTAATGGAAATCACTGTGAGGATAAAAGGGAAGGATCCATTGTTCCCGAAGTAGATGGGGAATGGCCTAAAGACTTGTGGGCAAAGGTCCAAGAAAAGAGATAGAAAGTGGAAGGAATAGAACCACCCTTTGAAGAGTTAGAAGCAGAAGGTGAATTAGAACATTCAATATATGAGCTGAATTCAGAAGGATTATTACCCTTTGATCAAAGTGAAAAGGAAAATGATAGTGAAAAGGTCTTGCCCAATTACACAGGAGAATACGAACATAATTAGGAATTATAGCGCATTCCCTCAATAAGAAAAAAAGAACAGAACCCATCAGTCCAAACATCGGACATCATACAACACCTTAGAAAGGTAAAAATCCCTTGCACTCTGACATTGGAAGAACAGTTGAAGGTCAGACCACATTTGAAGGAGAAATTAACCAGTCAATTGGAGATCAACGCAAAAGAGAAGGAGATGCCTGATGAAGTAAATGCAGTAAAAATCCCAATCGATAAGGTTGGAGTTAGTGAGGGAGATGAAGGAAACACGTGTCTTCCAATTACCTATAGGGGTTATACCACTAAAGCCATCTTGGATTCTGGAGCAGGAGTAGGAATTGCAACTAGAGAAATCTGGGAGAAATGGGGAAAACCAGCTCTAAGACCAACACGCATGAAGATACGAATGGCAGACGGGCACATTGAACGACCCTTGGGATTATTGGAGCGGGTAATTTTTACCACTTGCGGAGTTGAATTCGAGCACACCTTAGCAATATGTCAATTTGAAAGGGCTAGCAATTATGAAATGATACTTGGAAGACCCTTCATGAGATAGCTAAAGGTAGTGCAAGATTGGGGAAAGGATGCAGTATACTTACAACATGAAGGAACCACAACAAGAATAAACCTCCACACATACACGTATCAAGATGTTCCCCCCTTGCAATGGAATCAGATTCATAAGGAGGAAGACGAGCAGTCCATTCACAGTATAGGTTCAAGTGATCAATCATGGATGAACAAAGACACTGATCTATGGATATGCCAAACTGCGAAAAAGGAAGAGGATAGGAGGAAAGGATGGCAGCACAGGCAAGGAGTTGCTAGATCTGTACAAGATCCAGCTTACATGCCTCAAATATTCCTAGATGAAGAATTCGAACCTCATGGTTGGATGGAGATTTTAGCCACTCTCGACGTGTGTGTAAATGAAGAAGTGATAACCATGAGTGAATGCATTGATGAGGAAGGATATGACATTAGTCTATACGTGGTAGTTCTTCAAGAGGCTGAAGAAGGAGAAGTAATTGAAAAAGAATGGAAGGAGGATTACGAGAGCATTGAAATGGAACATGAACATATGGAAACGAAATGAAACTCAAGGAGTAAGTGTCATACTTAATGAAATAAATCAAGAAAGGACAAAGGAAGAAGGGCTTGGATTAGATAAAGCAAAAGATGATGAAGAAAACAAGCCTCAAGACCAATTTGAAGTGCCTGCCCACTTCAAAAAAATATGAAGTAGAAGAGAGGAGAATTGCTATTCAAATGCCAAAACGAGAAGCACAGCCAGGAATAGCATATGACAACAAAGAGCAGACCAAGAAAATAGTAGTAACCTTAGAGGAAGGAGAAGAACGATGTACTTTTATAGGTCAAGATGTCTCACAGGACGAAGAGCAAGAGTTGATACGACTCATTCGAGAATATAGGGATGTCTTTGCTTGGACATATAAGGATTTGAAAGGAGTAGATCCTTCTATATGTGCACATAGAATCCCTATGACATCTGAAGCTAAACCTTCCAAACAAAGACCTTACACATATAACAATGTTTACTCAGTGAAGATCAAAGAAGAACTCGATAAGCTGTTAGATGTTGGGTTCATTTATGAAATTGAACACGCGGAATGGGCGTCACCTTTGGTGGTCATACTGAAAAAGAATGGTAAGCTAAGGGTATGCATTAATTTGAAAACGGTAAATACTGTCACCATAAGAGATAGTTATCCATTAACCATCACGGATCATCTTTTGGAAAGAGTGGCAGGGAAGGAAGTTTATAGTTTTTTGGATGGCTTTTCAGGGTATAATCAAGTAGCCATCGCTCCTGATGACCAACATAAAACAGCCTTTGCAACTGAATGGGGAGTATACACCTTTAGGGTTATGCCTTTTGGCCTAACCAATGCCCCAGCCACTTTCCAAAGATTGATGTGCCATGTATTCAAGGAGTTCCTGAGAAAGAGTATGGAGGTATACATGGATGATTTATGCACTTATTCAGCTATACGATCAGAGCATATCCCCGAACTAGGAAAGATCTTTGCCAAATGTCACCAATATAGAGTATGCCTTAGTCCAAAAAAGTGTGTTTTCATGGTTCGTCAAGGAAAGATATTAGGCCGTATTGTCTCTAAGAATGGAATCTGAATGGATGAAGACAAAATCAAAGTAATTCTGGATTTACCGAGACCAAAGACTGCTAAAGAAGTACAAGCATTTATGGGACATTGCAAATACTACTGAAGATTTATACACATGTATGCCATAATTGCTAGACCTCTTTATGCATTATTGTCTCAGTTTAATTGGACAAAAGAATGTGAAAAGGCCTTTAACGAATTAAAGAGTCGATTAAGTTCAGCCCCAATCCTTCGAGTACCAAATTGGAACAAACCATTTCACATTCACGTAGATGCTTCCAAGTTTGCCATTGGTTGCATCCTAGCTCAACCCGCATATACAGGAAAGTTAGATCACCCTATAGCCTATGCCAATAGACAATTGAATCAAGCAAAACGCAATTATACCACGACTGAAAGAGAAGGTCTAGGAATGGTGTACGTAGTGAAGAAGTTTCGACACTACTTATTGGCAAACAAATTCAAATTCTTCATTGATCATCAATCCCTAGTGTACTTAGTCAATAAGCCTTGTAATACAGGACGACTAGTATGATGGTTTCTATTATTGATGGAATTTGATTTTGAAGTAGCAAGAAAGGGAATACCCACATTAGAGCAGATCACCTATCAAGAATGACACATGGAGAACCACCCATAGGAGTACCAGATGATCTGCCTGACACGTACCTGTTCAACCTCAAAGTATGTCCCCAATGGGCAGAAAAGTTGATCCCAATACTCACATATGGACCTAAACATGGGATCTCACCAAACCAAAATCAAGATTTATGGAAGACTAAAGACCTTAAGATCATTGCTGGAAGCCTATATCACCAAGACTCAAGTGGATTACTCATGAGATGCGTGGAAGAGGAGGAACAAGAAATGTGGCTTCAAAAAGCACATGTAAATCAATGGAAAACTCATTTAAATGCAATCGAAACATGGAAAAGATTGAAGAGATTATGCATATATTGGCCAACCATGCAAAGGGACACACATAACTATGTATCAGCATGCCCAACTTGTCAAGAACGGAATCTAGAAGAGAACTCTATGTTATGCTACTCCACAGTGGCACCGAGATGGAGCATGCCTCTAGTGAAATTCTTGAAGACCCAAGAATACCCAGAAGGAGCCACTCTAGCAAGGAAACGTGCACTTATAGAACAAAGCAAGGATTATGCTCTCATAGGAAAACAACTCTTTAAGCGAGGACGAGATAATCATTTACGAATGTGCATTCATGAAGATGAGTATCTTGCTGTTCTAGAGATGGCACATACGGGAGCTGCAGGAGGACATTTCTCTGCAGATAAAACTCCAAAAATGATTCTTTTTGCTGGAATGTGGTGGCCAACTCTACATCAAGATGCAACAACATATGTGCAACGATGTGATACATGTCAACGAACGAAATATCCAATTAGAAGAGATGAAATGCCGCTGAAACCCATGATGAGTGCTAGAGCCTTTACTAAATGGGGAATAGACTTCATAGGACCTATTAGCCCACCAGCTAAAGGATCTCATGCTCAGTACATAATTGTAGCCACAAACTATTTGACCAAATGGGTTGAAGCCAAAGCAACCAAGAAAAATGATGCAAGAACTACAGCCAAGTTTCTTTTGAGAACATTTTCACTAGATTTGGACTGCCGATAGAAATTGTGAGTGATAGAGGCACGCATTTTGTGAATGAAGTGATAGAAGCCTTACTGAATGAATTCTTGGTAATTCATAAGAAATCAGCCCCATATCACCCACAAGCCAATGGCCAGGCCAAAAGTTCAAATAAAATCTTATGCACAGTTCTCACTAAAATTGTGAACAATGGTATATCTGATTGGGATAAACAATTACATCCTGCTTTATGGGCATTCCGAGTAGCCTACAAAACTGCCATAGGAACAAGCCCTTTTAACTTAGTGTACAGACAGAATGCTATTTTGCCAATTGAATTCTTGATACCCACTCTGAGAGTCGCAACAACTTATGAGTGGATGGGACATGAACTATCAGCTCAATTGGATCAAATAGAGAAGTTACATGAAACTAGGTTACAAGTGGTCGCAGGGATTTATGCTACAAAAAGGCGACAGAAAGCCTATTTTGATGCTCATATCAAAGATGAAAACTTGAAGGAAGGAGATTTAGTTTTGGTTTATACTTTGAAACAACACACAAAGAAACTACAGAAAAGAGGATATGGCCCATTAATCATCAATCGCATATCCACAAGCGGAGCCATCAGTTTAGCAACCCTGGATGGAGACGTATTGCCAAACTATATCAGCGGATGTCGAGTGAAAAAATATCTAGAGCCATTGAATGAAGAGATAATGTCACGATTAATAATGGGTAAAAACAGGCACGTGGAGGAAGAAAGAATACGAGAAGAAGCTAGACAAGAAGCACTAGAGAGAATCATAAAAAGAAAAGAGTGGATGAGAGAGAGATGAGAGATATTGACTAGGAGAGGAACTCATCCCATGGCTAATTTTAGAGCTACTGAAACCCTAGGTCAGCAAATGATGCAACCTTATTTGAATTTGGGTGCTAGAACAAAAGAGTACCACTTGGTGGATGCTTTCAATGACACAGGAGCTGCTATAAGCTGTATCAAATTTTCATTGACCCAGAAACTCAAGGAAGAATTACTTCCTTCTAAGGCACAACTGATAGGAATGGGAGGAACTGTTATTCAATGTATCGGAGAGATCACATTACTTCTACATCTTGGAAACAACACAATGGAACAAAAACTCTTAGTATGTCATGAACAAGACTTATTAGAAGAGCTTGTGTTAGGCCAAGATTGGATATATGAATACGAAGTGACTATTCAATTGGCCTTAGGATACATCTCGGCCAAGATAGGACATCGTGAAGTATTCAGCATGCTAGACGAACGACCAATCAAAGCCAAAAGTGTAGAACCAAGAACTCACTTAAATGAGCACAATGAGGAATGTATGTTCACTCACACTATGGAAACCCCTTCATCGAATACTTCATGTGCGGACACAACGAATCCTGACTGTACACAATTCTCTAATCCAGTCAATCACATGATTAGTGTCCTATCCAAAAACAGTCTCAGTGAGGAACCGAGTACCAAAGAGACAAGTCAGCAAGACCCTTACGAATCAGCACACATCAGGATATACCCCATTCCTTACACTAGACAGGCTTGGATCCGAAAAGATCAAGTGAAAGCGTATCTTCAACAACATAACTACTCACGACATCAAAAGGAACGATAGAATAAAGATACACATCATTCTGGACACCTAGTTCCACAAACAATTGCTCGAGTATGGATTCCTAAGAAGGTGGTAGCTACCCAGCGAGCCCGAACACAAATATGGATTCCCAAATCATGTACTCAAATGACAATCATCAAAATGGCCGAATCAAGGCACAAGGAGAATCAATATGATCTAAAGGCAAAAAGACAGAAGATAAACTGCTACAGGATAGAGCAAGAATCTACATACGATTTACACGTCATTCCAAGATTCAAAAAGCAAACAAAGCAGAAGCACCATATGGGAAGCACCGCATTCAGCAAGAATGTTGGGAACACAATCTGTCCCAACAGAATAAAGCAGATTTGGATGCCGAAAGACAAGACAAGCTGTATACTTCTACCAAATATTTCGAGTTGCACACATTTGGAGTTACCAGAACCCAAAGTATGCATGATAGAACCACATTACAAGGCCAAGCATTCGGCACATTTTTCTTCTATTTCTGGATAGTGAAGCACATTTCCTCTCAGGAAATAGGAGAACACTTGTACATAATCTAAGAAAATCACTCAAAAATTAATAACCGCTTCAGCTATGAACTAACTTTTCTGTTTTTCTTTCAAACAAAAACATAAAAATATATAAAAGTATGAAAAATCCTAGGTATTACCTTTCTCACACACACGGAGAAGGGACGACACAATTCACGCGGAGCATTACCAATCTAATGAAGGATAAATGAAGGATGATTTTTGACAGCATCTTGCCACTAATTAATACTCTATATTGAGTGCAAATGGCATCTTCTAATATCGAGGCTATGCAAGAAGAAGAGATCCACCTTCTTCCCTTGGAATCAATAACTAAAGCAAGAGGTCATTGGTTTTTGGATGACCAACCAGTGTCCGAACGCATTTTCATGGCAACAATCAAGATTATGGATAGGGATCACTACTTCCCTATCATGTCACAAGATTTCAAGACTATCATACAAGGATTACCGCGCATGACGGATGTCTGGACACAAGCAGGAATTGATGCATTCCTAAGACTGCCTATCTATATGCCAGATTTCCAGAGATGTACACAAGTAATGAATACACTTCAGTATGCATCGAATAAGACATCAGTCCCGGAAGCAAGGGTACTTGATAAAGTCGGTACCTGGAAAACAATCCAATTCACTAATGAGCTAATTAACAGAGCTTTTGGATGGAATCAAGAGGGACTCATGAATGTCAAAGATGAATGTCATGATCCGAAAAAGAGAACATTTTTGGAAATCAACAGAACGGATATTGAAGACTCTGTTCGCTTAGTTCACCAGCATTTTTGCTTTTCGAGTATGCATAGATACAGAGCACCTCAAAAGATTGTTGTGCAACTACTCTCACATGCTATGAGACAAGTGGGAAATAAAGTAAACATGACTCCATATGTTCAAGTCCGCCTATTTGAAGCAAAGAAGAAGTGGGGTCAGAAAAAGTTTCTGAATGGTAGTTCGGCCTTGACCCTACTCATTTATGAGGCACTTGACATGAAGAATTGTTTATGATTGATGCTGACATCAACGGAGTTAGCAAAATATGCCAAGTCAGCGATTGTTCCAAAGAAAAAGAAAACAGCCATATCTATTGAAGAAGTGGGAACCAGTTCAAAGAAAACCATGAGGGGGACTAAACGCCTAAGAGAGGAAGAAGTTCAAGAGACACCACAATCAAAAAGGACCCATACACTGCCAAAGATTTCTATGACACAGCAGCCAATCACCAAGAGAGACCTCTCCGCACCCTTGGAAGAAACGCATCAGTATATGCGGGGGCAAGTAAATTTGAACATTCAAGGCCACCATTATAGACAGACAAGCCAGGAGAAGAAACACAAATATAAAGAACATACTCCAGAACAATCGGCCAGATACAAAGAATTAGGGTTAGAAGGTTTGAGCTCGGATGAAGAATCCAATCCAGAGAAGGACACCTTAGACACTAATATACGAATTGAATTGAACCACGAAGAATGGACATAAATAAATCAGGTGGAAGTCACACTTGACAATCAACAAAAAAAAACACAGCACCAGGAAGTACAAGCTCAACAAGAACACTTGATTCAGTTAAATGATTATTCAAAGATAAGCATCAAGGAAGTATGAATAACTAATAAAGATGTAGTACCACCTATCAAAGAAGAAATACAAACTCCAGTGGACAAGGACTCAGGCCTACTACAAAATAAGGAGCAAACCGTGATTGAAGTGCCTGATGATACACCTCAAGGTAAGATTGACCACAAGGAGGCTGAGCCAAGGATCCAACTTCATATTAGGCAGCCCCATAACACTACGTTACATGTTGCACAAGGGAAAGATGTTACAACAGGCAAAGAACCTAGTACTCCTACCACATGGTTAAATATGGATGTTACTCAATTGAAACCTGTTGTCAAGCAAATGATACAAATGGCCATGGACACACAACAACAAATGATGGAAACAGATGTCGATTACGACAAGACCATGCGGTAAAAGAATCAGTTTCAAATCATGAGTGATCAATTATCCACATAGCTCATCCAGGCCCAACAGGAAATTTCAGCCAAGGATACGGAGATAACCGCAGTTAAAGAGCAATGTAATACATTGATGAAATAGCATCATCAGCTCCAGGCACAACTGACGGATTTACAGAGACAGCATGAAGCCAGTGAAGGAGACAAGGAGAGAATGAAAGCTAGAAGCAATCTGCTCGAAACACAACTTAAGGTGTATATTGATGAAAACGATAGCTTACGCAACCGAAATAAAGAACTGATGAAGGCACTGTTGTATGACCAACCTATCAAAAACAAGAGACTACAGCTATTGACCAGAAAGAATTAAGAGATCAGATTGAGAAGTATGCAGAACTGCTAAAGCAAGAGCAGGCCTTCAGAGACGAATGGCAACGTAAGTACGTTCAAGAAGCCACTGAGCTAAAAAAGCAGCTAAATACGGCCAATGGAAAACTCACAGTATGTTACAGTGAAAATATGGATCAGGTAGCAGAGATTGGTCATGAGTTACTTGCTACCAAAGAAGCACTACGAGCAGCTATGCAAGAAGTTCAAGAGAAGATTGCACGCCTTGCACAATTAGCAACTGAAGCAGAAGAGCAAGTGCCAATCGGGACACCAGTAGAGCCAACAAGAGAGAATCCTATTGACGAGGTAGAGGTACGTCCTCTATCTCCCCCGATTTATAATTCTCCAATAAAAGAGCAGATGGCGGACCCATGTGATGATCATCCCATGCCATACACTGCAGAAATAGGTCAGAAGGAACGGGCCCTATTGGTGTCCCGATTGACAGAGAATTTTGAAAAATGAAGTGATCAAAGTCATGAAGGTGGCAAAAATAAAGGGCAAAGACTTGGAAACCATACTGAAGCCATTCAACATTCTGTATGGATTATTGAAAGAGAAAACAAGGAAATATATAAAGAAGATTACACAGAAAAATCCAGACGAGTAGCTGCACTTCAACAATGACACATTCGCTTATACTCAAGAAGAATTTGAAGCTGCACAGCCTGTATGGAGAAGAAAATTTTTGGAGAAAAATCCTACATTGCGGGTGCACTGGCAAGCAGCACCATATGTATTACAGGTAAACCCTTCATTTTTCCCAACACCACGTCGCCGAGACGCTAGGGAATTTTTGGACATGCAAAAGAATGGTGCTATCAATAAACAGTTGCTGAATTATCTGCTACTTCCAAGCCCACCCCATAATTATCTACCAATGAAAGATTACATGGTAAAAATAATTGAATTTTGGCTACATGTTTACGCAACAGTACCCGACTTAACTATCAAAATGACGAATAAAATTCTCAGCATGATCCTTACAGTTTTGAAGGTGTTCAAGCATGTGGCCTATACATTTTTGAATTTCATTTGCATTAATCAGGGAACAGATATTCTTGTTTTTGACTTGTATGTTATGCCTAGCCGACCCACAATAATGGCATATTATTCTAGGCTGATGTTTTTACCAAGTACATATATGCAAACATTCGAAGAAGCCTTTTTCACAGGGTTTTTTGAAATTGATTCAGAAATATTTTTAAAGATGTCATCCAACTTGAATGCCAGATTAGTGGCAGATGAGCTAAGCTTCTTCGCTGACCACGGACACCCGCCACATGATGGTGTGAAAGCAGAACAGTGGAAGCAACTTATAATATGTGAAGCTAATCTACTTAATGAAACAGAGCAAAAAGTGTACAGAACATACTCCCGTCGACTTCCAAAGCCTGTCGAGGATGAGAGAGTTCAGGAGGGGGGCAGTGTTGAGGGAGAGTCAAGCAAAAAGAAGAAAATAAGAAGACAAAGAAAAAAGCTTCACTAAAAAGTAATATTTAGAAGACACATCTCTGCAAGAAGCCCTGCAAGGGTGCAACACCCATCTCTGCACAGAGCCTCGCACGGGCACATATCAAGGAAAAGCACGTAGGTGGAAGGAGAAACCAGGGCCAGGAAAGTATCCATGAAGAAGTGCAAGAAGATATCCAGCGATTCCAAAACCACAAGAAGTTCCTTCAACATCTGGGTCTTTGGAAGGTCCAGATCGAAGGCTGAAGGATCACATCCTCATACCTTCCACTGATGGCGTGCGTAGCAGCCCGACTTAACACAGCAACCCAGAATTAAAGAGGTTATTGGTGAGCTAGACTACAAATATCAGGTAGTCCATCTCCATGGGTTGCAGGCGAGCAAAAGAAAAGAACAGGCAACACGAATCCATTAGGCCTAGAGGATGTAAAAGAAGAATCAGGAAGAGGCCATCAAAATTGAACAGATGTTTAACAAACAGGCAGAACTGACCAAAAGATGCATGCGGACAACAAACTGAAGACAAGAAGTAAAGCCTATCAAGGGACGACAGAGACAAAGAGGGGGAGAGCGTTGCAGAGCAAAGAAGAGCACAAGGCAGAGAAAAAGATGGACCCCAAAATTTTTCCGATTTGGACACCTTATTTTTATATCATAATCCTTTTGTAATATATTTTCCGATGTAAATGCACTAGAGGAATCCTCTAGATGCATCCCCACAGAAGATTAGTAGCTTACCCATGTAAATTAGTAGGAAATTAGCCTTTTAGTGAATAAAGTGCCAGTCTCTTATGTGAAAGGACCATTTTTTAGGGCACATGTATATAAGTCAATTCGTGACTCTTTGTAAGCACTTTTTGGCCATTATGAGAATCAAGAGCACAGAAATTCGAATTTGTGTCTTCCTCTCTCTGTATCATCTTCTTTGTGAGCTTGTATGCATATGTGTTGCTTGAAAATAGTGCTAAGAAGTGTTATCTATCCATAAGAGTGTTTGTTTGCTGTGGTTAAGGTGTGTGTGAAGTGTAGGAAGTGTTGAAGTGTAGTAAGGTCATTCCCATGACTCCATATTTTGCTCATAACTTGAAGTAGAAGCGTCAGAATTGAGTGAAAATACCATCATTGGATGCATCTTCTCGAGAGCTTCGAAACGCATATGGTATTTGCTATATTCAGAGTTCGGAGCTGAGAGAAAAGCTCAATTTACTGTTGGCTGCTGCTCCAAGTATCGTGACACCACGACTGACAGTTGAAGCTTGTTTGGATTAGTCTTTGCCTTGTTTGCACTCTTTGGGAAGCTCATTTGCATTGATCATCATTTGAATGCATGTCCTTATACACTCGGCAAGGTTTTGATACTCATCGGATTGATAAATAAAGCGTGAATCCCTACTATATGCACTTGAGAGGGATTGAGGTATAGTCTCTTTCTCCACAAGTCCCTAGGATTGTCCTTAGGTACACAGTATGCATATGCATATGCATTATGTATGCATATGTATGCATGTATGTGCATGTCTCTCTATGTGTGTGTATGCATATATATATGTGTGTATGTGTATGTGTGTATGCATGTGTATGTGTTTGTATGCATGTAAGCATGTATGTATGCATATGCATGTGCATTATGTATATGTATGCATGTGTGTATGTGTGTGTATGTGTGTGTATGCATGTAAGTATGTATATATGCATATGCATTTGCATTATGTATGCATATGTATAATTGTATGTGTATGTGTGTGTGTATGTCTCTTTACATGTGTGTATGCATATATATGTGTGTATGTGTATGTGTTTATGCATGTGTATGTGTGTCTATGAATTTAAGCATGTATGTATGCATATGCATGTGCATTATGTATGCATATGTATGCATATGTATGCATATGTGTGTATGTGTGTGTATGCATGTAAGTATGTATGTATGCATATGCATATGCATTATGTATGCATATGCATATGCATTATGTATGCATATGTTTGCATGTATGTGTATGTGTATGTGTGTGTGGATGTCTCTCTACGTGTGTGTGTGTGTATGCATATATGTGTGTGTATGGTCTATATGTGTGTGTGTATGTGTGCGTGTGTCTATGTGTGTATGTGTGTGTGTGTCTATGTGTGTGTCTATGTGTGTATATATGTGTGTATCTACATATATGTGTCTATATGCATGTGTATGTGTAAATGTGTGTGGATGTGTGTGTGTGTGTAAGTGTGTATGTGTCTATTTGTATGTGTATATGTGTGTGTATGTGTATGTGTGTGTGTGTGTCTATGTGTGTGTGTCTATGTGTGTGTGTCTATGTGTGTATGCATGTGTCTATGTGTGTATATATGTGTATGTGTATGCATGTGTATGTGTATGCATGTGTATGTGTATGCATGTGTATGTGTGTATGTAAATTAGTATGTATATGTTTGTGTGTGTATTTGTGTGTGTCTATGTGTATGTGTGTGTATGTGTGTGTGTGTAAATTTGTGTGCATAAATTTGTGTGTATGTGTGTGTGTAAATTTGTGTGTGCATAAATTTGTGTGTGTATGTGTGTGTGTGTGCATACCGTGCTTCACGAGATGAGCGTTTGTCGATCTCTCTCTCTCTCTCTCTCTCTCTCTCTCTCTCTCTCTCTCTCGCTTTCTTGTTCTCTCGCGTCCAAATCCCGACACAAATGTGCCAGGAGAAATTGAAAATTTTTTAACATTCTAGAGCATCACTTATGCGACGCTCTAGAACACCAAGACGTCGCTTATGCGACACTCTAGCATCATAGGCAATTTGCCAATGTCGTTAAAAGCATCACTGTTTAGTGACGCTATTTGCGATGCATAGTTTTAGCATCACATAAGGGACGCTAACATCGCTTATGCAATGACACGTCTTAAAAAAAAAATAGGCCCGTCGCTTATGTGACGGTAGCGTTGCATAAGCGACGAGCCTCGATTTTTTTTCAATTCGGGGGCATTGCTACGCCCCCTATTTCTAGTAGTGTTTTTTTTTTAATATAAAGGAAGTTCGGCATTAGCCTACTCTCCCGGACTTGAATTAAATAAAGAAACAAAAGTACAATAGAAGGGAACTAGTGCCCACGGGACCCCCCGAGTCCCACAAAGCAGGGGAAGCTTGTATAGAGCCTAGGTTGCATTACAAAGAAGGTTAATCACCCTCTCATCGCCCTCATGCGGGGCCCATTTGGGTTTGAGCTTGTTGTTGATCAAAAGGAGGACTTGATGGTGCCTGAAGGGGGGGGATTTCTTACTGTTAACAATCCTTTTGCCAAGGAGGAATAGTGATTTCTCAATCGACCACTCCCTAGGGGGATCACCGAAGTTGAGAGCACATCTTTCCCGCCATATTTTCCACAGGACTTCCCCTCTGATGGCGTTCCAGAGTGCCGCGGAGCAGCCGATCGCTTCTCCCAAAAGGACTTGTTTCCAACTAAGCTGATTTTGAAGTCTGATTTTCATTCCAACCATCTGCCAGATTCTGTTGGAGTTGGGGCAAGTAAAGAAGATGTGTGGGACATCTTCAATAGACCGGTGGCAGCGTTTGCACCAAGGAGGGATCCCACAAAGTTTGCTAGCCTTATGGTTGGTCCAAATTCCTCGATGAAGAATTTGCCATAAGAGGACAGACTTCTTAATTTCTATAAGGGGGTGCCAAATACCCATGAACTTCATGTCCCACCGAAGCCGCGTCCAAGACAGGCACCACTTCTTGTTGAGGTTGATCTGATGGTCAATTGTTTCTTTGATGTTCGGGATTTTGAATAGGCTATTCCCATTGTGCCATTTGAGACCAAGTGAGTTTGGTGCGTCGTGTCCCATGAGAAGGCGAGTCTTGTGACAATCCCATGTGAGACATCTGCTTTGCAAAGTGTTCCATTCTTCGTACGAGATGTTGATGCCAGGGTCAATATCCTCGAAGTTGATCCAGCTGTTGGTGTCATGTTTCCAGAGGTGTTTCCATTTTTTGAAGCCTTTGTTCCATAACTTCTTGGCATTTTGAATGTTCCAAGACTCCACACTCCGGATGCCATGTATCGGAAACCAGATAGAGTCGTTTTGTCTGATACCTGCCGCCCACTTCCAGTCCTCACTAATTCTTGTGAAGCTTTTGACTTTATTCCAGCCCTTCCAAAGGGAGCACACGAGATTGGAGCCTTTCGGGAAGACGGGGATCGGGGAGAATAGCAGGGTTAAGATGTCAAGATTCTTCCAGTTTGGGAACCCCATGAGAGCCAACTCATTCTTGTTTATGAAGATCAGCTTGGCCCACGAGGCCTCCTTATTGCACCAAGCCTTAATCATCCATTTGGCTGCCAATTTGTTAGCCATACACCCAATGTCCAGGATACCAAGCCCCCCGTTATCTCTAGGGCTAGTGAAGATGGCCCATTTGATTTTAGGCACCCCCCTTCTGTTATGATCACCCGTCCAAAGAAAGTTTCTACAAATACTATTCAGTTTGGACAGGCCTTGCTCATTCGGTCTCCAGCATGACAGGAAATAGATGGTAGAAGAGAGGAGGAACGTGTTGATAACCATCGCACGCCCAGCGAGATTGATTTGCATACCTCTCCAATAGTTAAGCTTGTTTTCGAGTTTGGCCAGCACCCAGTTCCATCGCTGTTCCATAGAGACGCCAAACCCCAAGGGGATTCCGAGAAGTCGAAAGATTTGGCCCTGCGGAATGATTTGACAACCATGATCAATGAGAAGGCCAGGATGAGGTCCCACAATAGCTCTAAAGGCGGTCTTGGAGTGGTTGATTCTGGATCCAGAGGCTTCACAAAAGGTAGCAAGACACCTCCAGAATGTCTCCAGGCTGGTATTATCATTGTGAACGAACGCGTTCATATCATCGGCAAATAGTCTCATGGTGATTTGACTGTGGTCGTGAGGCAGCCGGAGGCCTTTGATATTGCCAGCCTCCACATGATGCGCCACAAGCCTGCTAAGCCCCTCAGTGGCAATGGCAAAAAGAAGGGGGGCCAGTGGGCACCCTTGTCTAATAGATCTTCTAAGTTTGATCGCCTTCGAAAGTTTGCCGTTGACATTAATTTGGGCCGTTGCGTTTCCGAGAAGGGTCGCGATCATCTTGGTGAATTTCTAGCTACATCCGAGATCTTGGAGCGACTGCAGAATATAGTCCCATTCTAGCCTGTCGTAGGCTTTGTCAAAGTCGATCTTGAGGAAGACCACATCTTGATTAGACTCATTTGCAAATTGAATACCTTCCCAAATGTCCATAATGGTTTCCAAGATAGACCTGCCTTTGATGAAACCTTTTTGGTCCTCACTTAGCCGCGTTCTCAGGTGGCACGAGATTCTGTTGGCAATGACTTTGGCGATGATCTTGTATCCTGTTTGGAGCATCGTAATAGGCCGCCAGTTCTCGATTCTGTTCTTTTCCCCTTTCTTGTGTATTAGCTTGATAATTCCATTATTGAGGCAAGAAGGAAGAGCACCAAACTTTAACGCTTCTTGCCAAACCATCCGAAGAGGGGTGGCAACCACCAGCTTGAAGGATTTAAAGAACTCGTTAGTGAGTCCGTCGGGTCCCGGGCTTTTACCGAGAGGGAGGGCATCAATGACCTCAATAATTTCTGATTCAGAGATAGGGGCATGGAGCAGGGAGAGGAGGTTGGGTGGTATCCTACGGGGGGAAACCCTAGAAATGGCTGCCATACAGTCCCTTCTATGGTGGGAGAGGGGGTTCGAGGTTCCCAAGAGTCTCGTGAAGTGCCCTTCGATGATGCCAAAGTTCTCTTCTTCCGAATTGCATACATTGCCATGTAGGTCTAGCAATAGGGGGATCGATTCTCTGTTATGTTTCCTTTTAAGGATACGACACATCTCTTTGGTGGGTTTGTCGGCTTTGCCAGCCCACCACTCCTTGAAGAAAATTTGCAAATTTTTCCTTTGTATTTCTTCCTCGTATCTCAACACCGCTCTGATTTTTTGGAGACCTTTCTGGGCTTGATGTTTTCCTTTGTTCACTTCCTCCTCAAGCCTCCAGAGTCTGTGGTAAAGAGCTTCCCTACGAGCCCGCCGCACGGTCTCGAGCATCTTCTTAGTTCTGATCATGATCTTTCGAGATTTGTCGACTGCATTTCTCCAACACTTGGCTAGGGACGAGCCGGAGGCGAACGCCACCTTCCACACATCGGCAATTTCTTGATGGACGGAGGGGAGAGAGAAGGTGGTTGCATTGGCATGGAACCACGGAGCCTTGTGGATCTTGTTGGAAGGTTGAAAAGTGATAACGATCGGGTAGTGATCAGAGATAGTGAGGTCAGTGCGTTGCGTGATGGCTGGGTGGCCCCACTGATGAGTGAAACTCTGAGAGATGTAGCATCTGTCGAGTCTAGCTTTCCTCAGGTCCTCGCCCGCTTGGAGATTTGACCAAGAAAAGCCATTCGAGTCTTTGAATTCAACCAAATCCAGGTGAAGTTTGTGAAAGACAATAGTTACGCAATATAACACAGGAGCAATAGCAGAGAAGATAACAGATATAGGAGAATCTCAACAATTTTCTACTAGCAGCAAGTACAAAGATGATGGCGTTGTCCACCCGTGCGCTCTCAAGGTAGAGCTTAAATGGTGATCTAGACAACTCTAGATAGGGAGATACAAGGTAGAGGTATGCTGGCTCAACTCCGTATCTTAGGAAGTGCAGAAGTCATGTATATATAGGATCATGGGTGGCCTGCCATGGACGGCTATACATGGGCGGTAGAGCGTGGGCGGCCACCGCCCGCGTAATTGCCATACACGGCTTAGACTGGTTGAACCGACCTAACAAATATAAATGATTTCTGACTCCGATAGGGAATATTCCATGGAATATTCCCTTTACCGTCGCGCCGGGGGCGCTGCCCCCGGACCCCCACCAGGGGGCCCGCTGGCCCCCTGGGACCCCCCAGCCAGGGGGCCCGCTGGCCCCCTTGGACCCCCCAGCCGGGGCTGCTCACCGCTGCCCCGGACCCCACAATTGGGGACCCTGGTAACTCCCTTTCCTTATAATATCTTACATGGTCCAATATGACCTTCATCCAACATTCAAGTTGGGATTCCCATCAATTGGGTAATGCATGCTTGGCTTCTCCTCATAAAGGGGGCCTTACAAAATGTGCATACAATCATGAGGGGTAGACATTGATCATATACTAACACCCCCCCTCAATGTTTACCGATGATAAATCAAGTAGGTCTCGGTCCTATGCCCATCTGTTGAAGATGCTGGTTGAGCTGCTCTCTTCCAAGTGCTTTAGTGAATATGTCAGCACAATTTGCCTCTGTTGGGCAATATTCTAGCTCCACAATTTCATCTTCAATTAGCTCACGAATGTAATGGTACTGTACTTCTATGTGCTTGGTGCGAGCATGAAATACTGGGTTCTTTGCAATAGCCATACAACTTTGATTATCACACTTGAGTACAATTGGCATATTTGATGGAAAGCCTATATCTGCAAGAATTCTCCTTAACCAGACTGCCTCACAAGAAGCAAAACAAGCTGCTTTGTACTCTACTTCAATGGAGGAAAGTGCGAGAGTTGGTTGCTTCCTACTTACCCAAGAAAATATTCCTGAACCAAGTGAGAAACAATATCCAGAAACTGATTTTCTAGAATCACAATCTCCAGCCCAATCTGAATCACAATATCCTTGGAGTGTATCACCTATGGTATACAAAATACCAAAATCCAAGGTTCCTGCAATGTACCTTAGAATTCGCATTCCAGCATTCCAGTGACTCTCCTTAGGTTTGTTGGAAAACCTGCTTAACACTCCAACAGCATAGCAAATGTCTGGTCTAGTGTTGCACAGAAAAATAAGACTTCCAACGAGCTTCCTATACTTCTTAGCATCTACATCAGGCATGTTATCATCCATAGATAGCTTATGATTTACCTCCATAGGTGTGCTAGTTGGTTTGCAGTCCATCATTCCAAATGCCTTGAGAATTTCTTTGGAATATTTTTGTTGTGAGATGAAAATGCCATCCTTCCTTTGCCATACTTCAATTCCCAGACAAAAATGGAGTAGACCTAAGTCTGTCATTTCAAACTCAGTTCCCAAGCTGATCCGAGTTTGATTGATGAGTTCCTGATGATCTCCTGTAATGATCAAATCATCTACATATACAATGACAACAACTAGCTTGCTATCCCTTTTCGTTACATACAGGTTAGCATCAGAAGTACTTCTTTCAAAACCCATATTTTTGAAAAAATGATCTATTCGTTGGTACCAAGCCCGTGGAGCTTGCTTAAGTCCATACAAAGCTTTCTTCAACCTGCAAACTTTATTTTCTGAATTGGGCACCTCAAAACCTGGTGGTTGAGATACATATACCTCCTCCTTGAGGTGACCATTCAAAAATGCAGATTTGACATCCATCTGGAAAATAGGCCAAGACTTTTGTGCAGCTACTGCAAGTACCGTCCGAATAGTTGTCATGCGTGCTGTTGGTGCAAAAGTTTCTTGAACATCAAATCCTTCAATCTGTGAAAAACCCTGTGCAACTAATCGTGCCTTATACTTTTCTAATGTTCCATCAGCTTTATACTTAGCTTTCCAAATCCATTTAGTACCTATTACCTTCTTCTTTGGCGGCAAGTCCACTAGATCCCATGTATCATTTTTGAGTATACTATCATACTCAGACTGCATTGCCGCTCTCCAATCTGGATCATCAAGGGCTTCTTCAATGGTGGTAGGTTCCTTTATCGAACCCATGATATCTGCCATTAGAGCCATGTTAACAATGTGTTCTGAGGCTCTCCTTTGCTCCTCTATTCTCTTTGATCTTCGTAATCCATCCGATGATGATTCTGGTACATCTACATGTGGATTGTGATCATCAAAGAGCTGTTGTGCCCACTTCGGTAGTGGCTTACGCTGTGCAGCTACAACTGGTTGGCTTTTTATTGAGGAAATTTCTCCATTAGATGTTTCCTCCTCCTCAACTTTAACCTGTCTTTTGATAGGCACAAGGTGAGATATTTATCCGCTTGATGAGATAGTAGATTTACCTTTATCTTCTACTAAGTGTGGTCGTTCATCAAACACCACATCTCGGCTGACAAAAATCTTTCTTGCCTCAGGATCCCATAACCTGTATGCTTTAGACTCTTCACTATATCCTAGGAAGACACACTTTTTGCTTTTTGAATCCAACTTTGATCTTGTTGAATCAGGAATATGTGCATAACAGAAACAACCAAAAATTCTGAAATGCAAAACTGAAGGCTTTTTACCAGAATATGCTTCTTGAGGAGTCATCCCCTTTAAAGCTTTTGTGTAGCTTCGATTGAGGATGTAGACTGCTGTATTGACTGCTTCTGCCCAGAATGAATCAGGCATGTCTTGAGCCTTCAACATACAACGAGCCATTTCAACTACTGTCCTGTTCCTGCGCTCAACAACGCCATTTTGTTGGGGTGTATGAGCTGTGGTAAGTTGCCTTTTCACACCATGCTCCTTACAGTAATTGTTGAATTCTGTTGACAAGAATTCACCTCCTCTATCTGTTCTAAATTTCTTCAGTTTCCTTCCTGATTCATTTTCTACATACTTATGCCACGTTTTAAATTTTTCAAAAGCATCAGCCTTCTCTCGAATGAAATAAACCCACATCTTTCTACTATAATCGTCGACTAACAGCAAGAAGTAGAAAGATCCTCCTAAAGCAGGTGTAGACATTTTACCGCAGAGATCAGCATGTACCAACTCTAGAGGAGCTTGAGATCGATTGCTGGTCTCTCTTGGAAATGCCTTTCGTTGTTGCTTGCCCATCATACAAGCTTCACAAGGTTCCTGCAACTCTGAAAATGCAGGCATATGAGCAACTATCCCTGTTCGTTGCATCTCCTTCAAAACTGCAAATCCGAGATGCCCAAATCGTCGGTGCCATAACCTGCTTACATCTTTATCTTCTATAGCAGTTAAAGCACTTAACTCATACAAGTTATCCCGTCGTATGCCTTTACCTACAACATTACCTGATGAATCCATGATTTCCGCACCACTCTTATTGAAGTGAACTTCGAGTCCACGATCTGTTATTGTAGAAACTGACAACAAATTTCTTTTGAGTGTAGGTACATAGAGAACATCGGATAACTTTTTCTCAACACCTGGAGAAGTGATAAAAGAGATGGTTCCAGTTCCTTCAGCTGGACACTTGGAGTCATTTTCCACCACTACATTGATGGATTCCCGCAGAGGCACTAGGGAACTATACCAATCCTTTTTACTAGTCATATGGCGAGAAGCTCCACTATCTAAAATCCATGGCTCATCAACACGAGCTTGAGCAGATGAACATACCTCTTCAATAGCTACCCAAAGTTCCAGCTCTGTGTTGTTTGTAGACTCTTTGTTCTTCCATGATGATTTTACAGTCCCATTCCGTTCATCAGCTTGCTTCTTTCTGCAATCCTTGATGGCATGGCCTTTCTTTTCACAATAGAAGCAACTTCCTGTGAACTTTTTCTTCTTTGGCTTCTTCTTTGATCCCTCTGAAGAGCCTTTACCTTTTGCATTTGCTGAGAATGCAGCATCAGTTGTACTTTGCCGATTCTTCAGCCTCATCTCTTCTTCTAAAAGCATGGCACAAAACTCTTCAAATGTAAGAGGAGTTGGCCTTACCTGAGTGTTAAGGGCTGTTACTAATCCATCATACTTTGCTGGAAGAACACGTACAGATCTTCGAGCCAGCTCTTCTGGTGTTATAACAACACCAACTGCAGCCAATTGATCTTGAAGATGCTTTATCCGTTTGATAAAATCTTCAGCCTTTTCAGAATCAGAATGCTTTTCATTTGCCAACTGATTTTCTAAATTCTGTATCCTAGTGTGGTTCTTGGTCTCATATTGTCGAGCCAATATGCCCCAAGCCTCATGTGCTTTAGTAGTATGTTGAACTAAAGTAAGCACAGAATCACTTACACTAGTGACAATCGCACATAATGCATCAGCATTCCGCCTCTTCCAAGCTCGTAGAAGATCTGGATCTGGCTGAATCATCAATCTTGAATTTGCTGGATCTTCAACTGGTATAGGCTCTGGATCCAATCCCATCGGTCCCATGACAGTGTCAAGTAATTCATAGGAGTCCAAAATTGCAAAAATTTTGAACTTCCAGAGTGTATAATTGGTTCCATCCAGCTTCCCTTCAGTGAATGCAGGTGGACGAATTCGAATAGGTGCAGCATTAACATTAGCTGAAGCACCAAGACTACTATTCGACGATGAAGCCATCATGTAATCACTCGAATAATCTACTGATATTCTAGTCTGCTAGTAGGCTAAAATAATGATACTTCTCAAGCTATTCGAACCTTACAGCTCTGATACCATGAAAGACAATAGTTACGCAATATAACACAGGAGCAATAGCAGAGAAGATAACAGATATAGGAGAATCTCAACAATTTTCTACTAGCAGCAAGTACAAAGATGATGGCGTTGTCCACCCGTGCGCTCTCAAGGTAGAGCTTAAATGGTGATCTAGACAACTCTAGATAGGGAGATACAAGGTAGAGGTATGCTGGCTCAACTCCGTATCTTAGGAAGTGCAGAAGTCATGTATATATAGGATCATGGGTGGCCTGCCATGGACGGCTATACATGGGCGGTAGAGCGTGGGCGGCCACCGCCCGCGTAATTGCCATACACGGCTTAGACTGGTTGAACCGACCTAACAAATATAAATGATTTCTGACTCCGACAGGGAATATTCCATGGAATATTCCCTTTACCGTCGCGCCGGGGGCGCTGCCCCCGGACCCCCACCAGGGGGCCCGCTGGCCCCCTGGGACCCCCCAGCCAGGGGGCCCGCTGGCCCCCTTGGACCCCCCAGCCGGGGCTGCTCACCGCTGCCCCGGACCCCACAATTGGGGACCCTGGTAACTCCCTTTCCTTATAATATCTTACATGGTCCAATATGACCTTCATCCAACATTCAAGTTGGGATTCCCATCAATTGGGTAATGCATGCTTGGCTTCTCCTCATAAAGGGGGCCTTACAAAATGTGCATACAATCATGAGGGGTAGACATTGATCATATACTAACAGTTTGGTCCTGTCCCACGTTTCTTTCTCCCGACTGTCGATGACCCTGCCCTTGCCCATCCATCTGTCCATAGGGTCCTCCACCATGTTGAAGTCTCCACAGATAAGCACGTTGTGGGGAAGCGAGTCTAAGGAGGCCCATGTGTTCAGTCTCTCCGAATCCCCATTAGGGGCGTACAAAGAAACCATAGTAACGCAAAGTGGAGCACCAAAAGAAACAGCGATCCAACGGTGGCTTTTATCTTCAATGGAGTTCTCAAGCTTTTCAAACCAGAGTTGATTAACGCCGATAGACGTTCCACCAGATCCCCGCTGGTGCGTCGTTGAGATCCAAACATGGGTCGAGGAGACCTGTCTAAGCCGTTTTTGGAGGTCTTCTCCGTCGATTTTAATCTCTTGAATACAAATAAAATCTGGGTTTATGCTAAGGTCGCGGAGCCATTGACCAATGATGGTCGCTCTTGAGGGGTCGGTTAGCCCCCTAGCATTTAACGAGATGATGATCATTTTCGTAGGGATCCCTCTTTGCGGGAGGGAGCTTTGTCCTTTCTTTTCTTGGATTCATCTTTCTTTTTCGCTGGAATCGGATCCCGAATTAGCAATAGGTTCTTGTGGGGGCTTTTCCAGAGTAACTCCATAGGTTGTTTTCCTTTGCGGGATGCCTCTTGCTGGGGAGACTTGGGCACCGTATTCGGCACCGTTTCCGGAATAGTCGATCCGATGATGGAACTTTCACTATCCATGTTGTCTTCGTTACTAGTGGTGAAGCTGTCTTCTTTGCTTGTAGCATAGCCCTCCTGGGAGGTTTCTTTATTGTCAATAATCTCTAAGGCTTTGTCGTTGGTGTCAACCCCATGTGGGTTCCCACCTGGGTAGTCGAACTCATTGATCTCCTTTTCCAAATTGCAATACAGATTGCTAGAGGGGGTAGCTGACAAGTTGTTTCGCTCGCGATTTGCCCTAGGGCTTCTTTTCCTTCTTCTTCTGACTTCGATGAACCCGTCATCATCGGCTTGTGGATTAGGGAGGTCCTTGCCTTCCCCTTCTCTTGTCGAGTGGGTCGAAGCGCCTTTGTTGTCTTGAGCATTTTTGGTGGCATCTTGAACACGCTTGCTTTTTTGTCTCAAAGGGCAGTCTTTAATCCTGTGGCCTTGTTGGCCACAACGAAAGCACGCGTTGGGAAGGTTTTTGTAGCTGATATCTTGTTCCCATACCTCTCCTTCGCCCAGGTCCACTTTAATCATCGATGGAAGCGGCATGCTGAGGTCGGCCTCGACACAGATTTGGGGGTGCCACCTAGCATTGAACGAGTGTCTTGCACCTTCATAGATGAGACCACCTATGTCTTCGCGTGAAGCAAGCGGCTTGCCGATGGGAGAGACAATGTCCCACACGAAGTTGTACAGGAAGTAAGGAAGGTTAGGGAGCTCAACCCAGAGAGGGTACCGAAGCGATTTCGATTTGTCGGGAGAAAAGTCCGGGGACCATCTGAATAGGCACAGGGTCGCCCTTCCGAGCTGCCAGGTGCCAACGCTTAGGGCTCGGAACGCCATATCTTCATTTTCAAAGACTAGCAGCAATTGGCTCGCCGGTAAGAACTGGCATTTGCTAACAGTTAGACCACGGGGAAACCACTCTTTTCGAAGCCATTGTCGCACAGTTTCGAGCGGGGGCCTAGGGCCAAACATTTGACCGACGAGGCAAACTTTCTTGAGCTCCTCCTGAGCAGACAGAACCGCAGGTCTACTGAGAGAAACCGTGGGGGGTTCAGTGCAATCGGGTGCTCCATGGGCGACACACGACCCCCCCTCCAGCAGAGCAGCCAGGTTATTGGTCTCCCCTGGGGGAGGAGCCCGATTACTTTTCACGAGTGATGAGGAAGCCACATCCATGGCCTCCTATTCTTTTTTAACTTTGCCTTTCTTCTTAAAATGACTTATTGTCGTCCTCCTTACATGACTTCAAGGCGTTGAAGAAGCTCCCCCGCCACTTTTTAAGATTTTAAGGCCAAAGATAAAAAAGAGATTTTAAAACTTGTTTTAGCAATTAAACTTTCCTCGTCACTTTTTGCCCGCCAACATTTAAGTAGCTCTCCTTGGTATCGCGATGGTAAAACAGGGAGTATCGCGCGACGCGCCCACCTTGGTATCGCACACTTCTGGTATCGTGAGGCCCGAGGGTATCGCTGTGGGTGACAACGATACCACGGTACAAGCCTCCACCCAAGGAGGTACCAACGATACCTCCAGTGGAGGTATCGCGATACCAATCACCTGGGGAGACGACCGCAACCGTTAGGTTTTCCGGAGTTATCTCTCGCTTACAGCCCAAAGTTCTCTCTCGTCAGCTTCAGATGTGAAATAGCCTGCAACATCTCGGTTTCGCCCAGCTTTGTGTTGTCGATTGCCATACCATCGTGAACGTCGCGATGATCAGCTTTTGAGTTCGTTGCCAGAAGGTCTCCAGCTCCTACTACTGCAGTGAAGCTCCTGTCATGAAGCTCCTTGGTATCGCGATGGTAAAACGGGGAGTATCGCGCGACGCGCCCACCTTGGTATCGCTCACTTCTGGTATCGTGAGGCCCGAGGGTATCGCTGTGGGTGACAACGATACCACGGTACAAGCCTCCACCCAGGGAGGTACCAACGATACCTCCAACGGAGGTATCGCGATACCAATCACCTGGGGAGACGACCGCAACCGTTAGGTTTTCCGGAGTTATCTCTCGCTTACAGCCCAAAGTTCTCTCTCGTCAGCTTCAGATCACTGTGTTGCAACCCATTCATCCATTGCTACTTCGTTCGTCGCTGCGCGCATCACCTTCATATGCTAGTTCATTGTTGACAATGTCGCTTCAGACGCAGTTCTCGACAGTTAGAAGTTCTTCAGCCAAGTCATGGACTTCATAAACAGTAGCTACGTCGAACGTTGTCGCCCTTCATAAACAGCAGCTACGTCGAACGTTGTCGCCCTTCATAAACAGCAGCTATGTCTGTGTAGAGCTTCTCACCATAGCCTCTGTCGCTTGCCCTACTATTGATATATACTATCGTAATGCACTCCTATTTCTAGTAGTGTTAGTTTACTTCAGATATATAGTATTAATTAGAAGATGGGTCATGACTACAAACAGTGGTAAACACCCATTTTTCATTTTGCCCAAGATAAGGAGACTCTCTTTTAGGTGTAGAGACCTCTACAACAACCATTCTGGTCTCTTTTTTCTTTGCCTCTTATGCAGCTAGTTAGTAGATTTTTTCTTACTAGTAGATGAGCTCCATTTACCTTTGCGCTTCTCAATAGCTAAGAAAGCTTGATCTGCTACATGCATGATGGACCTTTTTTGCCTGGTTTGATCTTCATACAATAAAATAGATACTAACTTGTCAATTTTAAGGCATTTGGATTGCCTTTCATCATTAATGGAAGAGTAGAAGCAAGAATCTAATATGAATCTGGAAAACCATTCTGAATAGTCTGCACAAGTGAATTATCTCACAAGACCTCATTAGTAGAAATGAATTACTCCTTCAAATGTTTGATTTTTGTCAAAAAAACTGTCCATGGAATCTCGTTCATTCATATGCTCACTCTCCAATTGTTTTTAGAGGTAAAAAATACGAGCCTCATTTCTTGCCTTGTAAAAAGTGCTAGGTTTATCACAAGCATCCGTTGCTATTTTGCAAGGGTGGGTATGAGGGATAATGGCATGTTTGACAAAGAAGGCTATGAGTGCATATGCATGAACATATCTGCCATCCCAATGAATTTGCTCTATAGTACGTGGAGTAGGAACTGGATCAGAAATAGGAACTTCAAGATCATTATCTTCAATGACATGTGCATCACCTTCAATAACTATATTTGTAAGTGTATTATGTTATTTTTCAACACCCTTCACAATATTCCACGATCCTCTTGCGAACAATACATGAAACATCATATATGCCCATAATGGGTGATTGGTACCATCCAACTTATCATCAACATTCAACATACAAAATACTATGCCACACATGCACATGAAACACCTAGTCTACCATACATCACATAGCTGCAAGGTCATACAAAGTTGCTACCAAGTAGCAAGCTCAAATCCATGCAAAGTGGTTTGATTGATGCCTTGGCAAACCTGAGGAGCCTCAATCATGTTGAAGTCTCTTGGAACACACCAAACATCAACAGAAGGAGAAGCAATAGTGATTTGGGACCAAATAGTGGTATGAGCACTTTCATGGTTCAAGGCATAAAGGATCATGAATCCATACGTCATACCCCTACACTGTAAGATAAGTTGAATGGCCTTGCTCGTGATAATCTTGCCTTGATCCACAATTGCTGTGTGCAAGGACTCCCCCATAGAAATAGAAACACTACCTTGAGAGCCATCCAGCCCATGCCTAGGAGACCAAAAAAGCCCCCCATGCATCTGCAAAACCTATCTACACTACCATGTACGGCTCAAGGACATGTGGTGCTCTTGAAGCATAAGGACATCAGTGGATCCGCCAAACAAGCACTAGTGAAACTCTTGAAAAGTGTGAGCCTTGTATCACATAAATAGAAACTCACCTAGTCCCTATACATTCCATGAGAGAACCCTCATGGCGATGTGGCAAACCATGAGGTTGCAACACTAGGGACATGGGCTAGTTTTGAGGCTGGTTTTGATAGGAATAATATGAGTCCAACCATCCTCGATAGGTAGCCACCTACTCAAGTAGCAACTTGCATAAATTGAGCCAAGTAGCCTCACCGATCGCCTTGGCTTGCTCCTCGCCAAGCTCCTCCTCATGAATATACATATAGGAGGGTGAAGTCTGAGAGTGCATAATCACATATGCAACGAGTTGCCTCAGCACCATGGATGAAAAAAACTAAGTGGAGTCCCTTGCTCTGATAAATAATTCAATGAGATCTAGTACCCCAAGGCGATGGGAGAAATTGATGACCTCTTCCCAGACAAATCATAGGGCCTCCCCAAGATACCAATGAGGCTGCAAGGCCCTGCTTAGAGGAAAGGAGAATGTTATTGCCAACTCTAAGGCAAAAAGACTATGAGACCGAAGAGACAACACATGGACACAAATAGAGTTGGTGAGCATGTCCTCTTAAGCATCAAAGAACCTCATAAACGCATAAACGAAGCTCCCCCCCCCCCCCCGCATATGGCAGTCCAAACTGACCAAGATAGGAGGAATAGCCATCAAAGGTGATGTACCCAATGAGAGAGGAAAGTGAGAGGGAGAGATGGAAGGCCCAAGGAGGAAACCATAGGAACAATAAGCAAGGTTGAAAGCCCAATAATGGGTGTCAAGGTAGTACTAGTGTCATAAGCTGAAAGAATCAAAACCACATCAGGGTCCATAGGGTGATCCTCCTGAAGGGAAATGAAACAGTTCCCAATGCAGACAAACCTCCCTTGTCCCACCATGCATGGATGGAAACCAACTTTTCATCGACGTCTCGCCTACTACCAACCTATTTTGGATACAAAATGGGCAACTGCGGCCATCAGAGCACCAGCTTGTGTGGGAGACCCATCCTCAACCCCAACTAGTGAGGAGTCAGAGGCAATTAAAAGAGAGGTGGGGGTGGGAGAAGATAGAGCATGAGGATGTGGAACCCCCTGCTCTGCATGCTCCTAAGTGGGAGTGTAATGGACATGCCTTCGCAAGGTGGCCAATCTTGTGATAGGCAAAACATTGATTCAGAAGGAAGGCATGCTTGACCTTTTGAACCAACCAACCACATGAGAAAGGGGGGGAGAAAAAGGAGGGGAATGAGGAGGGAGGAAGGGGGGAATGATGGCAACATGGGCTAGGGGGAGGTGCAACTAGGAGGGAGCATGGGAGGGATGAGTGGGGAAAGCCAGGGGAATAAGTAGGGTGGATAGCGGGCAGCGAGATGGCGAGGGGGGGCTCCTGGACGCACTAGTCAAGGGAGGGGGAGTGTAGTGCAAGGGAAGACACAGGGGTGAAGAAGGAGGGTACAATGGCAGTGAGCTCTTTGTACACTAATCTATCTATCTATCTATCTATCTATCTATGTATCTATCTATCTATCGTCTATCTATCTATCTATCTATCTATCTATCTATCTATCTATCTATCTATCTATCTCTCTATCTATCTATCTATCTATCTATATATGTATGTATGTATGTATGTATGTATGTATGTATCTATCTATCTATCTATCTATCTATCTATCACTACAACATACCAAGGGTATAACGATGTTCGGCATACTGATGGTCTGTGTCGGCATCGATATGACCCTCGAAATATTTTGGCAAACCGCTTAGCCTCGGAACAACTACGTCGGTATGAGCATCGGTATGAGCGTCGCTATGAGTGTCGGTAACCTGCTCGAAATTACCGACGCTCATACCGATGCTCATACCGATGGTTGGTTTTAATCGGGCCCGAGACACAAACATTCGACATTTCCGCGTTTTGAACTTAGATCTTCTACTATCAACTTTATGTGCATGAACAAAATATCTCTTTTTGTCACTCTCTCTCTCTCTCTCCTTCCCCCTCTCTCTCCCTGCCTCTCTCTCTCTAAGCACACCTCTATCTTTCTAGATCTGAAGTTTTCATAAGTATATCGCACATACTGTAGCACTCTTTTTTCTTTATTCATGTTTTTGCTTTTCTAATATCTTCTCTCTTTAATTTTGCAAGAGATTTTGGGATCAAGTCTTAGAAATTCGACAAAGGACAACTTCAAGTGGATTTTGACGACCACCATTCAAACAATTACATCAATGTAAGTGATTGTTCTATTTTCAATTGACATAGAGAGAGAGATACATATACATACACACTCACATATGTATAAACACACACATGCATATCCATACACACATACACACATACACACATACACAAATACACACATACACAAATACACACATGCATATGCATACACACAATGCATATGCATGCACATACATGCATATGCATACACATATACATGCATATGCATACACACATACACAATGCATACACACATACACAATGCATATGCATACACACATGCATATGGTTACACACATGCATATGCATACACACACACACAGTGCATATGCATACACACAATGCATATGCATACACACATACACAATGCATACACACATACACAATGCATATGCATATACACACATACATGCATATGCATACATACATGCACATGCATACACACGTGCATATGCATACACACGTGCATATGCATACACACGTGCATATGCATACACATGCATATGCATACACACATGCACATGCATACACACATGCATATGCATACACATGCATATGCATACACATTCATATGCATACACATGCATATGCATAGACACATACACAATGCATATGCATACACACATGCATATGCATACACATGCATATGCATACACATGCATATGCATACACATGCATATGCTTACACACATACACAATGCATATGCATACACACATGCATATGCATACACACATACACAATGCATACACACCTACACAATGCATACACAAATACACAATGCATATGCATACACACACGCATATGCATACACACATACATGCATATGCATACACACATGCATATGCATACACACATACACAATGCATACACACATACACAATGCATATGCATACACACATACACAATGCATACACACATACACAATGCATACACACATACACAATGCATATGCATACACAATGCATATGCATACATACATGCATATGCATACACACATGCATATGCATACACACATACACAATGCTTATGCATACACACGCATATGCATACACACATACACAATGCATATGCATACACAATACACAATGCATATGCATACACACATGCATATGCATACACACATACACAATGCATATGCATGCAAACAATGCATATGCATACACACATGCATATGCATACACACATACACAATGCATACAAACATACACAATGCATACACACATACACAATGCATATGCATACACACATGCATATGCATACACACATACATGCATATGCATATACACATGCATTTGCATACGCACATACACAATGCATACACACATACACAATGCATATGCATACACACATGCATATGCATAGACACATACATGCATATGCATACACACATACACAATGCATACACACATACACAATGCATATGCATATACACAATGCATATGCATACATACATACACACATACACAATGCGTACACACATACACAATGCATATGCATACACACAAGCATATGCATACACACATACATGCATAGGCATACACACATGCACATGCATACACACATGCATATGCATACACACATGCATATGCATACACACATGCATATGCATACACATACACAATGCATATGCATACACACATACACAATGCATATGCATACACACATGCATATAGATACACACATACACAATGCATATGCATACACATAGCATATGCATACACATAGCATATGCATACACACATACACAATGCATATGCATACACACATACACAATGCATATGCATACACACATACATGCATATGCATACACACATGCACATGCGTACACACATGCACATGCATACACACATGCACATGCATACACACATGCACATGCATACACACATGCATATGCATACACACAATGCATATGCATACACACATACACACATGCATATGCATACAAACATGCACATGCATACACACATGCATATGCATACACACATACACAATGCATACACACATACACACATGCATATGCATACAAACATGCACATGCATACACACATGCATATGCATACATACATGCACATGCATACACACAATGCATATGCATACACACATGCATATGCATACAAACATGCACATGCATACACACATGCATATGCATACACATGCATATGCATACACACATACACAATGCATATGCATACACACATACACGATGCATATGCATACACACATACACGATGCATATGCATACACACATGCATATGCATACACACAATGCATATGCATACACAATGCATATGCATACACAATGCATATGCATACACAATGCATATGCATACACAATGCATATGCATACACACATGCATATGCATACACACATGAATATGCATATACACATACACAATGCATACACACATACACAATGCATGTGCATACACACATGCATATGCATTCACACATACATGCACATGCATACACACATGCACATGCATACACACATGCACATGCATACACACATGCATATGCATACACACATGCATATGCATACACACATGCATATGCATACACACATGCATATGCATACACACATGCATATGCATACACACATGCATATGCATACACACATACACACATGCATATGCATACACACATGCATATGCATACACACATGCATATGCATACACACATGCATATGCATACACATGAATATGCATATGCATACACATGAATATGCATATGCATACACATGCACATGCATACACATGCACATGCATACACATGCACATGCATACACATGCACATGCATACACATGCACATCCATATGCATACACATGCATATGCATACACAATGCATATGCATACACATACACACATGCATATGCATACAGAGATGCATATGCATACACATGCATATGCATACACATGCATATGCATACGCATGCATATGCATACGCATGCATATGCATACGCATGCATATGCATACGCATGCATATGCATACACATGCATATGCATACACACATGCATATGCATACACACATGCATATGCATACACACATGCATATGCATATAAACATGCATATGCATACACACATGCATATGCATACACACATTGGATCAGATGGGATCTTCACATTGGATCAGATGGGTTCTCCACGTACACCTTGGGGAGCGCATGACTATGAGGACTCTAAAATATATCACATACATAATGGAGCTCTAGTCATGGATGCAATCGGTAAGTCAATGCATCAGTGCATTCGAAAACTTTGCTCCATAGAGTTTGGACATTTTGTAATGTTAAAATGGAGTGAATAGGATAGGGATTCCAAAAACTATATCACACAATCGATATATGAAGAGTACCGGCCAGCACTTGGGAATCCTATTGTGAGTTCGGAATGGATTCAGCATATGGCACGCGAGGTGATGTCTCATCGACGGTCTGAAGCTCGCGATGCTTTTAGAGGAGGCTTACCGAAGCCTTTGTGGTTAGATGTTGAAGAGTAGGAATCGATTCAGGATGAGCAGCAACATACTCCTGATCGATATCGTCAACAGAGAGATGAGGCGGCCACACGTTTGGATACGGTTGGAACGTCGCATTTAGGTAGCGGCGGATACGACAATATGCGCTACCAATTTGTAAGTATCATGTTAATTATTGAATTTGTTTGTGTTCAGCACATCATGTATGTTCATCGAACATTTTGCATATTTATTATAGGAGTTGGCAGTGGGTCGTCCTCCGACGCGAACCGAAGAATCTTTCGGATATCGTCATGGATTGGTTGCACTATTGCAAGACTTAGAGGGACACAGTGCAATCATTTCATGGGAGAATCTATGATTAGGTATACTTATAGCTTGGTTTCGTATTTTTAGTTGTTGTTTATAAATTTCATGTCAATTTGTCTCATTTTACACATGCTTTGTTGCAGGATTGCAGGTGTAAATGTTTTGATCCCCTTACGTACATATATGGTAGTGCTTTGCCACAATTTTGTATTACACTCCTATGTGGCAATGATGTACCATAAATTTGTATTCCATTCCTATATGGAAGTGCTTTGTCACGTTGCCACAATTTTTTATTACACGCCTATGTGGCAATGATGTACCATAATTTTGTATTCGATTCCTATATGGAAGTGCTTTGTCACTCTTGTACATCCCTCATTTTTGGAATATACAACTTTTTGTACATGATTCATGCTTCATTTTTGTTAATATAAAATCATGTTTTGGTTGCCATTAGAGTACATAACACATGTAATCGGTTTAGAGTTGGGCAGAGTGTATTGTCTTTTGCTAAACAACATCATGTTGTAGCAAAAGACAACACACTCTGCCCAAAAAAATGTATGCAAATATGGTCGTCGGTATGGGTGTCGGTATGCCCAGTAGAGTCGTTGGTATGGGCGTCGGTACACCCAGTAGAGGCATCGGTATAAGCACCGGTATGAGCGTCGGTATTACTGAAGATTATACCGATGCTCATACCGAGCTCATACTGATGCTCATACCGACGACTATACCGGCCTTATGTTTTCAACGCCCACACTGACCGCGACACCGACATCGCGGAAAAATTACGCCCGTTCATTTTCCTCGGTAGTAGCCTTGGTATACCCTCCATATGTTGTAGTGTATCTATCTATATATCTATCTATCTATCTATCTATCTATCTATCTACCTATCTAACTATCTATCTATCCATCTATCTATCTATCTATCTATCTATCTATCTATCTATCTATCTATCTATCTATCTATCTATCTATCTATCTATCTATCTATCTATCTATCTATCTATCTATCTATCTATCTATCTATCTACCTATCTAACTATCTATCTATCTATCTATCTATCTATCTATCTATCTATCTATCTATCTATCTATCTATCTATCTATCTATCTATCTATCTATCTATCTATCTATCTATCTATCTATCTATCTATCTACCTATCTAACTATCTATCTATCATCTATCTATCTATCTATCTATCTATCTATCTATCTATCTATCTATCTATCTATCTATCTATCTATCTATCTATCTATCTATCTATCTATCTATCTATCTATCTATCTATCTATCTATCTATCGATCTATCTATCTATCTATCTATCTATCTATCTATCTATCTATCTATCTATCTATCTATCTATCTATCTATCTATCTATCTATCTATCTATCTATCTATCTACCTATCTATCTATCTATCTATCTATCTATCTATCTATCTATCTATCTATCTATCTATCTATCTATCTATCTATCTATCTATCTATCTATCTATCTATCTATCTATCTATCTATCTACCTATCTAACTATCTATCTATCCATCTATCTATCTATCTATCTATCTATCTATCTATCTATCTATCTATCTATCTATCTATCTATCTATCTATCTATCTATATATGTTGTAGTGTATCTATCTATCTATCTATCTATCTATCTATCTATCTATCTATCTATCTATATATGTTGTAGTGTATCTATCTATCCATCTATCTATCTATCTATCTATCTATCTATCTATCTATATATGTTGTAGTGTATCTATCTATCCATCTATCTATCTATCTATCTATCTATCTATCTATCTATCTATCTATCTATCTATCTATCTATCTATCTATCTATCTATCTATCTATCTATCTATCTATCTATCGATCTATCGATCTATCGATCTATCTATCTATCTATCTATCTATCTATCTATCTATCTATCTATCTATCTATCTATCTATCTATCTATCTATCTATCTATCTATCTATCTATCTATCTATTGATCTATCTATCTATCTATCTATCTATCGATCTATCGATCTATCTATCTATCTATCTATCTATCTATCTATCTATCTATCTATCTATCTATCCATCTATCTATCTATCTATCTATCTATCTATCCATCTATCTATCTATCTATCTATCTATCTATCTATCTATCTATCTATCTATCTATCTATCTATCTATCTATCTATCTATCTATCTATCTATCTATCTATCTATCTATCTATCTATCTATCTATCTATCTATCTATCTATCTATCTATCTATCTATCTATCTATCTATCTATCTATCTATCTATCTATCTATCTATCTATCTATCGATCGATCGATTGATTGATCGATCTATCTATCTATGAAATGGGAAGAAGTTACCAAATTCCTTATGCGGAGAGGCAATATCCACTACCATATATTTGAGAAACAGATTTCCATCAAAAGCCTTGGATGGTATGAACCCTTACAAAGCATGGAATGGAAGGAGAGCAAGCTTGGACCATTGCGGGATAATTGGATACATTGCATATCCACACATCCCATCTCAATGGGGAGTTAAAGTATACCCTAAGGTAGAGAAGTGTATCTTTATAGGCTATGACCTTCGTGAAAAGGGTTATAGAATATATAACCCTAGTAACAAGGGCTTCATGTTTGTTCTAGATGTTATGTTTGATGAGACAAAATCATGGTTTGAAGATGAGTGCAAGCAAGATACCATATGACCTAGAAGAAGAATTTCCAAGTCTCTCAAGCAAGAGTACACATACACTTGAACTATCAAGTAATTCTGAAGATGATTAGAAGACTCCTAGGAAGGAGGTTAAGTCATGGAACTCTGAAGGCAAGGCCATGATACAAGAGTTGAGGGATATTGGAGAATCCTCTCAACTATCCATCAAAGGATCTGCAAAAGAGAAGAAGAAAGAAGAAAGGTATGACTTTGACACATCACTAGTCACTTGGCTTTGAAACATCACTAGTCACTTGGCTTTGAAACATCACTAGTCACTAAACATTCTACATATTTAGCGAAAGACTTAAACTCTAAAGAATCCCCATCTTATGAGGATTCCAAGAAGAAACCGGGGTGGATGAATGTTATGGAAGAAGATAGTGAAGACTTTTAGGAGAATCACACTTGGGAATAGGTATCTGAGACTTCAACCATGCAGATTGAGTCCAGATGCATATACAAACTAAAGACTTCAACCATGCAGATTGATTCCTTAATGTATTTCTTTTGGTTCAGATGCATACCCTTCTCTTTGTACACCATGTTCAATCCAAGCGAGTAAGTGAGCTTCCCTATGTCACTAATCTTGAGTTCCTCTTACATCTGTAGCTTAATTCTCCTGATAATTTGAGCATCATTATCTGTATGTGAGTATGATATCATCTACATATGCATGAAGGTATATGACTTCTCCATGTGTCCTCTGGATAAAGGCTAAAGGATCTACTTTGCTAATAACAAAACCCTTATCCTAGAAATAGGTCACAAGCCTATGGTTCCAAGTTCTTGGAGCTTACTTTAACCCACATAAGGCCTTTCATAGACTACATACATGTTCACCAAAATATGAGTCTTCAAACCCAAGGGGTTGATCCATTTAGACATCTTCATATATCCATCTATTTATAAATGCATTCATCGGATCCATGTGATAGATCATGCAATTATAAAGCAATGTTTGTAGCTAAAGGGTTTTCTTAGACATAAGGAGAGGATTACAAAGAGAACTTTAGCTCTCTAGCAAACATAACTATCATCAGAGCAAACATTGTAATTGTAGCAAGCAAGCACTTGAAGATGCACCAATATGATGTGAAGATTGCTTTTCTAAATGGAGAAATAGAGGAGGTGGTCTATATGGACCAAGATGGAAGATAGAATCAAAAGGTGATTATTTTTGCACATTAAAGAAGGCACTCTATGGTCTGAAGCAGGCCCAAAGGCATGGATTCAAAGGCTTGTAGACCACTTGATCGGTTGTGGATACAAACTAAGCAAGATTGATCCTTCATTATTCTACAAAAGAAAGTGTGAAACATATGTCTACTTATGAGTGTATGTAGATGACTTGATTATGTAATCAACAGGTAATCATGAAGAATAAATCAAGGACATCAAGGAAAGATGTGAAATATTCTAGAAAATCTAAAAAAAGGGATGTGTAACCAAAATTCAACCAACCTCGCAAAGAGTGGCCAATAGAGAAATCCTTTAATTGTTTAGGTAGCAAAGTCCTTATTGTAATTAAAACCTTCTTTAGGTATCCCAAGGTGTGAAATAAGACTTAGAAAACAACAAGCTACGCTAAAATATAAGTGGGTTGAAAAAGAAAAAAAAATGTTAATAAACGTTTTTTTTTATAACTCTCTCTAAGATCCCTGTACGTGTCCCTGTTCGCTGGCCTGGTGGTTGGGCCTCTCGTCTCTTGAGGCGGGGGTGAGGGTTCGACCCCTGGCAGCAACATATAAGGGACATATGAATCCTGGAAAAGCTGTTGTATGTGGTTGTTGGCCACCATTTGTCCATCCCTGTGGTAGTTGTGACCGCTGTTTAACATAGTCTTGTAAATCCTTGTTCTTGTGGGATAAGGGGAATCCCATGTGTACTATGCCCTTCCTTGTACAATTGCAATTTCAAAGTTAAAGTCCGGAGAGTAGGCCTCGGCCGAACCTCCAAAAAAAAAAAAAAGATTCATGTACGTTTTCCTCTATGATTCAAAAAGATTTTCTTTGAACGCGGACTGCACGAACATTTCTACGTTTTATTGCGAGCATGTTGAACGATTAGCACATTACGCACGCTTCATGAGTCATTTAAGGCCTTAGGCGCTTCCTCTCGAGTCTACGTCTCCCCCATCACGAGAAGGGAAAGGAGGACAAGAACTCACGTGGGTTTGCGCAGTGTGGATTTGAATGGACGCATCTGCAATGCATCGCACTGAACATGAGGAACACGGGAGTCGGGACGTTGTCTCTTTCTGCTGCGCGGACTCGATCGTAAGTTGTCCTTACTGAAATGGTATGGAGAACTTGCCTCCGCGGCCTGAGTAAAATCGTGCGTGCATCTCCTTGTCTCCTTCTAGAGGCTTCTTGCCAGATCTTGAGAATAATGGGAACAAATTCTTCCTTGAATTCCTGAAAAAACTCATAAGACAAACCATCATGTCCAGGAGACTTTCCAGGCTTCAATTTGCTAATGGATTCTCTAACCTCACCCTCAGAGAGGGGCATGTCAAGGAGGGAGTCCATTCCCTGAGGAACCATCTTTTTCCTACAAAGGGCAATGGCAGCTCTTGCACTCCAACCCTCTCTTGGGAGGCTGAGAGAATACATTGGCAAAGAACCTATGAGCAACCTAAAGGTTATCCTTCATATCTTTAGCAAGACAACCAGTATTATTCTTGAGCAGAGGGATAAAATCCCTGGCTTTTTTCTTCCTCATCAGATCAAACATATACTTATTGGGCTTGTCAATTTTGCGAGCCCAGAATTCTCTAGACGTGGCAAGGGCACCTCTAGCAAGGAGATAATCCACTTTCTTCACTTGTTCCTGCAGATCTATAACCTTAGGTCTTTTGTCAACCAAATCAAGATTAGAGCACTCTATCTTATTCTTCTCCTGCAGAATCATCATCCTTCTCTTTTGCCTTATTTCTTTAGCTTTATTCTTATAGTACTTAATTAAATCCTGGAGATCTTTAACAGCCCTTTCCCAAGCCACAAAAGGTGAAATGAAACTATTAATGCATCTTAAGGGAATTAGAGATTTTTTCCTTCACTATAGGAATCTTAAAAAGGGAAGAATCCAAATGCGTCCAACCAGCTCTATAGTTGGGATTGTTATTAAATAAATTTACAATCAAAGGCGAATAATCAGACATTTGCAGAGAATGATCAGTAGAGCAGCAATAATTCCACAAATAATGACTCCTGCCAGCATTCATGTAGAACCTGTCCAATCTAGCAGACAAGAAATTATTCTGATTCCTGTTATTCCAAGTATGCCCAGTGTTAGCAGATAGATCCACTAAATTATGTTTATTGATCAGATTATACCAACACTGTTTTTCAAAACCAGAGACAATATTATCACTTTTACCATTCCTGTCTCCAAGATTTGTGATCATATTAAAGTCACCAGTCAGCAAAATTTCACCATTGATCCTGAAGATTTCTTCCCAGCATTTGGATCTCTGCAAAGCCTGATTAGCTGCATAAACACACACAATAGTACAGTTAAGGGGTTCTTTACATTTCACTGCAATCCACTGATTAGTGGGGCTCCTTTGCACCTCCTCGATAAGGTGACAAAGACCATTAGCAATGCCAATGGCAGCACCACCTTTGCCAAAGTGCTCCGTGTGCACCCAAAGGCAGTTGTTAGAAACAATTTTCAGATTCGCCATGAGAGGGGAACCCCCAATCTTAAGCTCCTGCAAGCAGATGAAGTCAGGAGAGTGAGAAGCATCTTTGATCCAGTTATTTATTATCTTGCCTCTGACCGGGTCAGAGAGCCCCTTAGAGTTAAGAGAAATAATTTTGATACAATCCATGGAGAAAACAAATAGGAGAGGAAAAACTTACTTTTTATGGTTCTTACCTGGCTTCACAGCAGAGACCGAGGACCTTACAGTATCTTTCCTCTTGGATTTATACTTTTCTTTACCTTGAGGGCTAGGGGATCTGACATTTGTCATACAAACATCTTGATCAATGGGGCCACCAATGTCCTCCTGGACAATAGTATGCTCATCAAAACTGTTAATTTGCTCTAGAAACATTTCATCACAATTACTAATGTTATCCTCTTTAGAGGACACCGAAACAGGGGTGGGGCCTGAAGTGGGTCTGCAGGAAGAAACATTTACCTCATTTTTCCTCCCTTCAACACCACCCTGCATATTAGAATTCACCTTATTTTCCTGGAGATTAACAACACTCAACGGTTGAGGGTCACTGTGAGACCTGTCAACATGATTTTTTCTTTCCTGTAATATTTGCTCCTCAAAAGCCTCAGTTCCCGAAGGTTGAGAGTCGCTGTGATTGAAATCTTCAAGAACCTACAAGGGATTGAAAACCCCTTTGACTAGAGGCTCCGATCTGATTCCCACATTAGGGTTTTTTTTCCTCTGTTTGTAAGGCACCTTTTTGAACCCTTGCTCTTCTTTTGGGTGGACCGAACTATTGGGAGCTGTGTCAGTGGGGGACTCTTCACCACATCACAGTCACTTTAACCTGGTTTTAAGCTAACAAGGGACAATCTTTTATTAAATGACCTTGTTTATAACAATTAAAACAAGCATTAGGAAGGTTCCTATAGACAACCTTTTGAACCTGCAGCTTACAACCCTCAGAATTCTTAATAACTATTTTAGATTTAATACTTTTAGAGATGTCAACCTCTACAAGCATCTGAGGCTCCCATTTGGGATTAAACTCTTTTTTAGGTTTCTGCCCAAGAATTTTTCCAATTAACGAGCCAAGCTTCTCAAGCCAAGGGTAATATTCCACCGGGAAATCCGAAAATTCCACCCAAACACGAACTTTTGTCGGCTTGTTACTCCTAGGGTTAAAGCCAGGATACCATTTATAAAAAGAAAGGGGAGTGTTCCTAATTATCCAATGTCCCTCTGCTATGACTTGCATTGCATTATTCACATCTTCAAAAAAAAAGAGATAAAAATTATTAGGCAGGTATTGCACATGTCTAGCATAAAGCCCCTTGCTTTCCCAGTTGACTCTCATCCAAGTTTTAAGGATGTCCTGAGCAGGCCAAGGGCCATGACAGTGGGCTATAACAACTTTATCTTCTAGATGAATGTTCCAGCTATTGGGGCAGAGATCTCTATTATAAGAGTGCATTCGTCCTTGTCTTCCACTTCAGGGTCAAGGTCAATAGAATGTCCCTTATCAGTAGAATAGCTGCCAACCCCTTTAAACTCAAAAACTTTACCTTTGCCTTTGGAATCCGAGAGAATAGAGTGAGGAAATTGCATACCTGTCGATTCTTGATTAGCAAACATAGAAAAGAAGTCTTGTTGTTGACACTGAGCCGCCTTGGCATAAGACACATGAGCTTGCGTCTGCTAGTGCACAGCAGAGTTGCCACCCACCACTTCTTTTGAGACTTTCCCGCACAAAGGACTAACTCCCAAAGCCAGAGGCGAAACTTTGTTAACTTCGAAGGTAGGATTGATCATAGACTTCAAGACGACATCTGTACCATCCGAAAAAGAACCAAGAAACCCATCGCGCAGAGCTTCATGCAAAGCCATAGAGGTAGACCAGAACCAACGCAGGAGGGGAGAGAGGGCAAGGCCTCCCCCTCAGACCGAGGGGGAGGAGAGGAAAGGCAGGAGGCCCAAAGCCCAAAACCCTCGCAAATCCAAAACCCTCGAGCTTAGCCCTCCTCAAGCGATTGTCCCACTATTATTCTCCCTGAGCAAAAAGGTTTCATTAAAGGCAGATTTATTCTGGATAATATTATCACTATCTGGGAAGGTCTTGAGTTCTGCAATGAGATTAATGTTGATACCTTCTTCTTCAAAATAGACTTTGATAAGGCTTATGACAGGATAGAATGGGACTTCATTCTTCAATCCCTGCATGACATTGGTCTTGGCAAAAGGTTTATTAAATATGTCAGTATTCTTTTTGGTAATGCCTTCTCTAAAGTGGCCATTAATGGTTGTCTTTCTAACCCTTTTAGACTTTGCAGATCCATTAGACAAGGTTGCCCCTTGGCTCCCCTCCTTTTTGCTATTGCAAGTGATGCTTTAGGTTGGCTGGTCAAGGATTGCATAAGACAAGGTTCCATCTCTGGTTTGGATATTCCCCAGGCTCACTCCCCCCTGGGTCTGCAGATGTTTGCAGATGACACTAACATGCTTATGAAAGCTGATGATAATTCAGCTAAGCAATTCCTTAAATGTCTTGAGATGTTTTGTTTAGCCAGTGGATCTGTGATTAATCATAAGAAAACGGGTTTTTTTGCTTCTAATAATCATATTCCTTCTTGTGTTGAGATGGCAGGTTGTGACATCATCAAGAAAGGGATGATTTTCAGGTTGTTGGGTATTCCCATGGGCTTTGGCATCACCAATGAACAAAGATGGAATTGGATGCTTGATAAATTTAGAGCTAAAATTTATAAGTGGAGTGATGTTCAACACAGTATTTCTCATAGATGTTTTGTTTTGAAGCATTATATCCTCCCCTCCCTGACTTACTTTCTGTCTTGCTGGCAGCCTAATAAAAAACAGTTAGGCTAGGCCATCTCTTTGGCTAGAAGATTTTTGTGGGGTGGTTCTAAAATCCCCAAAGTTGCCTGGAATATTTGTTGTATGAAAAATTCTGAAGGGGGTCTTGGTCTCATTTGTCCTTCTAGGATGGCAATTCAAATGGCAGCCAAATGGATATTTAGATCCCTCTCCTCTAATGATTTTTGGGCTTGTTTGATTAAAAGAAATATAAACAGATTCAATGTGAAGCATAATAAAAGCTGGATTAACTGCTCTCTGTGGGATGTGATTACTTCTCCTGTAGATTTTGTGCCAAAAGGCAGTCAGCTTATATGCAATTTTTGGATAGCCTCGATGATTGTTAAGTCTAAGTATAATCTTCCTATATGGTTTGCTCACAATTCTTCTTTTTTAGTGCAGGACTCCCTTTGGTTTGGCTGGTCGAACTCTGGTTCCCTTCTGGCCCTCCCTATCAGATGGAATAAATGTAGAAAAAAGGGCTTTGGGCACTGGAAGGACATGTTGAGAGCAGGTGAAGTGTCTGATGATTATGCTATTCTTAATACTCAAGGTCTTTCTTTTCAATGTAAACAGATTCTTTTGAGTAAGAAGGAGTTCCTGATGGTGAAGTTGGAGTCCAACATGTGGAGGAAGCAGATTTCCCTTCAGGATGTTGCCTGGGATATGTTAAAGTCCTTCAAAAGGAATGGCAGAAGTATAAAAGAGATCACTGGAAAGCTGAACAAGAAGTGGGGATTGCAGTGGTCCCACCTGCAGTGGAAGTACAGGTTCCAGTGTTCCTGGGCCTTCCCTCTCTCTAACAAGCAATCTTGTCAGAACTGGCTCATTCTCCATCAAGGCATTTGGACTGGCAGTCATGCTAGGAAGTATAAAATTGATGCTGGACTATGCAAACTCTGTGGTAAAGAAGAGGATTTGGAACACCTTTTCATCAAGTGTAAATTTGCTTCCAGATTCTGGATTGGTATTTGGTCTTTCTGCCAAATTTAGGGACTCAAAATTCCGAGTTGCAAAGATATTCTGATAGGCGAATCAAATGGCATGGACATACTCCTGTGGCAGATCATCAGAAATCACATTATGTGGTTTATTTGGAAAAATAGAAATAGTGCCATCTTTAATAAAAAGGGAAAGGATCACTTTTTCTCCTGTTTATTCGGCATGAGGAAAATTCTCAGACTCTGTATTTCCTCTTGTAATGAATCCCAATCGGATATTAAGAGCCCCGTTGTAATATTAAAAAATAACCACTTCAATGTGTGGAAAGCTAAGCTCCTTCGAATGTATTCTAAGCCTAGAGGTGACATGATCACTTTTCTTGGTGATTATGTTGACTCCATCCTATTGTGAGACTTCCTTTGCGTTGTTGTAGGCTCTTTTATGGGTCTACCTTGAGTTGTAATTTTGGCTAGCATCAATTTTATACTTCCTGTTTATTCAAAAAAAAAAAAAAATCGTGCATGCATTCACGTGGTTTTGATGGTGTGGTGCAGATGAAGGAATATGTCCAAAGACAAATTGCAGAAGAAAAAAAAAGGGCTGGTCCTCCGGACCGAATTGTAACCTTTTTGTGACTATGTAGGTGTCAAAAATTTGTCAAGGTATTGTCACATAACTTCTTGTCATTTCTGCTTTTTTTTTTTTTTTGAAAAAACAGGAAGTATAAAATTGATGCTAGACAAAAGTTACAAGCTTACATCAGGCCCTCGAGGGCGCCCAAGTCAGATAAATGAGAGAATATCCCCGACAAGAAAGGGAGGTCTCATAAGAGGACAGAATTAACAAAATTATCAAGGGAAGTGATCAAATCCAGTCTAGGTTTTGAGTACATACGGAGGAGCTTGATTTTCCACAAATTACAGTGGTTGTTTCTTAGAATTACAAAGGGGCTCTTGACTTCTGATTGGGAATCACAACAGGAGGATAAACACAGATTGAAAATCTTCCTCATGCCCATCAGACAGGAGAAGAAGTAGTCCTTCCCCTTTTTATTGAAGATGGCACTGTTTCTGGTCTTCCAGATATACCACATAGAGTGAATTCTGATGATCTGCCACAGGAGGATGTCCATGCCTCCTGATTCACCTAACAGAATATTTTTGCAACTTGGAGTTTTGAGCCCCTGGACTTGGCAGAAACACCATATGCCAACCCAGTATCTGGAAGCGAATTTGCATTTGATGAACAAATGCTCCAGGTCTTCTTCTTTGCCACAAAGTTTGCAATATCCAGCATCAATTTTATACTTCCTAGCATGGAAACCTGTCCAGATGCCTTTGTGGAGAATGAGCCAGTTCAGACAGGATTGCTTGTTGGAGAGGGGAAAGGCCCAGGAGCACTGGAATCTGTACTTCCACTACAGGTGGGACCATTGAAGACCCCACTTCTTGTTCAGCTTCCTAGTGATCTCCTTGATACTTCTGCCGTTCCTTTTATAAGAGCTAAGCATATCCCAGGCAACGTCTTGGAGGGGGATCTCCTTTCTCCACATGTTAATCTCCAACTTTTCCTTCAAAATGTCCTTCTTAATTGAGAGAATCTGTTTACATTGAACAGAAAGTCCGTCATAATCAAAGATAGCATCATCATTAATAACATCACCTGCACTTATCAAGTCCTGCCAATGCCCAAAGCCTTTCTTTCTGCATTTATTCCATCTAATAGGGAGGGAGGGGGAGGCATCAATATTAGCCCAGCCAAACCAAATGGAGTCTTGAACTAAAAAGGATAGGTTGTGGGCAAAGCAGACAGGAAGAATATACTTAGCCTTAATAGCCATCCAAGCTTTCCAGAAATTGCAGATAAGCTGACTACCCTTAGGCACAAATTCAACAGGAGAAGTAAACACATCCCACAGAGAACAGTTGACCCAGCTTTTATTATTCTTAATGTTGAATTTGTTAATATTTCTTTTAATCAAACAGGCCCAAAAGTCATTAGAGGAAACAGATCTGTAAATCCACTTGGCAGCCATTTGAATGGCCATCCTAGAAGGGCATATGAGACCAAGACCACCTTTAGTTTTTCTCATACAGCAAATATCCCAGGCAACTTTAGGAATTTTGGATCCACCCCATAAAAATTTCCGAGCAAGGGAGATGGCCTGACCAAGTTGCTTTTTATTAGGCTGCCAGCAGGACAGAAAATAAGTTAGAGATGGGAGGATATAATGTTTCAACACAAAGGATCTTTGAGAAATACTATGCTGCAAATCAGACCACTTAAAATTTTTAGCCCTAAATTTATCAAGCATCCAGTTCCACCTTTGCTCATTAGATATGCCAAAGCCCATGGGAATACCCAGAAGCCTGAAAATCATCCCTTTCTTGATGATATCACATCCTGCTGCCTCAACACAAGCAGGAATCTTATTATCAGTGGCAAAAAATCCAGTTTTCTGATGATTAACCACAGAACCACTTGCCAAACAAAACAAGTCAAGACAATTAAGGAATTGACAAGCAGAATTTTCATCAGCCACCATCAACATGTTGGTGTCGTCTGCAAACATCTGCAGACCCAGGGGAGAGCGAGCCTGGGGAATAACCAACCCAGAAACGGTCCCTTGTCTGAAGCTATCCTTAACAAGCCAGCCTAAAGCATCACTCGCAATAGCAAACAGAAGCGGAGCCAAGGGACAACCTTGTCTAATGGACCTACACAGCCTAAAAGAGTTAGAAAGATAACCATTAATAGACACTTTTGAAAAAGCATTACCAAACATAATACTGACGAATTTAATAAATCTTTTGCCAAAACCAATGTCTTGCAGAGACTGAAGAATGAAATCCCATTCAATCCTATCATAAGCCTTATCAAAGTCAATTTTGAAAAAGTAGGTGTCAATATTAAGCTCTTTGTAATACTCAAGACCTTCCCAGATGGTGATAATGTTGTCCAGAATAAATCTTCCTTTAATATATCCCTTTTGCTCAGGAAGAATTATACTATCCATTAAAGGACTCAGCCTTCTGGCCAGGATGGAAGCAAAGATTTTGTACAGAGAAGTCAGGCAAGAGATGGGTCTCCAATTGTTTAAGTCATCTTTGGGGCCCCTTCTGTGTATAACCTTAATCACTTCCGTGTTAATAAACGGAGAAAGAGACCCCCTTCTAGAGGCTTCTTGCCAGATCTTGAGAATTATGGGCACCAACACTTCCTTGAACTCCTGAAAAAACTCATAGGGAAAACCATCATGACCAGGAGACTTTCCAGGCTTCAATTTGCTAATGGATTCTCTAACCTCACCCTCAGAGAGGGGCATGTCAAGGAGGGAGTCCATTCCCTGAGGAACCATTTTCTTCGTACAAAGGGCAATGGCAGCTCTTGCACTCCTCACACCATCCCCCCTCTTGGGAGGTTGAGAGAATACATTGGCAAAGAACCTATGAGCAACCTGAAGGTTATCCTTCATATTAGTAGCAAGGGAACCATCATTATCCTTGAGCAGGGGGATAAAGTCCCTAGCTTTTTTCTTCCTCAAAAGGTCAAACATATGCTTATTAGGCTTGTCAACTTTTCCTGCCCAGAATTCCCTAGACGTGGCAAGGGCACCTCTAGCAAGGAGGTAATCCACTTTCTTCACTTTTTCCTGCAGCTCCATAATCTTAAATCTTTTGGTGTTCATATCTAGATTAGAAGACTCCAAAGAATTCATCTCCTGCAAGATCATCATCCTCCTCTCATACCTAATTTTTTAAGCTTTATTCTTGAAGCACTTAATCAAGATCTGAATTTCTCTAACAGCTTCCTCCCAAGCCACAAAAGGAGACTTATCCTTATTAAATTGCAATTTAAGAATATTAGAAATTTTTTCCTTCACAATAGGGATCTTAAAAAGGGAAGAGTCCATGTGCGGCCAACCTGCTCTATAGCAGGGGTTGTTGTTGAAAAGATTCACAATCAAAGGCGAATGATCAGACAACATCAAAGAATGATCAGAAGTACAGTTAAAATTCCACAAATTTTGGCTCCTACCAGCATGCATATAAAATCTGTCCAACCTAGCAGACAGATAGTTATTTTGATTTCTGTTGTTCCAAGTATGCCCAGTGTTGACAGAGAGATCCAACAGGTTATGTTTGTTAATTAGATTAAACCAGTATTGTTTTTCAACACCAGAGATAACATTATCACTATTACCATTCCTATCTCCAAGGTTAGTGACCATGTTGAAGTCCCCTGTCAACAAGATATCTCCATTGATTCTGGCAATTTCTTCCCAGCATTTAGACCTTTGGACAGCCTGATTAGCAGCATAAACACACACAACAGTGAAGTTGAGAGGCTCTTTACACTTAACAGCTATCCACTGATTAGTATTACTCTTTTGCACCTCTTCAATTAAATGACACAAACCATTAGATATACCAATGGCCGCTCCTCCTTTACCATTATGATCCGTATGAAACCAATGGCAATTGTTGGAGGTAATTTTCAAATTCGACAAAAGGGAGGATCCCCCAACCTTCAGTTCCTGCAAACAGATGAAGTCAGGAACAATAGAAGCATCTTTGAGCCAGTTGTTAATGGTCTTGCCTCTGACAGGGTCAGAGAGCCCCTTGGTGTTAAGAGAAATCAGCTTAATACAGTCCATGGGAAACAAACAGGAAAAGAAGAACTTACTTTTTATGATTCTTACCGGGCTTAACAGCAGAGATCGAAGATCTGACCGTCTCTTTTCTTTTGGATTTGTTTTTTTCTTTGCCTTTAGGGCTAGGGGACCTGGCATTTGTCATACACACATCTTGTTCTATGGGGTGCCCAGCACACTCCTGGTCAAGAGTATATTCATCATGCCTGTTAATTGGATCCATAAACATGTCATCACAGTTACTTAGGGTTTCTTCTTCAGAAGATACCGCAACAGGGGTGGAGCCTGCATTGGGTCTGAAGAAGGAATCCTTAACTTCAGACCCTCTCCCTTCATCTTCCTTTTGAGTTTTGAAGTTATACTTACTTACCTGTGTTTTTAGCTTCTCATAAGCCCTAGCTCCCGAACTGTGCCAGTTATCTTCATTAGCCTTACTTTCTTGGTTCTTTTTCACCTCATAGGCTTTAGCTCCCGAAGGATGAGAGCCAATGTTATTGGTGTCTTCCAGAATCTGAAAGGGATTAAAAACTCCTTTGTATAGAGGCTCAGATTTGATCGCCAAATTAGGATTTTTTTTCCTTTGTTTGTAAGGAACCTTTTTGAACCCTTGATCATCTTTGGGAGGGACCAAGATATTGGAGGCAGAGGCAGTGGTGTTCTCTTCACCACAAACAGTCTCTTTTGTCTGATTTTTTGCAATCAGCGGGCAATCCTTTATTAAATGCCCTTGTTTATAACAATTAAAACACGCATTAGGCAGGTTCCTGTAGAAGACCTTTTGAACATGCAGCTTACAACCCTCAGAGTTCTTAATGATCAACTCAGTTTTAATATTTTTAGAAATTTCCACCTCTATAAGCATCTGGGGTTCCCATTTTGGATTAAACTCTTTTTTTGGTTTTTGACCTAGAACTTTCCCAATAAGCGAACCAAGTTTATCAAGCCAAGGGTAATATTCCACAGGAAAATCCGGAAATTCTACCCAGACTGGAACTTTTGTCGGCTTGTTGCTTCTAGGGTTAAAGCCAGGGTACCACTTATAAAAAGAGATCGGAGTATTCCTAATAATCCAGTGCCCCTCCGCTATGACTTGCACGGCATTATTCACATTTTCAAAGAAAAAAAGAAAAAAGTTATTAGGCAGGTATTGAACATGCCTGGCAAATAGCCCCTTACTTTCCCAATTAACTCTCATCCAGTTTTTAAGGAGGTCCTGTGCTGGACGAGGTCCATGACAATGGGCAATCAGGACTTTATCTTCAAGGTGTATATTCCAGTTATTGAGCGCAGAGCTCTCAATGACAAGGGTGCATTCGTCCTGATCTTTTGCTTCCGGGTCTAGGTCTAAGGTGTGCTCTTTCTCCGTTTCAGGAGAGGAGCTGCCTATCCCATTGTCCTCGACAACCTTACCCTTTCCTTTGGAATCAATGAACATAGAGTGAGGAAAGTGATTACCTGATATCTCCTGATTAGAAAACATAGAGTAGTATCCATGCTGATGACTCTGTAGAGCCTTGGCGTAAGAGCCATACCCTTGCAGTGGTTGTTGCATATTAGGGTTACCACTTGTCTGCACATCTGCAGCTTTCTCAAAGCTCTGATTAGCTCCCATCGCTAGTGACGAACCATTATTGCCTTCGAATACAGGATTAAGCATTGACTTCAGAACAACGTTTGTATCTTCTGCCTTAGAGCCCAACAAACCATCACGCAGCGCCTCGTGCAGAGCCATGGAAGCAGACCACCGAACAGCATCCTCCCCAAGCAACTCCAGACGAGAGGGAAGGAGGAAGACACAGGTCCCCCTCACTGCGAGGGGGACAGGAATCGACCGAAAGATAGCAAACCCTCCCCGCCAGGGGGAGAGTGAAGGCGACTCGCCCCTCGACCCAGAACCCTAGGCACATTCAAGGAGCCACTCCGCCTCAACCCTAGCCTGACAACTCTTTTGGCAGTGACCCTTGTAAGATAACGCTTTGTAAGATAACAACTCTTTTGGCAGTGACCCTTGTCCGAGCACTTTGTTAGTTAATAGTAACTATGTGCACCACCAAAATGCTTGACTGAATTCGATGCCCAATGGCATGCACACGTGTATATAACTACATCTGTTCTCTTCAATGAAAATAATAAGGCATATGGACCACCATCCTCTAGTGGGGTATTCCTTCGATTTCCCAACACATGGACCTGACTATCTCAGACCACTACCCGATTACTCTTTCTTTCAAACTGATTCCATTGGGGTATTCCTCCAGTGGGGTATTCAATGAAAATAATAAGGCACATGGACCAAATTACCATCTTGCAGTGGGGTATTCTTTCGATTTCCCAACACATGGACCTGACTATCTTGGACTACTACCCGATTACTCTTTCTTTCAAACTGATTCCCACGCTGCGGAAAGCTCCTTGGTTTCATGCTTGTCAGACATCGTTTTCCCTCCCCTCTGTCCACCAAGAAATTTCCGCAGTGTGTGCAGAGGCCTTTGCTTTCTATAATGAATTGGCTAAGTGCTAGAGAAGCGTGGTAGAAAGGACTCGACAAATTCTTATAAGGACTCATAAGGCTATAAGACATATCCGGAAAAAAAGAAGAGAAACGATGTACCAGAGGCTCTCACGACTTGAAGAAGAAGTGAACAAAGGTAACTTGCAATGCCAACAAGGGCTTCTGAAAATTAGGGGAAGACTAAGACTCGAGGAAGAGGTTCAAAGGAAAAATCTGCAAATATTGTTCAAAGATTGGTGGGCGGGGAAATCTAACAAACCATGAAAAGAGATGTGTAACATCCTTAAAAGGAAACAAGCTAGGGAAGCCATCCCTTTCTTGGTCGACAACAATGGGATCGAATGTAGCACGGAAGTCGAGAATAGATCTATCATCGTCGAGCACTTCACCCATCTTCTTGAGGTCTCGACTCCTCTTTCCCCGCACAGGCATGACTGCATGGCAACCATCTCAAGGGTTGCTCAACCTAGAATCCCACTGAACATGAATTCTTTGTTGGATGCTAACATTTCCGAGAACAAAATTATCGAGGTTATTTATGCTCTTCCCAATGGAAAAAGTTTGGGTCCTGATGGCCTCACCAGAGTTTTTCAAGTCCTTCAAGCACGTGGTGGCCACCTGCTATGTCTAGTGTGGCAAGAGGCTCTCTCCTTCAGTGCCCTCCCTGAGTGTCTTAATAATGGTGTCATCAAGTTAATTCACAAAAGGGAGATAAGAATAAAATTGAAAACTCGCCGCCGATTACCATGCTCCAAACTGGATACGATAATTGCCAAAGTTATCGCCAATAGAATCTCTTGTCATTTAAAGTCATGGCTTTGTGAGGACCAGAAAGGTTTTATCAAAGGTAGATCTATACTTGAAGCAATTGTCAATATTTGGGAAGGCCTTGCGTTTGCTGAGGAGTCTGCACAAGATCTGGTATTCATTAAGATCGACTTCCACAAAGCATATGACAGCTTTGAATGGGACTTTATTCTTCAATCACTGAAAGATCTTGGATGCAGCCAAAAGTTCACAAAGATATTTCCACTCTACTCGGAAATGCTTCAACGAGAATAAATATCAATGGTAAGCTCTCTGAGCCCATACGTTTAAAAAGATCTATCAGGCAAGGCTGCTCACTGGCTCCACTACTCTTTGCTATCGCCTCGGATGGCCTCACTCGCCTATTAAAGCATCACATGGATGCTGGCAATCTCAAGGGTCTTTCCCTACCTCTAGGTGATGGCCAAATGATTGTGAGACTCTTTGCCGATGACATGAATGCCTTTGTACTTAACAATATCAACTACATTGAGGTGTTTTGGAGTTGCCTCGACACCTTTTGTGTGGCGTCAGGTTAAAAAATCAACCATGCTAAAACTGCTTTCAGAGCAATCCGTGGGCCTCCACCCCAACTGTTGATTGATCAAGGGCGTCAAGCTATCCCTAGTGGTCAAGTCTTCCGTCTCCTCGGTATTCCGATGGGCTTCAACATCTCAATGGACCAACGATGGAACTAGGTGCTATCCAAAGTAGATAGCAAACTAAATCATTGGAAAGGTATGCAAGCCAACTTTGTAGGGCGTGCAATGGTTGTTAACACATTCATGCTTTCTACAACTATTTACTTTATCTCATGTTGGAGACCTAAGGAGAAAGAATTGGCCAAAGTGGAAAGAATTTGTAGAAACTTCCTATGGATTGGGGACCCCAATAGGAGAGGGATTCCCAAAATCAATTGGGAAACTTGCATTAGCTCGAAAGATTCGGGGGGCTTGGGTATTTTGGATATCACTGGGTTGGCTGACAAGTTGGCGGCAAAGTGGTTTATCAAGGCTTGGAGCAACAGTGAGTCCTCTTGGGCTAAATTGATCTTCAAAAACTTGAAAGACCTTACCTTAGTTGGTCTTCCTGGTTGGAAGGACATTGGGATCCTCACGCTTTTGTTCTCCCCCCACCAGGTGTCCCTAAAGGCTCTAGCCTCGTGTGTTCCTTATGGAAGAGTTGGAACAAGGCCAAACAATTCATGAGAATCAATGATGAGTGGAAGTGGGCAGCTAGGATAAGACAAAATGACTCTATCTGGTTCCCGATCATTAGCATTAGGGGGGTGGAGTCTTGGAACCTCCAAACTGCTAAGCGACTATGGAACAAGGGGTTCAAACAGTGGAAACATATTTGGAAACAAGAGACCGGCCAATGGATCAGGTTTGAAGACTTAGACCCGAGACATAAGTTACCCTGGAGGAATGGAGTCTTCTTCAAAACAGGTGTTTAGCGTGGGACCACTCAACTACTTGCCTTCTATGCGGACAGGATCTTTCCTGCCTGGAGGGCCTCACATGGAGCAATGGTAACAAACTATCCAGAATTTCCAACTTCAAATAGAACTTAGATGGTCATCACACTCTTAACAAGCTGTGGTGCCTTTCTTGGACCAAACTTCGATGGGAACTAAAGTTCATGTATATTTGGCACCCCCTAATTGAGATCAAAAAGTCTGTGCTCATGTGGAAGATCTTTCATAAGGGTATCTGGTACAATGCAAGGGCCAACAAGATTTGTGGTGTGCCTCCATGGTGCAAGCGGTGCCATCGATGCATCGATGATTTAGTTCACCTTTTCTTCGACTGCCCCAAGTCCCGTGTTATCTGGCATCAGGTGATACGGATTTTGAGACACACGAACCAAATCAATTGGCAACAGGCACTTTTGGGTGAGGCGGTTGGCTGCTCATCAAGGCTGTGGAATGCCATTAGGGGTGAGACTCTTTGGAAGATTTGGAGGGAGCGTTGTGCTATCAACTTTGGCCAAACCCCAAAGGAGTGGTCAATTGAGAAATCCTTGTTTCTTCTAGGTAAAAGAATCTTCCGAGATAAGAGCCACCGTTTAGACACCACTGTATTTATCTCCCCATTGATAACAAGCTCAAACTCAAATGGGTTCCACATGAGGGAGATGATAGTTTTGTACGCCTCATTTGTAATGCCCTCTAGCTTACCGAACTTGTCCCCTGCGTTGTGGGATTTGGGGAGTCCTATGGGCACTAGTCCCATTCACTTGTAACCTTTCTTCTTTATTTCAATTAAAGTCCGGGAGAATAGGCCAAGGCCGAACTTCCTTAAAAAAAAAAATAATAATAATAATAAAGCACATGTTCATTTCTTATTTGTGGAAATATGGAGGTTTCTTCTTCTGCTCTCTCTCGAGCTCCATCACCATAGCTCTTGCTCTTCATAAGCACCCTGTGCATAATTCTTTAAGAGTTCACCACAACAGAATTCTTATGGAGAACAAGGTTGCTGCCCGTGGGTTAACTGCAATTATCCACAGAGAAGCTTGATCTATCGTTTTCATGCTGGTTTATGTACGGAGAGAAAAGCGTCTCGTGCATCTCTTTCATCTGGTTTCCTGTCAATGGCATCATTGTTGGTGGATCCGGAGAGGTGATAGCCAATAGCGTCAACTATACACAGGACGGCAAGATGCTCGTTCGCTATCACAGTTGGAAGAGGCCCTACTCCTCACAGTTGAAAGCAAGTCTTGACAGTTGGAAGAGACCCTACTCCTCCCAGTTGGAAGAGGCCCTACTCCTCACAATTTTTTTTTATTTTTTTATTTTTTTAATTTTTAATGGAGGTTCGGCCGAGGCCTACTCTCCCTGATTTTAACTTTGAAATTGCAACTGTATAAGGAAGGGCATAGTACCCATGGAACCCCCCTTATCCCACAAGAAAAGAGGTTTACAAGACTGGGTTAAATGGCGGTCACAACTACCGCAAGGATGGACAAACGGTGGTACCTCAGCCACATGCAACATCTTTCCAAGATACACATGTCCCTACATGTTGCTGCCCGGGGTCGAACCCTCGCCCCCGCCTCAAAACACGAGAGGCCCAACCACTACTCCTCACAGTTTTTTTTTTTTTTTTAAAAAATAAAGGAAGTTCGGCCTTAGCCTAATCTCCCGGACTTTAATTATAATAAAGAGAAAAAGTTACAAGTGAATGGGACTAGTGCCCATGGGACCCCCCAAATCCCACAATGCAGGGGAGGAGTATGGCAAGCTACAGGGCATTACAAATGAGGCGGATAAAATTATCATCACCCTCATGTGGGACCCATTTGGGTTTCAACTTGTTGTTTTCGAGGAGATAAATACAGTGATGTCTAAACGGTGGCGATCTCTTGACTCGGGAGATTCTTTTACCTAGGAGAAACAAGGATTTCTCGATCGACCATTCCTTAGGAGTTTGGCCAAAATTGACAGCACAGCGCTCCCTCCAAATCTTCCAGAGAGCCTCACCTCTGATGGCATTCCACAGCCTCGATGAGTAGCCGATCGCCTCACCCAACAGCACTTGTTGCCAGTTGATTTGACTCGTGACTCTCAATACTCGGGTCACGTGATGCCATATAACACGGGACTTGGGGCAGTCGAAGAACAGGTGAGCTAAATCTTCGATGCACCGATGGCAACGCTTGCACCATGGCGGCACACCACAGATTTTGTTAGCCCTTGCATTGGTCCAGATACCTTTATGCAAGATCTGCCACGTAAGAACGGACTTTTTGACCTCAATTAGGGAGTGCCAAATAGACATGAATTGTTGAAAGCAAGTCTTCACATTGTCTTGATCATTCTCTACCTCCATTTTGTTTTTATTCTTCTCAGCGGCAAAAAAGCAATCTCTCTCTCTCTCTTCCGATCTGCGCTTTTGTTTTACTCGCCTTTACACGGAAATGCATGTAGCTTATTTATACACAGCGCTTGCAGAAAGCATGGGCTGCTTTCGCAAGCAATTTGCAAACAGGATGATGATACAGGTAATGCTGCTAAAGCCGATATGCGAACAGGATGTAACATGTCTTAGGGCCACGGCTTGAATAGCTGGTGCTGACTCAGGAAATCATTCTTGGAAAACTGGTATCTGTTTCGTTCATGTCCAAATTGACTGTACGCAAAGGTGAAAAGTGCCCAGCAAATTTAACCTGGCTATGGACTTCGATAGGTCTGATAAACGTATGTGACGAGAGACTGTATACTTCAAAGGAGACGCTTCGTAATATGATGAAGGGATCACGTACTTGTAATGTCCAAGGCCATCAACGGTCGACCTTCCTTTACATCTCATCGCCAACCCAATTTTTTATTGTAATTTCATAAATGATCTCAATATGCCGAATGCACAGCAAGTTCCAATTCTTGCTGTGAATGTAGCATAAATGCGACCACCACTTTGCATTCCACACATTTCTATACATGATTGGGTTTTCCAAGATTTCTACAATTAGAACAACCCTAGCATTGTAGTTTAATTCACAAGTATTGCAATAAGTTTTCAAGTTATCATATCAAACATTTCCAACATGCATATAACATGCTTTCTTAAAAGGGAAAATCCTATGTTTACTCCATTTAAGAAGGATAAAGTAAAGATATCTTTCATTGCATGGGAGAGAAAATTTAGTAGTATGCGAGAGTAGATATTGACTCCATTCGAGAATTCATCTTTGTTTAATAGGCCGTTTATTGGAAAGCATCAATGAAGGAAGATTCATTTCAAACCTATGCGAGTGAAATAGTGAGTTCAATCAAAGGAAGCTTGAAGTTCATCAAGTCTAAGTCCATGCCTACAATGTTGAGAGGATGAACATAATAATCAATGAGTTGATCATTAGATTGCGCATCCATAGAGATTCAAGCATAAGAAGTGTTGATATTGTTCCTTGTAAGATCTACAACACATGTGTTGGATATACCTCAACAATATGTAGACATTGGAATTTAAGTGAGAGAATATTTTTAAAAGAAAATTAGAAAGTCTAAGGAGGATTTCAAAAGAAAATGCAAAAAATATCCTTGAGTTTACAAAAGAGGCCTTTTTGAAATAATCAAGGTTATGGACGAGTCAAAGACATAGTTCAAATTTGACTAAAAATGGTTTTACTTATTCCTTCATGCTAATGGTTTGAGGAATCATGCGAAAGATAAATTATTTTTATGGATCAATCCTAGTATCTTGTTGGTCTAGGAAATAGCTTTCCAAGAACATCTCAAGAATAGCTTAAGACTAGATGGACATAAATAAAACAACACATTAATAGCAGTCATGGATTGTCTATTACATCTAAGCCCAATTTTAAACTAAAAAATACTGGTTCGAGATGTCTATTACTAGATCACTTATAGTTTATGGCTCCATCAACTTCTTATCAACACTCAAGAAGAGTTGTGGAAATTATTCCTTCTTAACAGTAGAGTAGTTCATGAAGGAAGTACACTATCAAATTTTTGTAAATATTTGTAGATAAATATTTCAAAAATTCTTTCATAAAGAGCTAAAGGGTTTTTGTCTCCACAAGGAAGTAGTATAAAGAGGAAATTGTCTAAAAACAAATCAATGAAACATGAAATAAAGATAAACCTACTGAAAAAGTTATAGAATATGAGCTATAAGAGAGGTATAGAGAATGAAAAGAGAGCCTACAATCATGTGTAATTTTATGTTGATTCCAAGAAATAGGACATGTCTTTAAAAGGTCGAAAACGTTTTCTCTAAGCTTAAGAGGAATATGAGATACTTGGGAGAAAAAGATTGAGTTCCCAAGTTTGGAACTCAAACATCTCCCAAAAACAAAGAAATTGTTTCCAAGTTTGGAAAGTAAACACCTCCAAAAATCAAAGAAAATGTTTCCAATTTTTGAAATAAAAATTATCCCAAGATTGCAGAAATGATTAAGTTATGAAGTTTGAAAGTTAATCTTGACAGAGTCAAGTTCCTCATCTTACAATCTTGAGCCTTTAAAACTTACCAAACTCCTTAACTTGGGGAAATATCAAGTTCAAGACAAGAATCTTTTAGTGGTCTAAGTGTCCCAACCAAAGATAGAGAGACTTAAAAGTGTCCAAATAGATTAGAGGACTAAGCTAGGGCTTGGAGAAAGTCTGGGTATCCAAAAAGTGCTTGATTTGTTTCTTTGTGCAATATATCTCCTAAGAATCCAAAGGGAATAAGATTATCTATTAAGGCTAGTTATCAACTCTATGAGTTCCAAAATTTACATACTATTGATAAAAAACATAAGCTAATCATTTATAGAGAATCATACAAGCGGGTTGGAAACCTAATCAATCCAAGGACATCCATAGGGCCATAATCAAAGAGAAAAGCTACTTGTCTAGGAGGCTTATTCAAAGCCAAGTTCATCTTTTGAAGTTTTGGATCATAACATTAGTAGCTAGATTTGGCTGCAAGGATTACAAGAAAGGATTCCAATTTGAAATTAGGCTTATTTTGAAATAATCCTTCAAACAATCTAATGAAACTAGAGGAGGAAAGTTTCGCTAAGTGCAATACCTAGTCAACACTAGTTGGTAAGATGTTGCCACTAGATTAGAGAATCCACTCATTTCATTACTCTCATAAAGAATGATCACCATGAAATTCATAAGGGTACACAATGAACATAGATACCTAGTCTAGAATACGAGAGTAACTAGTATGGGCAAGAATTAGTGCTCTATATCATTTACTACTCTTTTCAGTTCAGTTGATGGATAGGATCTTGAATTGGTAGTAGAGGGGATTCAAGGATGACCTCATGATCATACTCTCTAGTGTGGATCATGGGGATCAAGGGAAAACTATTATATAGCCATAAGTTATAGATATTTATTTCTAGCAAGTAACTGCAAGCATATTGTTGAGAATGAAAATGTTTGTCAAGGGGGGGTTGATGTCATAAAGTAACTTTATGGCAAGTTTGCAAGTTTAAGTCAAGTAAAAGGTTCTCTAAGTCATAGATAAGCAATAAGACATAGAATAGTGGCTAATTTCAAAGGATGGAAAGGAGCAACTCTTGGGTTCAAGTCCCACAAAGGTTCTGGGTGAATATATTTCTTCAAGCCACCTTCAACCTTCTAGATGCATCCACTTGGAAAAATGGGAGATATATGTGCCGTTTTTAGTTAGAGAACTAGAAACATGGTAGACATGTGTATACTTACCTAGCCATCTACTTCTAACTTGAGGTTATATAATGGTAGCCTTGGAGGTGTAGAGCACCTCTTTCTAATGGAATTTTTCGTTCCATCAGACTAATGTGACATTATAACATCCCATGTGGATATGAAATAATATGTACCTCACCATAGAAACATCTTTTATATATTCTTTCTCTCAAGGGATATCAACTTGGGAAGTGTGCAGTTGTGTGCCATGTGTGTGAGTTCTTTTTGGTCAATGAAACGTTAAGGTCACCATGTGTTCCACTCTACTCAAATTGTCTAAAGGTCCTTTGGGGAAAAATATTCTACCATATCACTTGTAGGACTTGAACGCAAGACATCCTCCTTCTCATCTATTGGAATTTACCATTAGGCTAAGCTTCTTGCTTGCCTTCAACTTAGAGAACCTTATTCGTGTCTTTTCCAAGACTTGGAAAACCTCATATCTTTGGTTCAAGTTATAGGCTATGTTATAGCTCGAATATTTGAAATTCATCTTGGGCATCAATAGAAATTGTTTTGTTACTTGGTTATGGAAGTGTATTTTCCTTTGTTTGAAGAAGGAGCTAGCTTCTAAGTTATGTTACAAAATCTTAAAGAATTCAATTATCTTTGAAGATAAAGTTTTCATTTTGTCTTCAACGAATTGGCTATCCCTTTCTCTCATACTCATTGTTATCCCGATCTATATATTATCAATACTATGTCCATCTATTGACTCTTAGGATTGATATCTATTCAATATAGATAGTTATAACATCTTTGAAGTCTTAGCTAACCGATCAAGAGGAATAAATCATGCTTAAGTTGGACTAGCCAAGACTTTTCTTAACCCATGAGTAAATCCTTCAACTGCATGGTTCATAATATGTTAGTCTTTCTCTATCCCTTGTGTAAATTCATTTTCTAGTTCCAATTGCTTTCAAGATGTGAAATCTTGTGGCCATTACTAAGTTGGTTTTTACCTCTTCTAAGTATTCCTTTGGAATATTCTTGTTGTTTGAATCCTTAGGTGAACTATCATTTGATGGCGAAGTAGATGATATTTTCCATATTTTCTCATTTTTCTAAGCCTCTACTACCTATAATTTTGATCATATTTACCTAAACTTGATTCAATACTTTAACCTTCCTTTTTTCTCTTTTCTTTCTTTTGGGTTATGTACATTGACTATATAAATGTTCCATCAAAAACTTCAAGTCATAGGATAGCTAATTGATGTTTGATGGATTATAAGTTCTTTTTTTTTCTGTTCATCAATGAAAACCTCCCAAGGCTGGTACTACCTATGAACATTTTATCTAGTTTAAGGAGATACCTTTTTTTTTAGGCTTTTTTCCACCTTCTATCTCCTTTTATTACTCTCTTGATCATTTCTAATAGTCCTTTCTCTAATCTTTAACTATTTGGCACCACATTTGGAGAGCAAAGACTAAGGTTTTGAAAACTATTTTACCTACTCACTAGTTCCTTTAAAATAGCCTTTGTGTTGGTCAACTTTTACCTAGTTTGGATCAAGTTATGTGTGAATTGTTTCCAAAAAAATTATAAGTTCTTTTAAATGAAGCTCTGCCAATATATTTTGTAATTCTCTTCCATATTTTCCTATTGAAAGTTTCTACCTTTCAATGACTTTCTTTTAACACTAGTTCACTACCATAAAAGGATAGTCTAAGTGTCCCTTTTGGACATTTTTGATCTCACACCTTCGACAAAGAACATTTGAAAACATCCTTTTACATTTGAATATATAATATAAAGGCTCACAAAAATCATAAACATGACTTAAATCATGTTTTAGATTGGTACTGATAGTGTCCAAAGGTACCATGGTAGTAAAAAAGATAAAAAGTATTAATTAATATGACCAAATAAAATCCTCTATATGAGAGAAAAAACTGCATGGCTTCCTTATGACATAGAGTATAGATTAGAACACATAATTTCAGCTAGAAGAATCATTTTTAAATCTAAAAAATTCCATTCTTAGGGCTTTTAGTACCAAAAGGAGCAATATAGGTCTGCACCAATGATTCCAAGCAATTTATGCATATACAATAAGGATAGTTGAATGTTTGAATGGTCCAATGGATGGTTGGATTGCTTGCTAGATGGCTTGATGGATGGTTGGATGGCTGGATATTTGGATGGTTGGCTGGCTATTAGCCAACCTAAAAGCTGAGTTTTATGCACTAATATTCTTTTAGTTTACTAAAAGGGTATGAATTGCAGGTATTTTGCCAAATGAAATGTTGTTGACAATGATAAACTACAATTGAAGTAAGGGGGTAAACAAAGATGTCTTATCATGGACGGCACTGATTATAGGATATGCCAAGTTAGGCAAAAGCGGGGATATATTCGCGATATTTGAGAGAATTGTAGCAGAAGGTGAAAGGCTGTTAGAAGCCGTTGTTATGGAAGGCTTTCTGGCCCATTTTCCATGGTGAGAAGCAAGATGGTTTTTGGCCTCATAGGGAGCAATTGGCGTGACACAAAAGGGGGATGCATTAAAGCATAGAAGGGCGCCAGCCGACATTTTTCTTGGTAGGTCAATTGCTGCTGAGTGAGTAGCTATCGGAATGAGAAGGAGAGAGCCACCCTTGTGAGGAAAAGAGGGGGGATGAGGCGTGAAAAGACGAGGATGAACAGAAGCAGAACATCCAGCAAAGGAGATAAGTAGACAAAGAGGAGAGCCTGCGGGGGTGACACGGAGGACTCTATAGTATTTTCTGCTAGTGGGCTTTCTACAGGAAAGCATCTACTTTTTATGTTCTGTGAAGAGTGGTCGGGGGGAAGGACTTGGCATGGTAAAGGAATTGTTCTCAGTGGAGGTGCTGGTGTAGGAAATTGGGGGTGTGGAGAAGGAATATGAGGGACAAGCGTGAAGGAAAAGGAGGAGGATGGCAATCCAAGAGGCTATAGAAGGTCCAACGGATTTTCTGTGGGGGCATTTGGTTTTGTGCCTCACTCTGAACCTGATTAAGATACGAATTAGAACGAGGAGACTCCAGGATTAAGATCGCAAGCTGAAGGTGAAGAGGAAAGATTTATCATAAATAATTCATCCATCCATTACCACGATATACAACATGTTTTGATGGAATCATGAGAGATGGATACATCATACATTGCAAAGAGACATAGAAGTCAGTAATACAGCTAGGGATTCTTGGACATTTGAATTTTTCTGTTTGAAGATGTGTGGCACATTATCCTAGTTTTCCGTGAGCTAAGAGTGTCATATGACTTACCAAGAACGCTTTGCCCTTTACTGCGCTTGACATTTTCTTCCGTTTTTGGTCTTATTATTTTGATACAGGACTGCTAAGTGATGCATAACATTAAAAGTGATGAAGGAAGTAATGTGCTAATGTTGCAGGTCTATGATCTTTTTATAAAGGAAGGTTTTTGTCTGCATCTACGATGAGGAAAAAGATTGCTATTCCAAGGGTTACTACATGGAGAGTGTTTCAGAAAGAGAGGGAGGAAATAGCTCACGTCCCAAGTGTGTGACATTCTTATCTATTCTTCTTTAAGCCATCAAACCATCCGAGAGTAGTTCGAGCTCTGAAGTTTCCAGATGGGAGAGGAGCCTTACAACCTTTAAGTAGCTGAGGATCTCATCTGCACTACTCCTTCTAGCAGTCCGAATGACATTAAATATAGTGATTGTGCCAAAGAAGTAAATTCATTGGGTTGTCCCACATTCAATGGATTTTATTGTCATCTCTTGATCATGCGAGGTCACGTTGCTGACTTACTTTATTTTGCTTGGTGATTGAACATCTTTTGCCAAATTATAAGGAGTTAGCTTATTGATCACAAGTGACAACGCTCTTAAAAAAACGCTTTGATTTTCTATTTTCCCCCCTTTTTAAGGCATGCTAATATTACTTGTTTATGAGTGGAATGATGGCTATGGCAAAAATAGGAACTTATTCATTCCCGAGTCATCGTTCGTACAGGCTAGACTGAAAAAGTGAAAGTCTTTATGAAGTTTTTTTAAAACATGGGAATAATTCATGGATATTAATAAATGCACCTGATTTTATGAAAATCTTGGCTACAAGGTTTTACTAAGACTCGCCCAAGGTAAGGAGTTGCGTGCATACTTGCTCATAAGTGTAGTCGCTAATATCCCTAGGATGAATGCATGATTTCCAAGAAATATGAAGTGCAATCTCTATCACGTACGTATGCATACATTAGTGAAATGTTTGGGGAAAGATGGCAGTTAAAATTTGGAGGAGTTGGATATCGAGGTGTTTTGAGGTTCTAACTAAATAATAATAAAAAAAAGCCAAGAAGATAAAAAGCCAATAAAATACATGAACAAAGTAAATTTAAGCCTTTAGTTTTCCACAAAGGACCGCTCCTCATAACGAAGTATGTATATGCACTTTTAGTGCAAGGCCATAACTTCAAAAAAGACCATATACTAGCATTCATTGTTCTCAAATTCACCAAGCACCACATAAGCGAGATACATGAAATCTCAATACTCTCCCTTCGTCCCATGAACACTTCGACATACCAGGTGGACTGGATGTGAAATAAAAGGGGTGAGTCGATCATAGCACTAGCAAAGTGAAGAATTTATTTGACTACCAAAAATCAGCAATCTAGCACAATTGTGAGCCTAGGGTAGAGAAGACCTTACCAAAAGACAAAAAACTAAGCAAATTTAACTGCAATTAAAGATTGGTGATCCTGAGGGGGATTAGAAAAGTGGATGTATGCACAGACATTTGTGAGTTGAAGTTAAGAACTTGAGCAAGATGTAGTCACATATTTGCATATTTTCCTCGGTGCAAGACCTTGATTCAGTGGCTTGATGCAATGGTTCAAAGGATGGTTCGATGTTTGAAATTTTGAATGACTTCATGGATGGATGGTTAGATGGCTTGATGGACGATTGAATGGTTGAATTATTGAATGGCTTGTCGGATGGTTGGATGACTCCGTGCATGGTTAGATGCTTAATAGATAGATGGCTTGATGGTGGATGAAATTTTGGATGGCTTGATGGATGGATCGATAGATGGCTTGACACACGTTTGGATGGCCAAAGTTTTTGGATAATTGAAGTTTGGATGTCTTGATGGAAGAATGGATGATTGGATTGCTCGATGGATGATGGGATGACTAGAATTTTGGATCACTTGACGAATGAATGTAAGGATAAATGGTTGGAGGATCCAAAGAATGTTGAAAGTACCTTCAATAAAAACAAAATACTTACAATAAAAATACACTACCTTCAATAAAAATAAAATATTTATAATAGTATGCATGTTTGAAATACAACTACTTCAATTAAAATAATTCTTATAAAGAAAAACTACCATTAGCAAATCAATACATGGAATAAAATATATATTTGAAATAAAAATAATCCAATGAAATATTTTGCAATAAAAACAAAATATCTTTAAAAATATATATATTTGCATAAAAATATATACTTGAGATAGAAATATTAGAAAACCGAGTACATGTGGCATGTACTCTAGTGGCAACCAAAATATGATTTGATAAAGCAAAACACTCTCGGACACAAAAGAGATGAACAGAATGAACCATGGACCTTGAACCATGTACAAAAGAGATATATGAGCAAAAGTGTGGCAAACCACTGCCATATATGAGCCAAATACAAAATGTGGCAAAGCAATGCTATATAGGAACCAAATACAAAGTTTTCATGTATCACTGCCATATATGATCCAAATACAAAATTGTGGCACACCACCACCATACATATACCGAGAGGGATCAAAACATCTATATCTGCAGTCCTACAATAAATAACATTCATGAAATGAGACAAATTAACATGATATTTATAAACAACAACTAAAAATACCAAACTAATTTTCTAAGCTCACCTCATCATAGATGTGCCCATGAAATGACCGCACCGCATCCCTCCAACTCCTCCAATTGTGCAACCAATCCATGATGATATCCATAATCCTCCTTGGTTCCTATCGGAGGATGATCCACTATGAAATTGTGCATCAAATATGAAAAACCTTAGATTAACATACATGATGTGCTAATCACAAACAAATTCAATAATCAAAATGATACTTACAAACTCGTGACACATAGTGTCATATCCAGCGCTACCCAAATGTGACAATTGATCGTATCTAGATGTGTGGCTGTCGCATCTCGCTGCTGGCGATATCGATCAAGAGTCTGCTATTGCTCATCAAAAATCATATCCCACTCCTCAACATCTAATCATACAAGCTTAGGTAAGCCTGCTATGAAAGCATCATGATCCTGGCATCATCGATGAGACATAACCTCACATGTGTCATGTGTTGAATCCACTTTGAGCTAACAATAGGATGCCCATGTGCTGGTCGAAACTCATGATAAATCGTCTTTGTGATATGATTTTTATGATCTTTATCCTGTTCACTCCATTTCAACATGACAAAGTGTTCAAAGTGCATGGAGCAAAGCTATCGTATACGTTGATGCATGGTCTTTTTGACCACATCCATGACTAGAGCTCCATTTATACTCTACACCTTGGAGTCCTCATGCTCATGAGCACCCCAAGGTGTACGTGGTGTACCATGTAGCGTACCATGTGGTGTACCTACACTTGAGGTACTCGCTCTAGGAATACAAGTGGGAGACAAAACATCCTTTGCACTACCTCCAAAACATCTGCCTCGTCCAGAGCCACATGTAGATCCACTCTCAAACATCCTCTTCCTCGAGAGCATGACCTGGGCCGACCAGACAGGCCAGCACCTGTATCGTGCTGAGGTATCGAATGCATACCTCGAATACTCGAGCCACTAGAAGATGTCTCAAAAGGCACTTAAGGTGGACTCATAAAGCCAGGAGACATACCTCCCACACATTAGGGGAAAAACTGAACCCTACTAGGCCTTGTAAGGATCCCTAATTTTTAGGGATTAAAATTAAGCTTGTAGAAGCTTAAGGGGACATGGAAAACCACCAATGGTTTTGTACATTAAAATATTGATGAATAAATCCTTTGAATTGAATGCGCATGGGGAAGATATCGTAGCCTTTGGATTTCACATAGAAACGGTGAGGATTTAAAGAGATGGGGGAACAAGAATAGACAAGAACTGCCAAGACCATCATTAGATGGGAAGTCCGATCATGACAATAGTGAGAGAAAGAAATGGCACAGTCATTCGTGACCCTTGATGTAATATGCATCCAAGGGTGAGCATCTAAAGGCACTTTGTTGATCTTTGGGATGAATTACATCCATGAAATCACGCTTCAATCTAATGGTAGGCAAAAGATGGCGCATTTTTGAAAATCGGGCTCAATCGCGATCATTAGATCAAGCATGGATCGAACGGATGATAGCTAAAGGCGCCTATGCATTTAATGCACCATCTGTAGCCATTGGATTCCTCTCCAATCTAAGGGCTTACATTTGAATGCGCCCTTCCCATACGGATGTCCCATGCCCAGATTCACCTTTCATCATGTGCCACACGATCAAAGATTGATCCAAGGGCCTACAAGGCTTAGCGCCTTGAATTTTGCAAATCTATATCATCCCTTAGATTAGTTAGGCCATTCAAGGGTTGAGATTGAACCTTTTGATTTTCGAAACCACTCTCCTCACAAAATCCACAATTTGAGAGCAGTTTTGGAGGCTTTGGCTGGCATAAACCAAGGGAAGCCTACTCCTAGCCTAGTGATTTGAGGGACTAGACTGTGGCCACTGCTCTCTCCTCATTAGTGGATCACTAATCACTCCTTAATCTAAAAGGCCCAAAGAGGGCTCATTTTTTCCCTAATGAAGAGTAGCCCTTCCCATAGGAGTGATGCTGATAGGAGTGATGCCAGCACGAGTGACACGGGTGAGAGTGAGGCCGACATGAGTGAGGCGGACAGGAGTGAGGCCGAGGGAAGTGCTACCATCAACGATCCAATACTGCGATGTAGCAACCATATACATGAGAGGTACCAGAGATATGAAATCCAAGAATTGCTCCTCTATGATGGAATGCAGAGTGATCGGAGGACTCTCTCCCATCATGCTCTGCAAAAAAAAAATGCAAATGATTAGCATACGATAATAATCGTAATATAGAGTAATACTAGTGTACAAAACAACATATGAAAAAAAAATAAATACAAATTAGTATGTACAAGATCTCTTGGTATGCTAGCTCCTTCTTGATCATCGTTCTCGTATAACATATTGCCTATTACTTCATCGTGTATCTCATTTTCTTAAAAGACCTCTTCATCTCGGACAATGATCTCTTCCTCCTCGACTACCAAATGAACTGCAGAGTCCACTACAGATGGAATTTCTTCTACATCTATGTTCTTAGAAATTTGTTTGCTACATGGGGAGACTTGTAAAACAAATAGCAACTCTAGTTCTTCGAATTTGGCATAAAAACAAATTTTTCAAGTGTTCGAGAAGTACAAATGTATCTCTTTCCTCTGTCCATAGCTTTGCGGAGTTTATTTGAAGCAAACCACTCTTATCCCGCCTCACTGTTGCATTTCTTCTAGAGGTGACTACTTTGAACCATTTCACGTAAAAAAGAAAGTAATCAAACTTTTTGAAGGATAGCTTCAAGATATCTTGGATCACTCCACAATAATCGAGCTGGCCTTCTTGAGCATTGTCGTTTCTTACACTAGCTCTAATTTTTTGGAAAAAGTTCACCATCACCCCACTATCAAAAGTAGACCTGTTTTCATTGATTCGTCGAAAGTGTCATCCATGAGAGCTAATAATAAATGACCCTTTTTTCTCCACACTTTGGACATATGTGGAGATGCTCATACTCATTTTGAAAGAGAATGAAATCATTCAGACAAGCATGAAACTTGATGTAGTCTATTCTAATGGATTGTAAATTTTTTCCTTTCATCTCCATATGTTGGAGGCATATCATTGCCATCTTATAGAAACTATTCTTTAAGAAGGTTATAATATGCAATTAGAACTATATTAGGAAACAAAGCTATTTTGAAACAGCAATGAAACTTTATTTCAATCCATTTACCTGAACAATTTAGAGACACTACTCTCTGACCATCCATAAAGGGATTGAAGATTGAGCATTGCGAGTGACGTATGTAGTGCAGATATATTTGCCCCAGAGTACAATGGTATTCTCTTCATCAGCTTCCCATCGTGGAAATTCTGTCATATCCATGGAACCCACGACATCTTCTCCACCATCATGATCTTCGTCCATCTTACAAAATGCTTCGAGCATTTCTTCCATGTGCTCATTCTATGTAATGCTACTAGCACCTTGCACTTCTTCCTCCCTCTTTGTTCTCTTCTGTCCATGACAAGTTGCGGGTGCAATTTTGTTTGGCTCCACCTACTCACCAAGGGGACCAAGCAAATGGTAATGTACGTTTTGTAGTCATTTTTTTATCAAAGGATCCATATTTGTTGGAGGTAGACGACTGCAGAAGCACGCGAACTGCACAAGGAAGAAGAAGAAGCTTGGAGCTCAACACACAATACTAAATATATTACCACTAGAATTTACAAAGATAAGTAGCTCGTTTGGGCAATAGGCGTATATACAAGCCAGGGAGGAAAACCCCCTAAAGAGGGAAAAAAGTGCCCTGGCGGTCCTAGAGCGTTCACACACATCACTACCTAAATATATCCACAAATCCCCCCTAGGAGTGATGTGGTGAACAAGGAGCTGGCACTCATGTATAAGGAAGTGCCAAGCTATGTGGAAATTACTCCACAAAAGGAAGTAAGCCTACATGAGCTACCAAGCATGAAGCAAAAGTCACTAGTGGACACATGAGTGTCATAGCAACCAGCCCAATCAGAGTCAGAAAAAGCGTGCAAATCGGTGGTAGTGATCCCCCCTTGGGATGAAACAACCCAAGTAACCGAGTACCACTCAAGTAGCGAAAGATGAACTTAACCCCCTGCCAATGCTTGACTCCTCACCAATGCATAAACCTGCTCATCTGTGAGATAGCAAACTAAATATCTGGCCGAGTAATGCATAATTAAATCAAGCATCCAACAGCCTATCGATAGAGAACAGCATCAAATGCATCTCTAGCATCATGAAGACTCAGTTGTAAATGTGTTTGCATAGGAGTGGCAATAGGTTTATAGTCTTCAAGGCTAGAACACTGCAATAATGTGTCAATATACTTCATTTGACACAAAGCCATTCCACCATCAACGTGCATAAATTGAATGCCTAAATAGTGATGCAAATGCCCCAAATCAGACATCTCAAATGAGGCATGTAAATCAGCCTTAAAATCAGCAATATGCCTCTCATGAGGACCATTGAGTAGCATGTCATCAACATGAAACACAATGATCAAAAGTACATCATTAGCACACTTAGCATATAAGGTGCTTTCAGTTGGACTATTCTCAAAACCATGTGCAATCAGATAGGAATGTATCTTTTCATACCAAGCACATGGTGCTTGCTTTAAACCATATAATGCCTTCTTTAACCTGCGCACCTACTTTTCATGCCCTTTTTGCACAAAGCCATGGGGATGAAAAACATACACTTCTTCATGCAAGTCACCATTCAAAAATGTTGTTTTAATGTCCAACTGATAAACATTCCAACCATGATGAGCTGCAAGTGCACAGATGCTATGAACAATAGTCATTTGATAAGTAGGAGCAAAGGTTTCATCAAAATCAATGCCTCTTTCTTTCACATAACTCTTTGCAACAATCCTAGCCTCATACCTATCAATTCTACCATCAGGTTTATGTTTTAGCTTGTATACCCACTTAGTAACAATGGCTTTCTTGCCAAGAGGCAAGTCACATAAAGACCAAGTACCATTCTTCATTATAGCATCATATTCAGATTGCATATCAACCATCCAATTTTTTGAATTTTGTGCTTCATCAAACGGAACAGGCTCAATCTCATCACAAAGACTAGATGCAACCATAGCATAGCAATCTGATGCAAAAGAGGCACTATGAGAGCCTGATCAAGTACGATATGATAGAGGTGCATCTAATTTGCTGTCATGCAAAGTGTGCATGAGCCATTTTGGCATAGTTTTTGATTCTGCAATATCAGCTCTCTCATTAACAAGTGCGTCATGTAAATCTACATCCGAAATGGAATAATGTGCATCATCACATGAAACCTACAAAAGCTCCAAAGTTGCCTCATTAGGACCACCACTAGACTGTCCACCTGTAAAAAGAGGTAGCAAAGTATCATACATGTCTTTGGAGCTAACATATGTCTCCTTAGTACATGAAAGTAATGGTTGAATAGCATCTTCCACAAAAACAACATCACGGCTAACCAATATGCGTTTAGTCTGTGGATGATACAGACGATAGCCTTTACTTTCAGAACTGTACCCAACAAAAATACATTTTAGTGCTTTATCATCCAATTTTTTGTGATGTTTTTCAGGCACTAATGCATATGCCAAACAACCAAAAACTCGCAGATGAGCAACAGATGGCTTGCAATCATGCCAAGCCTCATATGGAGTGATAGACTCTAGTGCTTTAGTTGGACACCTATTAAGTACATATGTTGCACACATAACAACCTCAAGCCAGAAAATATGTGGCAAGGACTGACTCTTGACAATACACCTCACCATCTCCATGAGTGACCTGTTCTTTTGTTTAGCAACTCCATTCTGTTGAGGTGTATACGGCACTGTACACTGGTGTTTTATCCCACATTCAGCCAGAAATGCATTAAAATCAGAAGACATATATTCCCCTCTCGATCAGAATGGAGGGTGCCCATTTTACATGCTGATAAATTTTGAGTCAAAACCAAAAACTATTTGAAGCACATGAACACTTCGAACTTTGCCTTCAATGGATATACCCATGCATGCCTGGAAAAATCATCGATGAAAGTCATGAAGTAAAGATAGTTTCTAAAAGAGGGTGTCTGCATAGGACCACAGACATCACTTTGTACAAGCTACAATTTCTGAGTAGCCCGAACTGAACCATCTTTTGGAAAGGAAGAACGCTTCATTTTTCCCAAAATACAGCCTTCGCATACATGTGTACGAGGTGCCTCAAGTTTGGGGAAAGAGGACACCATTTCAGATTTCTATAGGCATAAAAAACTAGCAAAATTCAGATGACCAAAGCGTGCATGCCAAAGGTTTGCATCTGACATAGCCTGAAAATCATGTATTCCACATGCCAAATCATTTATAGATCTTTCATTGTCTATGAGTTTATACAGCCCACGACATAAAATGCAAGAAGGAATAATCACATCGCCATTTGACAGATCATGAACTGTACACCTGTAATCAACAAATTTCACAACCAAGCCAATCTTTTGATAATGCAGAAACTGATAACAGATTTTTCTTGATCCTTGGCACAAACAAAGCATCTGAAAAAGTGAAAGAACCACCATTAGGAGTAGTCCAAATGATCTTACCAACTCCCATAACAGGATAAGAGGAGTTGTTGGTGCACGTAACAGTATTCCCTATAGGGGCAGGCTCAAGTGAAGAGAAGAAACTGCGCTACGAGGTAATAGCTTTGGTCACCCCACTGTCAAAGTGCCAAACATCTGAGTCTATTGCAGACATGCACTACTCATGAGAAGATGGATCAAAATTGGAAACATTAGTAAACACCCATTCTTCTTCTTGCACAAGATTAGCAGACTCTATTTTTGGTGTAGAGGCCTCTGCAACAACCATTCCATCCTCTTTCTTCTTTGCCTCTTTACCAACCAATTTTGGACAGTTCTTTATGATATGATAATTTCCTTTACAGTACTTGCAAAACAATTTCTGCTTTTGTGATTTCTTTTCCTCTTTGTCTTCTCTCTTTGATTGTGCAGAATTAGCAGATTTCTGCTTACTACTTGAAGAGCTCCATTTTCCTTTGCCCTTTTGACTAGCGAGGAAAGCTTGATCTGCAACACACATAAAGGGTCTGTTCTACCTGGGCTGATCTTCCTGCAATAGAACAGAGACTAACTCCTCAAATGACAAGGCATTTGGAATGCCGTTCATCATCAAACGAAGAGTAGAAGCAAAACTCTGATACGAATCAGGAAGACCATTCAAAACAGTCTGCACAAGTGAGCTATCTGGTATAGCCTGATCAGCAAAAATCAACTATTCCCTCAAGTCTTTGATCTTTGTTAGAAAACAATCCATAGAATCACCTTCATTCATGTGCTCACTCTCCAACTGTTTTCTAAGGTAAGCAACACGAGCCTCATTCCTAGCTTGGTACAATGTGTTAAGTGTATCCCAAGCATCCTTAGATGTTCTACAAGAGCATATGTAAGGAATAATGGCACGTTCGACACACAAAGCTATCAATGCATGTGCCCAGGCATCTCTTCCATCCCAACAAATTTTTTGTGTAGTAGGTGCAGCAGAAACTGCAGCATGAATAGGAATATGTAGAATATCATCATCTTCGACATCTTCTCCATCACCTTCAGTACCTGCAGTTGTAACAGTTGCAGGTGTGATAGGATATTTTTTAACACCTTGCACAATGTTCCACAGTCCTTTTGCAACCAATACATGTCGCATCATATAAGCCCATAACGGGTAGTTGGTATTGTTAAATGTAAAACAGTAACGTTGTGTTACTGACTAGCCGAAATCGTTACCGAACAAATATTAAACGTAAAACAGTGATTCACCGTAAACTGTGTTAAACTTCCAGTATCATTACCGAAAGGCATTGCCAGACTAACGTGGGTTCTTGGGAGTGGTAGGGGTCTGTTAGACAGAGGCCCTGTACTCTTTTCCCAATTCTTAGTCACAACATAAAAAACATGAATGCGCGTCTTAGCTCAGTTACTAGCATTAACTAGACAATACTTGATTTCTATATTCCTGCGTACCGAACTTCTCCAGACTAACTTGCTATTGGAATAGAGCAGTAGTCTGAGTTACAGACTCAACAGTAGTAATCAACTAGAGATAACACTTTAACCGACAGATTCGTTTGTCATAACGCTTTTCAGCGATCTCAAATAAAAGTTCACGTTTACCGAAAGCAATAGTTCGTCCTCGTCACCGAATGCAATGAGTTCAGTAAAACAAACAGAACATACTCAACAATGCATCAATTTTCCTATTCAACTCACACAGTACTATAACTACTCAGATTAATTTAGGGTACTTCAACCACTGAAGAACGTACAGCAATACAATACGATAACAATACTCAGACACGCAATCCGTCACTCGACACTCGTTACGGTGAACTTCAGTATAAGCGGACGATGCAGAACTCAACACTAACAGTACTTAGAACTTTATAACAGAGTAAACACTAATCTCACAAATGTTAAGGCGAACAATTTGGCAATTCCAGAAAAGACGTCTCTCTGACCATTCTCCTTACATTGCTTTATATAGAATTTACAAGATGCGCGTACCAACTTTTCGCGCGTATTTCGAAAACTCCATTACATCCGGCAGTCATTACATTTGTCCCACTCCGGCGGCCGACTAACACTGGCACGCACGGTGGACTCGAACCCGCAAGTTATTTTCCTTACAAAACTATTGTTCATCGATGATTCCTTCTAGATACATATTTCTGGCTAATCTAAATGTACGGGCTATTTTTTTCTTAAGAGTTTCTAATAGTTGCTTAAGGGTGTCTGGCTCTAATATTTGCGCATCTACTCTAACAGAACTAAGGGCGATGGCTTCAGTAAGTAAAATTTCGGCCTGTGTTTGCAAAAAGGCCTCCTGTAAGTAGAAGTCGTTGGATAGTGCCGCATCTCTGGCTGTCTTTATTTCACTTACTTGCTTCTGCATTTCACTAATTCGGTCTTTCTGGTTGCGTACCTGATTATCTAGTCTTTCAAACTATTGATTCTGGAACTGTATGGTTTTGTGATATGCATCTCGTTCTTTGCGGGCATTCGCTAAGTCTTTCTGATTTTTAGCTTCCTTGAGTAATTGATATTTAAGTATAGAATTGACCTCGTCGAGAGATTCTTTCGTTCTTTGTAGTTGATATTTTGCCTGCTTAGCTTCTTTCTGCTGCTCTTGGTACTTCTGTATGGCTTCCTGCAACTGGAGTCTGGTTTCTTCTAGTAGGTTTCCTAGCGTGATTCTTGTGTCTTCTATATCTTTGATTGTTTGATTTAACTTTATTATCTCCGCGTCGGCAGCTATCAGCAATTCTTCTTTTGCAGCCAGTGCCTTATCTCGCTGGCTTGAGCTTTCTTCCTGTGCTTGGAGTGTAGCCTGTAGTTGCTTGATCTGCTCATGGAGTGCATGGTTTTCCGCTCTTGCTACTTGTAACTCTTCCTGGAGGGGGGTGATATCTACCTCCATCACTTCCAATTTTCGTTGGAATTCATCTCGTGCATTGTCTGTGGCTTGCTTCAGGTGTTGCGGTAGTTGTTGGGATAGATTAATCAAGAGGCGACCCATAGATTCTAATTCAAAAAAGACTGGAATGGGGTGGGGTGGCAGAGGAGGGCGAGGTTGCGAAGAGGTTTCGGTGAGGAGTTGTTGGGAATTTGGTGGGGAGTAATTGAGGGAGGATGAAGAGGTTTCAGCGGTTTCGATGGGGTGACTAGGCTGGATGGGACTGCGGGGTGGTTTCGGTGGGGGAATGGGGTTAACTGGTGGTGGTTTGGGAAGGGCAGAGTCAGTGGTTGTTACCTTGTTTGTTTGTTCAATTTCTGCATTGTTAGCCTCTGTGGATTCCACTGCCTTAAGTAGCTTGTCTAGTGCTTCCCTAGCGGATTCTTGCTCGTCTACCTGTTGCTCTGATTCTTTTTCGGTCGAAATTGTTTCTGTCTCTGCTTGATCTTGTTGTTCTTGTTGCTCAGTCGATGATTCATTGTGTATTGATGTAGCTGTATCATGGAATGTCTCCTCTTCTTGCTTCTCGTCTTCTTTATCGTCATCTTTATTGGTTCCGGATGAGCCTTGTGCCTCACTTTCGGATGAGCTGATCCTGATGCGTTTTCGGCGGAACAATTGGTTGAGCTCTTCTTCATCTTCTTCTTCCTCATCATCTAGCAACTGTATCGACTCCTCATGTCTCAGGACGGGCCCTTGTGGTGGTGGTTGAGCTGTGAGTATGGTCGGAAAGAGAAAGGAGAGGATGTGGGGTAGTCTAGATCGAGGGTTAGTTCCTTTATTGACTTGTTTCACTATGGCTACACATTCCTTATGGATACGGTGAAAGAAAAAGGATTCGAAGTTGACGGGTTCTTGTGCAGCAAGGTCGATGGCGGAGTAGAACGGGCAGGATATACCGTAGGTGCATTTCTGGAGGTTTAAGATGGCGACTAAGAACTGGAGTGCAGTTCTTTCGGGTTCAGGGCGGCAGAGGATGGCGTACTCGTTTGATGAATAGCGGGGGAAGAGTGCTATCATTCGGGCTATGGGGATGCTTGGGCCATTCTCGCGACCTTGTGGGGTGAGGTGGAAGGCTCCGGCAAAGGCTTGGAAGGTTATTACGGTTCTAGATGGTAGGGAGAGGAAGATCCATTTTCGCTCAGTGATGGGGGATTGAGCGATGGCAGATATGATCTGCGCGAAAAAGGGATGGGCTTCCACTGAGTGCCAAGGCAGCTCAGCGAAGTTGGCCAACCCTTGGATGCGCAGGTATTCTCCTACCTCGGTAGGGATACCATCACAGAAAGCTGCGTAGTTCGCCAATGCTTCCATGGCGCACACAAAAACAGAGCACAACACACGGATACACATAACATAGAAAACACAAGCACAATCACAAGAACACAATAGCGTTTTTTGGCGCAACTGAAGAGATTAAGTAGAGACATTACGGTGGGGGGGTAGGAAGTGATGGTTATCATTGTGCGGTGGTGGAATGATACTGCTTTCAATTTGACGTGCATGCTCGAGTAATTAGTAAGGAGGGCGGCTTATGACAAAAACGTGGCTATTTAAAAAGAGAAAGAAAGAACAGAAGGAAAAGTAAAGTAAAAAAAATGCGGTCCACCGCCGAATGTTTTAATGTGGGCTAGCAGTGTGTTGATACGGTCACAGCTTCAAACCGTTGATTGCTTTTGGAAGTGGATTTCCGGTCAACGTAGTCAACCAAAAAGTTGCTGGACCGATTTGCTCTGAGATCTTGTAAGGGCCGAACCACCGTAATTTGAATTTGCCTGCGGATCTATTTGACTTTGCATTATAGAAAAGTACAAGCTGACCCACCGAAAACACTAGAGTTTTCAGGTTTCGATCGTGCGTCCTTGCCTGTCTTAGTTGGACTTCGTGCATGGTTAAAAAACTGAGCCATCGGTGCTCGTCTAACTCTCTGAGTGTGTCCAACCTGAATGACAGTGAGTCTTCCGGTAGAAGTTTCTGAGCGATTGCTACGGGTAAACTTGGTATGACTATCTCCATTGGTGCTATTGCTTCTAATACATAAGCTAATTTGAAAGGTGTCAATCCTGTTGTTACCTTGTATGTAGTCTGATATGCCCATAATACTGCAGGTAGCAGTTGATCCCATCTTTCCGGTGCTTCCATGATCAATTTCCGAAGTATATTCAACAGAGATTTGTTTGTACTTTCAGCCAAGCCATTAGCACGAGGATAATAAGGAGAACTAAATTTATGTGTGACCTGGAACGACTGTGTAAGTGCCTTCATTAAATTGTTAACAAAATGAGTGCCTTGATCTGAGACAATTTCTAGTGGTAAGCCAAAACGTGGAAAGACATCGGTTAGTAGACACTTTGCTACCGTAACGGCTGTAGCAGACCGTAAGGCCCAGGCTTCTGCCCATCTGGTTGCATAGTCTGTACAGGTCAGTATGTAACGGTTGTTACTGAAGACTGCTGGAGGTGTAATCGGACCGATAAAATCTAGACCCCACTTTTGGAAAGGTTCCAATGGTAAGATGGGTTGCAGAGGAAAGAGATGACGTTGCAAAGGCTGGACAAATCTTTGGCAAGTATCGCATTGTTTGACAAACTGTGAGATATCTCTGTACATCGTTGGCCACCAGAGACCACTCTGCAAAATTTTCCGGTGAGTTAAATCTGCAGCAAAATGGCCACCGGAAGGAATCGAGTGAGCCAAAGTAATAACTGAGTTAACTTCATGTGGTGGAATATAGCAAAGTAGGATTCCGATATGATCTACATAATATAGTTCTCCAGCAATTAACCGAAATCGGCGGCTAAAGACTGCAATTTTCCTTCGTACTGCCCTAGAAGTCTGAGATGGAAGGCAACCATCAGTGAGAAAGGTCAAGATCTGATCATAATATGAAAATGGGATAGGTGGGTCTGCAGAATCTTCATTAATTGGTTCTGACACATAAATCGTGGGTGTCGTGTCATCTATGCCCACCGGAGCTTCACCGGAATCTAAGCGGGATAAGAAATCTGCTAAGGCATGTGAGCTGCCTGGTCGGTGAATGACTTCGTAGTCAAATTCCTGCAAGAGTAAGACCCATCGTGCTAATCGACCACCTAGATGTTGTTGCCGAACTAGATAGACAAGTGCAGCATGATCTACATGAAATGTGAATTTATGGCCTAGCAAGTAATGTCTGAATTTCTTGACAGAATATACTAGCCCTAGACATTCTCTTTCTGTTACAGAGTAATTCTTCTTAGCAGGAGCTAATCTTCGACTTTCATAATACACTAGTCTGAACCATTTATCAATTTGTTGCATCAACACACTTCCTATTGCTATATCTGAAGCATCGACAAATACATGAAATGGGTGATCCCAGTCTGGTGGCTGTAAGATAGGAACTTGTGTTAATAAATGCTTTAAACGATCAAATGCTATCTGGCATTCCTGGGTCCATTCAAATTGTCGAGGAGTCTTGGTGATTAGCTTGTTTAGTGGTATAGCCAGATGAGCAAGCCATCGTAAGTGCCTTCCATGCCACCGTACTTGGCCCATAAAGCGCATAACTTCTTTTGGAGTAGCTTGCACCGGAGCTTCTAATACTGCCGAAATTTTATCTGGATCTACTTGGATACCTTGTGCAGATACAATGTGGCCAAGTAACTTGCCACATGAAACCGCAAACACAGATTTGTTTGGGTTCAAGCAGAGTCTATACTCTCTGCATTTCTGAAAGCAGCACCGTAAATGGAACAGGTGTGCTCTCATCTTACCGAAAATTGAAAAATCATCGAGATATACTTGCATAAAGGAAGTGAGGTAAGGAGAAAATATCTCCTGCATACATCTTTGAAATGTGCTTGGTGTGTTTCTCAATCCAAACCACATTACCGTACAAGCAAAGACACCCCAGTTGGTAATAAATGCAGTTTTTGGTATATCTTCTTCAGCCATTCTCACTTGGTTGTAGCCACTGTATCCATCTACGAATGAATACATCTCGTGGCCTGCTACTCTATCAAGCATGGTATCCAAAAAGGGGATTGGAAAGGGATCCGGTATGGTTGCTGCGTTTAATTTCCGGTAATCTACACAGATTCTCAATTGCTTGTTTTTCTTTGGCACAATCACAATCGGAGAGATCCATTCAGCATGCTCTATTGGCACGATGAATCCGACTTTTAATAACCTATCAAGTTGTGCCTTTACCTGAGATGCATAATGGGGATTCATCCGGTAGCTAGTTTGCTTTATCGTCCTTGCTTCTGGCTTCAGCATGACCCTGTGCTGGTAGATGCGGGGGTCCAATCCTTTCATGTCTTTGTAGTCCCATGCAAAGACGTCGGTGAATTCTCAGAGTAGCTGGATTAAACCTGCTTGAAATGTTTCCGGTAAGTTTTGCTTTATCTTTACAGGACGCGGATGATCTTCATCTCCTAAATTGTAAGTGATCAGCTGATCTTCGGGGACATAGAACTGTTGATGTTTCTCTGTGTCGTCTGTTGGTTTCAGGAGTTACTGCAGTTCATCGTCATGTGTCGAAACAGTGTCTTCCTTCTTAGCCTCTTCTGTGATGGGTATTACTGTACAGACTGAAGCGTTCCAATTATCTACAACGGACTGTAGATCAACAGTCCCTAAGGAAATTAAGTCAGCGTTATTCTTCAGAAACTCTTCTTCTTCATCGTCTGATAATCCATCTAGCATATGGACTTGTTCAGCAAAATACGGTTTAGCGTGTAGCTCGCAAGGTTGTATCGCATCTAATTTTACCACATATCTACGATTGGCATCTTTAAACGTAAGCTCTTCTGCAGACCAGCCCTGTATTACCTTCGCATGCTTCAGCCAAGGTCGGTCGAAAAGAAGTTTGTAATCCAAAGTGGATTCCGGCAGATCTAGTATAACAAAGGTCATTTTAAAGGTCGAACCTTGCAAAGTGATGAGTACATTCCGCACAAGTCCTACAGGATGGACTCTTGATTGATCTGCCATTCTGACAAAAAATTGAACTGGTTCGATTTCAGTCCATCCTAACCTTTTGCATAATGCCGCAGTCGCAATGTTAACACCAGAGCCTCCATCAATTAATACCTGCGTAATCTTATGATTCTTATACCATACTGTAATCAAGGGAACTGAATGATCAACCGTAGAATCAGGTTCCGGTTGAACTGCTGTTGTCGCTGGAATACAAGAAGGCATCGGACTGAACTGTTGTTGGAACTGTTGTCGAATTCCAGGTACTAATGCCAGTAGTTGGCCTAGAGGCAGAGTGATAGATGCCTTAGATAGGATTTCCCAAGCCTGTTGAGATTGATTGACAGGCTCTATTGAAGTTGAAGTTGATGCCTCTGCTGATGCGAACGTATCTACGGTTGGTAATGTATCTGCTGTTGATGATGTCCCCGCTGTTGACTCCCGTTGTTGTGTTCCTTGCTTTGTTAACGATGGCTGGGTTACCGGAATAGGCTCTGGGAAGACTGGTGGTTCTGTTGTGGTCCATTGACTAGCCTTGTTGTACATTCTGTGTTGTTCACGTATCCCTGGTTCAAATATTTCTGCTGCTGGTTGTAGTGGTTTACGGGAACGAGTCTGGACTGCAGCAGCCTGTGTTTCCACCGGTGTGATGTGTACCATGTTGGCCATTGGATTTTGACGTTCCTTCTTCCTTTGATCATACTCAGCTGCATCCTTGCAAAATCTCCTAATATGTCCAAATTCTCCACAAAAATGGCAGCGTGGTGGTGGTAAATTGGGATTTTGCGGTGGTGGTCCGTTCTGCCAGCGGTTTGTATTATAGTTGTTATTCCTCTGTCCTCGGTAATTTCGATATCCTTGCTGCTGGTTGTTTCTCATTTGTGGAGGCACATAATGGTTGGTTGGCTGCCCTTGTTCTTGGATAATTGCATTGACAGTCGCTGTTCCCTGTACTCTAGCGTTGTAGGCGCAGTTTTCGGTGGTGTGTCTGGTAGTGTTGCAGATAGCGCAGAATGTCTGATTAAGTGCGCAATTGGCACTAGTATGTCCTGAATTTTTGCATGTGATGCAGTACACTTGTCTGGTCATATCTTCGGCAACATTTTTGTTTGTTTTTACCCACTCCAAATCTTCTGTAAATCCACCGACTTTGTTTTCCAATTGCAGAGTCATTGCAATGACTGCATCGAGGGTCATGGCTCCGACACATCTTATGATCATGATCTGCTTAAGTTGTGGAGTTAAGCCATTGATGAACCACTGAGTGATAACGTCATCTGGTAAGTTAGCATAAGCCGGTGGTAACTGCCTTAAGTGCGTTCTGAAGAGAGTAGCATACTCCTGTACGGTTTGATTTGCCTTCTATCTGTTATTCTGCAGATAGTCAAAAATTTCGGCTGGATTCTTTTTTAGCCTGAATCGCTGCAAAAAAGCATCTCGTACTGCTTCATAGGTGCCGAAGTGATTAATATCATATTCTGGAAGCCATCTGGCTGCTTCATTGACAAGTGTAGATTGGAAGACAATGGCTTTGTAGGCCTGATCCGGTGGATGGTTGAGAACTGCATAGCTTATCTCGAAAGTGCGTACGTGAGCATCCGAATCATCTCCTGGGAATCCACCAAACTTCGTTTACGTCACTCCTGTTGGAGTCGGCCTGGGTGGACATAAATGTTGTTGTTCGTTCATCGTGAGTGTATTATACCTTCCTTCTGTATCTCGGGGCTGAATATCAAAACTACCGGAATCTGTATCGTCGGATGGCGTACTTTCCGGTGCGATGATCTTGCTTAATATGCTTCGAATCTCTGTTTCGAACAGCTTTCCTTCCTTCTTGATGTCCAGTGTATGGGAAATCGCTTCCAAGCGCGGTGGTTGGGCTGAAGATTCAGCAGAAAATGCTAAACCGTCACCGAAAAACTGTGATTCTCTTACCGAAATATCACCGGAATGAACCGAAATTATGCCCGAATACGGTGTTTTTTCGTCTTCCTCGATTTCTTTGACTAGAGTGCTTCTAATCGTAGATAAATCTGAATCTTTTTCCAAGATTGTTAAACTAGTTTCCAACTGCGTCTTGGTAGGTTCTGGAATTACTATATCTTCGACAGACTGTGCCGAAATAGTACCGGAATGTACCAGAGGCGTAACACGTTCCACCGGAATATGACCGGAATCAGTTCTAACGTTCTTAACTTTCTTGACAACTCGGCCAGACCTAGTTGTACTTTTACCTTCCAGAGTTTTCTTTAGTACATTAAGTACTCCAGACTGATGGTTCTTGGGATACATTTCACCGGATCGAGTAACCGGCATGTATCATTTTTTGTACTAATCGCGTAGTATTACTAACGGAACAGTTTGCAACAATCTGGTTCTGTTGCTACTTCCAATCGAACGATAATCTGGATGTGCGATTCTAACAAACGACTGGCAATCTTGATGCCACCTTCCCACAGAGGGCGCCAAATGTTAAATGTAAAACAGTAACGCTGTGTTACTGACTAGCCGAAATCGTTACCGAACAAATATTAAACGTAAAACAGTGATTCACCGTAAACTGTGTTAAACTTCCAGTATCATTACCAAAAGGCGTTGCCAGACTAACGTGGGTTCTTGGGAGTGGTAGGGGTCTGTTAGACAGAGGCCCTGTACTCTTTTCCCAATTCTTAGTCACAACATCAAAAACATGAATGCGCGTCTTAGCTCAGTTACTAGCATTAACTAGACAATACTTGATTTCTATATTCCTGCGTACCGAACTTCTCCAGACTAACCTGCTATTGGAATAGAGCAGTAGTCTGAGTTACAGACTCAACAGTAGTAATCAACCAGAGATAACACTTTAACCGATAGATTCGTTTGTCATAACGCTTTTCAACGATCTCAAATAAAAGTTCACGTTTACCGAAAGCAATAGTTCGTCCTCGTCACCGAATGCAATGAGTTCAGTAAAACAAAAAGAACATACTCAACAATGCATCAATTTGCCTATTCAACTCACACAGTACTATAACTACTTAGATTAATTCAGGGTACTTCAACCACTGAAGAACGTACAGCAATACAATACGATAACAGTACTCAGACACGCAATCCGTCACTCGACACTCGTTACGGTGAACTTCAGTATAAGCGGACGATGCAGAACTCAACACTAACAGTACTCAGAACTTTATAACAGAGTAAACACTAATCTCACAAATGTTAAGGCGAACAATCTGGCAATTCTAGAAAAGACGTCTCTCTGACCATTCTCCTTACATTGCTTTATATAGAATTTACAAGATGCGCGTACCAACTTTTCGCGCGTATTTCGAAAACTCCGTTACATCCGGCAGTCATTACATTTGTCCCACTCCGGTGGCCGACTAATAGTACCATCCAACTCATCCTCACTAGAAACATACAGAATACATCACTACTTTCAGCCATGGTTGGTGACTAAAATACCTTGATGCAGAAAATTGACTATATCTCAAAAACTTGAACAGAATTGCCGAGGCGAATTCTTCTAGACTTGTAGGAGACTTTGAGATGCTTATACTGGCGAATCAAAACTGGTATATACCTTTGGCACAAAAAGATGAAATAGCCTACACAAGCGGTGTGATAGTGTGTTCGGAGGCCGAAACAAGGTCAGATCACGATTTTGGCACCAGATATCGAAGTTGTTTTGATATGGGAAACACGTTGAGTATGATCACCAAAATTTGTGCGATTCTGAGATTGCAATTAGAGAGGTGTTGACGACACCCTAGATGAAGCGGCGACCTACTCTGATACCAATTGTTGGAGTTAGACAACTGCGGAAGCATGCAAACAGCACAAGGAAGAAGAAGAAGCTTGGAGCTCAACACACAATACTAAATATATTACCACTAGAATGTACAAAGATAAGTAGCCCATTAGGGCAATAGTCGTATATACAAGCCGGGGGAGAAAACCTCCTAAAGAGGAAAAAAGTGCCCCGGCGATCCTAGAGTGTTCACGTACATCACTACCAAAATATATCAACAATATTCTCTGATATGTGCAATACAAATCCACCGTTTTTTGATAGATTTGATACTTCCATTGAGTGCAAGGACATGCCATTCTGTCCTCCGGATCCAAAGATGCCATGTGATACCATGTAGATGTGTTAGAACATTTAATTCTAAAAACCTAGTTTTTCTTATTAAACCTAAAAACCCTAATCCTAAAGACCTAGACCTAAACATGTATATGTGTATGCATTTGTACATATATGATTATAAATATGTTAATATTAAACATAAACTATATTTATATATATTTAACTATATGTAGTTAATTTATTTAGTTATGTTAATTTATTCTATGTGTATATGTCTACATGTGTGTATGTTGTGTAAACAGCCTAGTTTTTCCTAATTTTTATAGATATATGATTATATATGTTAATATTAAACATAAAAAAACTATTTCTTATATATTTAATTATATATATTTAAGTCAATAAAAATCCCTAAAATCCTATTTTTATATATTTAATTTATATATTTAAAACACTAGCTCTTTTCAAAATTATTTATCTATACAAAAATCTTATTTTTTATATATAAATTTTTCTTTTTTTTTCTTAATTTTTTTCTTATATATATTTAATTTACTTAAAAAAACTTAATATATATTTGATTATATATATATATATATATATATATATATATATATATATATATATATATATATATATATATATATATATATATAACCTAAAAATCTTAAAAACGTATTATTATATATCTAATTATATATATTTAATTTTATTGTATGTATGTAAAAAACCTAAAAGCCTAATCCAAAAGACCTAGACCTAAAACATGTGTATGTGTTTTTGCATGAATCCGAGTGTGTGTGTGTATAGGTGTGAGTGTATATGTATATATGTGAGTGTGTGTATATATGTATGTGTATAGGTGTGAGTGTGTATGTATATATGTGAGTGTGTGTGTGTGCATATGTATGTAAGTGTGTATGTACATGTGTGTATGGATGCATGCATATGCATGGATATGCATAAATATGCACCTTTTTATGTAATATGCATGTGTGTATGTAATATCCTATGTGTATGTATGCATATATTTGTGTATGTACATGTGTATGTATGTGTGTGTATGTATGTGTGTGAATGTATGTTTGTATATGTATTATTTGTGTATATGTGTATATGTGTATAAGTATGTATATTTGTGTGTACATGTATGTATCTATATGTATGTGTATGTATGTATTTATGCATATGCATGTGTGTATGCATATGTATGTGTATGTATTTGCATGTGTGAATGTATATGTATGTGAGTGTGTATGTATATATGTGAGTGTGTGTGTATATATGTATGTGAGTGTGTATGTATATGTGTGTATGCATACATGCATATTCATGAATATGCATCCATGTAGCTAATATGTTTGTGAGTATATAATATGCATGTGTGTATGTAATATATGCATGTGTGTATGTATATGTGTATGTATATGTGTATGTATATGTGTATGTATGTGTGTGAATGTGTGTGTATGTGTGTGAATGTGTGTGTATGTGTGTGTATGTATTGTGTGAATGTTTGTGTATGTGTGTGAATGTTTGTGAATGTGTGTGTACACATGTGTGTATATGTATGTGTGTATGTCTGTGTGTGTATGTATGTGTGTGTACATATGTGTGTGTATGTATGTGTGTGAATGTATGTATCCATATGTTTTGTATGTATACATGTATGTATGTGTTTGTACATATGTGTGTGAATTTATGTATGCATATGTTTGTGTATGTATGTGTGTGTACATATGTGCATGAATGTATCTATGCATATGTATGTGTATGCATGTGTATATGTGTGTGTATGTATGCATGCATATACATGAGTATGTGTGTGTATGTATCTCTATCTCTCTCTCTTTCTCTCTCTTTATCTCTCTCTCTTTCTCTCTCTCTTTCATCTCTCTCTCTCTCTTCCATCTCTCTCTCTCCCTCTTTAATCTCTCTCATCTACTTTTATGTCTTCAATATATTCATCTTACTAAAAGCTAAGTTTATGATTCATCTCATGGGTGTTCATGTAGTCTTTGAATTATCCATCTTGAACTTAAGAAGTAGATCTTGAATATACCTTCTTTGAGTCCACTACATCGCTTGATCTATATAGATGACCTACGTACCTAAGAAGAATGTGAGACCCAAGATTATTGATCTTGAATCCCTCATGCATATGCTCTTTTATCCTTTCTATTCCATTCATATCACAACTTGTCAAAATTATGTCATCTACATAAACACATAAATAGATAACTTTATTATGAACCTTCTTGATGAACAATGAAGGATTTGCATGGGTATTCGTATAGTCTTTGCATTATCCATCTTGAACTTAAGAAGTAGATCTTGAATATACCTTCTTTGAGTCCACTACATCCCTTTATCTATATAGATGACCTACATACCTAAGAAGAATGTGAGTTCCAAGATTACTGATTTGGAACTCCTCATGCATATGTTTTTTTATCCTTCTATTCCATTCATATCACAACTTTTCATAATTATGTCATCTACATAAACACATTAATAGATAAATTTATTATAAACCTTCTTGATGAACAATGAAGGATCTGCATTCATTGTTTTGAATGCTTGATCTTGTGTATAAGCCCCCAATTTATAGTTCCAAGCTCTAGGGACTTGTTTTACATCATACAATGCTTTCTTAAGCTTACATACATGAGTAGGATAACTAGATTTTTCAAACCCTAGGGGTTGTGACATATATAACTCCTCATTAATCAATCCATTGAGAAAAGCATTCTTCACATCAAGTTGAATTAGCATCTAATTCCTTGCAATTGCAACAACAAGCAAGGTCGTGATGGTGGTCATCTTGGCCATTGGTGAGAAAGTTTCTTCATAGTCTATGCCTTGAGTTTAAGCACATCCTTTTAAAAGAAACCTAGCTTTGTACTTGAAAATTTATCCATCTCAATTTCTTTTCAATTTGTAGACCCATCTACAACCTATTACATAAGTGTTGGCTTTCATAGGAACCAACTCCCATGTATTCATCTCTATGAGAGATTCAATTATTTCCTTGATTGATTTCTCCCAATCAGTGTTACCTTTTGCTTCTTCATGTGTTAAGGGTTCCTCTGAAACTAAATATTTAACCAAATAGATGGTATGTTTGGTTACAAAACTAGATTCATAACCATACCTTTCAGGTTGCCTTCTTTCTCTTATTGATATTCTTGGAGTGTTTTCCCAGCATTCTCCCCATTCTTGGATTTTGGTCATCCCTCTTGATTTCTAGATCTTGTAGTCTCTTCCTTTCTCATACTTTTCATCTTCTAATTCACTTCTAGAGTCCTACACTTGTGCATCATGCTTGCTATCTAACAGGTGAAAATCTAAATCAATATCATAGGGTACTTTTACCTTCAGTTTCTCCTCTTTATACCATGACCTATGTTCTTCAACTACAACATCCCTCCTTTTTGTGAATTTCTTTGTAATTGGATTGTAGAATCTATAGCCCATTGTGTTGAGTCATAGCCATTGAGTACAACCTTGGTTGCCCTTTCATCCGATTTGCTTCTGATTTGTGAAGGTACATGTACATATACTAGACACATAAAAACTTTGCAATGACCTAGAATTGTTTTTCTACAATTCCAAGCTTCACAAGGAATCATACCTTGAAGAGATTTGGATGAAAGTCTATTGAACATATACACTGTAGTATATATAGCTTCTATGCAAAGATAATGTGGTAGCTTCATAGATAAAGTTTTCACATAATTCTTTTTCTGTCATCGGAGTCAAATAGACACCTAGGTACTTTGCCTCAAGTTCATACTCTTTGTAGAACTTAGATATATTTTTGCCATTGAAAAATCCGCACTGCTTTACTAGCCGCTCATGGAGCGACTCGATGGCTTTTTGACACCTATCCTCTTGCAGAAAGCGTATGAACTAGGCTATAAGATCATCCATGTTGGATGTGCTAAATTCATCAAGTTTTACTCATCAACTTGATTGATCAAGTTGCAAGGTCTATATTTCACTCACACCCTCCTTTCACGCCAGGTTCACCAGGTATGTCGTGGGGCTTCGTAGAAAGGAGCACGATAAATGAATGCGAGATCAAATTTGAATGATTGTTTATTCATTCGTTGCGAAGAGTCTTCACTATTGTTTCATGATATCTACACATTTCAAGCTTATCATCTCACGAGAAATCAATATCAATTATCTCACACACCAACTATGTCGAACACGTTTGATTTTCCCCCTTTTCTCAAATATATGCGATGTCTTGATTCTAAAGCACTCAATTATCTTTATGTCAAAAGATAATTAAGAATATCTTTCTATGCGCACCTCAAGTCCTACACTTTCCAGAGATGATATAAGTTATGAAAACCAAAACTCTTAGCACATTAATTCAAGATAGTTCCCTAGATGGTTCTGTAGGAACCATAGACATCTCTCCTTCTCTGCACATGACTATGCATGTCTTTACATCAATGTGTATATAAGCCCATCTGTAAATAGCAACTTGCAATCTAGTTCTCATGGTAGGATAGATCCGAATAGCTAGAAAAAGATATTTCTTCAAACTAAGATGAGAATCGATGTGAGTGTTGAGAATAGTGATTCACTGACATGGAAAAGATTTTCGAGTACTAAAATGGCGTGTGGGTAGAGTTTCCACTAAAATTATAGTGGCCTAAAGTAGAGTCCGAGATAAACTTAATAGCGATGATCACAATAACCTCGGAGTAGATATTTACATGCAGCAATAGCTCCTTATATTTCCATCTTTTCATAACGTTTGAATAGACTATCTAAACACGTTGAGAACTGTTCAAACAAGTTCTTTACATACTTACTAGTGACAGAAGAGTGTAAATTATAGTATGTTGAATGAAACGTTAGTAAAAAAAGAAAACAATATCAATTCCACCTTTTCATAACATTTCTAGAAGCTAGTCAAAATCTTCAGATGAAAGGAAGGATACTTTTAAGATCATTGGCAGTCATCTTAAATTAAGCGCATAATGCTTATGGAGCATGAAGTATGCATTCAGCTAAAAGTTTCATTCTCATAGACAACGCCTTAAAATATCAACATTAATGTCTAATTCCAGGTAAAAGAAAAGGGGAAAAATGCAGATCTCTCTGTACTCTAAAGCCATAAAAAAAGATATTACTTGCGATAGCAATGCATCCATCACTCACTTTGAATTCAGCATTGGGAAACACTTACAAATAAGTTTAATTTCAGAAGTCAGCGATATAACCTTTAATATGCGATGTATTTCCTCTTTGCACTCTTCAAAACTCAATCTTGATGTGACATCAGTAGACAGCGGTTCCTCTAAAGTAGTTTATGCAGAGAACTTCCCCATACCTGATGCAGAGATCGAGCCAAATTATAGAAAATCTCCAAAGTTGGTTGGCTGAGAGCCGATTCTAAATTTTCTAATGGATTAGTGGATTCGCAGGTAAGGTTTGTAGCCTCCGAACCTGAACCCGTCTTGCTCAAGATGCAGCTGCACTTGTGAATCTTCTCGCATGGAAATGCTGATGAAAGGAGCAGAAGAATATGGCCAGGAAAATCTACCATGCAAACAGGCTTAGTCCTTCCTTGCTTTGTCAAGTCAGAGTGAAGGATAAAACAATCTACATTTGCTTCCATCAATGTAACATAAACTTTACAAATCGTTCCATCTTTAAGCTGAGGAGAAGAGAGTGCAACCTTGCCGGATTCGCTCAAAACCAATCATTAGAATAGTGTCAGATTTCCTTCATTTGAAAGCAAATTGTGCAATGATGAAAATGAACAGTGTGATAAGTCACACGGCAATAGATGTGTACTGCTCCATAGTGAACCTTTCTTCTACAAATCTTGAATTTTTGTTCTTTATGCATCACGACCATTGATAGGCAGATGAGGTTAGTGTTTAGTTGAAAACTTCAGAGTAGAGAACCATAGGGAACGCTTATTTGAGTTTGTAGACAAAACTTCAAAGCTGAAAAAAAAATAACATCGCTCTACAAGGATTTATGATGCCAGTGGCACACACAATAGTAAGCCGTGAAGATGCCGCCCTCCATTGTGCTCCAGCTCCCCCTTTTTGCCACTGTATTTCTCTCACTTTCCTATAAGCAATCCAGACAAGTTGCAAAACTAGACATACCTTGTATCATAATTGTGTATCTGTGACAAAACATGCCTGAGATGTGAACATACATGACTAGCCCGCTATTGCCCTTTTCTGTCTATGAAGGAGCAAACACTCCTTTTCTGAGAGTAAGTCCTTCAGTACTGCCTCCTTCAACTTCTTCTACGGTTCATCGTCTTTACTACCACATAGCTCTCGTCAGCAAATTCCCAAAGAAGATTTGGCTACTTCCCTCCGAACAAGCATCCCCCACATAGAGATCATATTTCTCTGTTCATATTTTCTTCTTTGCATGCTTGTCAGCGCCTCATTCTTCTCCCTTCGCTTCATGCTGTTCCCGATCCTTCTCCATTTAATGATGAGGAAGAGGTGCCCCCCTCTCCTCTCGATGTATCCTTTTCTTCTTTTAGCAGTCCACGTGGCCTTGCTGCAAGATCCTTCCTGAATGGCCCAAAAATACTTCCGGATCTGCCCCCTTCGGGCATCATGTGAGTCCCCATTTCAGCCATTCCAGAATGAAAATCAAAGTACTTATCGAATCGATTAAATAAGCACAAGGAAATACATTTTCAACCCTTGCAATAAGCATAAACATAATCGAAAAAAAATTATGAAGCCAACATGAGACCAGCTTTGATCTTCAATGGCAATGTCCACGCTGCTAATCCAGCATATTTGAAAAGCAATGTGCATATGAGAGCCACGATGACACCTTCTTCCATTATGTGCCTTTTTCTTTGTATTTTCTTTGCCCTAGGTCATATTTAAATAACTCCTTTCGATCAAATCATAGGCGTGGTCTTCGAATCTCGACCACAACGTCTTCTAGAAGCGTCTCGTTGAAAGCTTTGAAACGAACTTGCTATTGGCCATATTCGGAGTTTGGAGCTAGGAGATATCCTCGATTTAGTGAAAACTACTGTAAGTGGTATCACTGCAAGCACTTTCAACAATTAAGTGAGTTGGAGAGGTAGGCTAGTCTTTTCTCATGCATGATAGCTGAACCACTTCACTTCCTATCATGTGCGCACACGTCATCATACATTTGGTTAGGTCGGTTCCTCGGATTGATAATTAAGCTTGTGTTAATCCACCACTATACGCACTTGTGTGGCAAATGAGATTTAGTCTCTTTGACACAAGTCCCTAAGACTTCATGACTTAGGTACACACATTTTTGGCACCGTTGCCAGGGAACACACTCGACCAAGGTGCCTTCGTGGTGGTTATAGCTCTAGAGTGAAGAAATCATACTTGGAGAAGTGAATTCATTTGGTGGCAAGTAGTCTGACACTTCAGCACTTGTTACTTCACATCCCGGAGGTGTGTGTAATGAGTTTTTAGGTTTAGGGTTAGGAGAGAGGGAGAGAAGAAAGAGTTAGGGATTGGTTAGGAAGAGATTTGGAGTAGGAGTAAGTCAAAATCATCAAGAAAAATCCCAAAAAAATTACCAAATTAGTGTAGTATGTGCTTCAGTCACCAAAAACTATAAAAACCAAAAAATGTAGTTCATTTGACACTTGCTCTCAGAGTGGTATCGTCTGCAGAGAGCGATCAGTATTGCCCACGTGGTATCGTGCACTCTTGGCCTTCAAAGCTATCTAGTGAACTCAAGACAGAAGTAGGACATCCCAAAGGTAAGCTACCTCAAGATTTCAATAGCAAAAACACAATAGAAGTGCATTAACACGTGATTAAAAGCGCATCTGGTATCGCGGTGTGGGACAGAGTGTTTCTGGAGTTCCTTTAAGTGAGACAAAGGGTGAGGAGTGAAGAGGAGAGAGAGAGAGAACTAGGGTGTCAAAAAAATTTTGGATTTGGAGTTGATTTGGCTACAGTATCGCGATCGGTTGAGTTTTGATATCGCGATACCAAAATTCCCTTGTATCGCGATACTCGCCGAAGTATCATATCGCCGGTTACCACCTGTGGTATCACGATACCATTCTTGGTATCGTATCGCCCAGTTGGTATTGCGATCCCGATTTGCCAGTCATATCATATCGCGGTCCACTTGATCAGGAAGAGTTCTAAGTAGCCGGAGAAGTGTCATATCATCAGTAGGAAGCACCGCTCAGGTCAGTCACTGCTCTACCTATTCCGACACCTCTAGTAATTCGGAGGAGCAGATACCCATGGCCTCAGAAGACATGCAAGGTCATGTTCCCGAGAGAAGCTTCATGTCTACGGTAGAAGGGGAGTACCGCACTTCCTTGCAATATGTGTCTACTAATGCCTAGGAGATTCCGATCTTCTTGGATGGGTTAAATAGATCAGTTGCTAGGATGGTGACTTCCACCAATGCCACCATTGTACCCAGACCAGCTGTCAAGTATGAAGGAGGAGTATATATGGATAAGTTGGGTCACGTCTATGTGGTGACAAAACACCCAGAATAGATCAATGAGAGAGGAGAATCGGAAGGACAAGAACATTCAGGGAGACCAGACCTTAGAGAGTCAGTAACTACTCCCAAAGGCAAGTCAGTAGTGACACAAGTCTTGAGAGGGGATTTGATACCTCAAGACGACTACTTATTGGAAGTTTATTTGATCCACATATCAGACTTGTCACTCCAAACTGACTCACCTACTCAAGGAAGGGAAGAAAGTACGATGAAATTTTATGAGTTAAAGGATCCTGAAGATGAATATAGAGTTAAATACCTAGACAAAAATCAAAGAAGGTATTGGCTTGTTGATGCCATAGACAGGGCTCGATTGAAATACATGGGCTTGCCTGTATTTAACCAGCAAGAGCAGGCAACTACCTCTCAGAATCCTTTTGGGACACAACAAGAGACGGAACATACGATGTCGGGACAAACAAGCCATCCGAGTGCTCCAAATAGAACACATGTACAATTTACAACGCCTGGAATGCAAGCACACTATCAGACACACCCTGGATTAGGCAACCAACACCGACCACCAGCAAGACCAAGACCACCACTAGGAGTGCAACCAGGAATACCCCCAATTAGACCAGCAGTCCCTGTAATACCTAGAGAGCTAGAACCCATGAGAAGATTAAGATCTATATAGGTGGCCAAATGCATGAGAAATCATTACGATGGATTGGGAGAACCTTACGAACACATTGCTGAATTTGAACAAGTTCTAAGAGCTGAACAAGTGGATGAATTCTTTGTGCAGTATGAGTCCTTTGGGCTCACTCTCACGAGAACAGCCCTGACATGGTTCCAGCCATTAGATCAATTTGGAGATATTGAACAATTTTTTCAAGAATTCATAGGGGAATTCACTAAACGAGGGATTAAACACAACTCTTCATCTTTAATCCATAGCCTTAAGTAGAGCCCGAATGAAACTATGAAAACAGCTGCACAAAAGATTTAATCAGTATGTGGATAGATGCCCAACGGCAGAAAGACCCATGCAGCAAAAAATGATTTCATTATTCTTGGATGGACTAACAAACTGAACTTTAAGAACGTTAGTCTATGTAAAGAGACTACAGGCATTGAGTGAATGTCTCCAATAGTGTATTGACCTTGAGGACAACCTAGCAGATGATCTCAAGAGTGCGACCAGTCCTACTAAATTAGAAGACACTCGAAGCACAGTAACCTCAAACTCAAGAAATGTGGAAGAGCTAGCAGATCTGGTAGCGAAGAAGTTAGGAGTTCTCGGACAAAGGAACTACCAACATCTGTCTCTGAGAATACCTATGTTACGAAGATGTAGCTCATGTGGAGGAGATCACCCCACTCACATGTGTGTACGAGGAGGAACAGGCGTACCCCAAGCGTACCCTTACAATAGGCAGCCCTATCAAGGAACCGCCTTGTATTGCCACATAGAACAAAAATACACCAATCACACCACGAAAAATTTTCCATTCAATAGGCAGACACGGCCTCTACAACCACCTCAGTATCGGCCATATGGATATCCACCTAGAGAGCTAGGTAGAGAGATGCCTAGGTACAATCCCTACCCAACACCACTAGGATCACCTCAGCCATATGAGCAAGCACAATATACACAACCCGATCTTGTGCTAGGACCACAACTGTCACATCCCCAACATGTGGTACCTATCAAGTATACCCAACCAGAGGAAAACTTAGAAAGAGCCATAGTGCCAGCATCACCAATAGCTAGTGTAGAGTCAACGAACCCAAGATATGAGAAATCCCAAGGGGAGTACTATTCCTATGATGCTAGTATAATGGAGTACGAGCAAGTGTATGATCCGAAACACTATGGATACAAAAGATATGACAATACCCATGGACCAGAAGTGGCGACATTAATGTACACTGCACCTAAAGCACAGGCACCCGTAAGACCACCCATCACACCACCTATGCCGAGAGGACCGTGTTATAGATGCGGAGGAGACCACTTTATCAGAGAATGCACTCGGCCGTACAACCCACCACCCCTTAGGACTTGGGAAGGGTATTGCAGTGATTGTGGAAAGGAACATCTCTTCCAAGATTGCCCAAAAGATCCCAACAAGGATCAAGACACTGCACCTATTAATGTGATCGAGGTGATAGAAGCACCGGGAAGTGAGAAGGAATACATTGTACCATTAAAGGCCATTACATGAGCACAAATGAAGGAACGAGAAGGAAAACAAACGGATCTGGAACAAGAAAACAATAAAACCTTAAACCCCAAAATTAAAACAATGGAAGATTCAGAAGACCCACGCGAGACTCAAACAACGAAAAGCCAAAAGTGGAAGGAAAGAAGAGAAAAGCTCAAGGAAAAATGGATGAAAAACAAAAATCACGAAAATAAGAAGCCGAAAGAACCAGAGATTCAAGAAGAAGTTTCCATTCCACCGCTTATCCGAGAGTCAGAAAAGCCAGGATCAATTCTAGCCGAACCAAAACCGGATTATTTGGACATGTGGTTGAAAGCATACCAAGCTAGAATTAAGACTGGACCAAATGTGGAGCAACATGAAAAGCTTTACCCACTAGGAGAATTAGAAAAGGAGAGGCTAGCTATATGTAGAAAACTCATAGCAGTAGCTCAGGCCACCCTAGAGAAGACCATTCCAGCCCTCCCCTAGACAAGGATAGCGGAGGATCAATACAAGGATTGTGTTAAAGCCAAGGACAAGTAACCTAAAGAGAAGGATGATAAATGTGAGCTAGTGAAAACCTAGGATGAACCTATGTCAACAGTGCCAGATTTAGAGGCTGACTGGCCAAAAGAACTATGGAATAGAATCCGAGAAGAACAATGGATGAGGAATGGAGTGGCTAAACCTCCTTTTGAGGAATTAGATGTGGAAGTTTATCAGCCAAGTCCCAACATGGAAGAAGTATATGAGGAAGTATCAAGACTAGACCGAAATAGGGAAGAAGCTCAGAGTATTTTGACCCTACCAAATTACATGGGAGAGTACGAAAAAGAATCCATGATCTTCCGAGTGCTCACAGGACGAGGAAAAGGATAGGGAAACTCAGATAAGAATTCACGCAATCTAACAGAACTTAAAAAGAAAAAGGTACAATGCCAATTGACTGTGGAAGAACTACTTTGTGCTAAACCGCAATTATGGAAACAATTAGCAGGTCAACTAGAGTTAGGGCAGGAGAAGAATGAAAAGGAAAGCAAGGGAAATGAAAACCCATCTAAGGTACAAATTCCAATGGATAAGGTTGGAGAATGTAGTGAAGGAGATGAAGGTAACACGTGTCTATCTGTCACTTATAATGGCTATATGACCAAAGCCATACTAGACACTGTAGCAGGAGTAGGTATTGCTACCAAAGAAATTTGGGAGAAATGGGGAAAGCCTGCCTTACGACCCACTCGCATGAAGCTTCAATTAGCATATGGTCATGTTGAAAAACCATTGGGAATATTAGAAAAGATCAAATTAACCACATGTGGAGTTGAATTTGAGCATACTTTAGCCATCTGTCAATTTGGAAAAGCAAATAACTATGAGATGATATTAGGACGACCCTTCATGAGACAGCTTAGGGTAGTGCAAGATTGGGGATGAGACTCATTATACCTTCAACATCAAGGAAACACTACCAGGATAAACTTGCATACCTTTGCAGACAGAGATGTACCATCACTACAATGGAACCCCATAAATAAAGAAGAGGATGATTTGTCTATCCATAGTGCTGGATCAAGCGATCAATCATGGATGCATGAGGACGCCCAATTATGGATGTGTAAAGAAGCCAAGAAAGAGGATAACAAGATGCAGTTATGGCCATTTGGACATCCTAACTATCGACCGATAGAGGACCCAATGTATATGCCTCAAAGCTTTCCTGATGAAGCCTTTGAGCCTCACGGATGGATGGAGATCCTAGAAACCTTAGATGTATGTGTGAATGAAGAAGTTCTGATGATGAATGAATGTGTGGACGAAGAAGGCTACGGCATAAATTTGTACATGGTTGTCCTTCAAGAAGTAGAAGCAGGGGAAATATTGGAAAAGGAGTGGAAAGAAGAATACGAGAGCATAGAGATGGAACCGGAATTTGATTCTGAGGAACGTTTCCTAGAAGATGACCAAAGTGTTAGCAATAGAAGCAGCCCCCATAGTACCAAAGCAAGAGGAAAGTGTGAGTAAGACCGAACCAAACCCTGACCTTTTTGAGGTTCCCGAGCATTTCAAAAGATATGAAGTAGAAGAGAGAAAAATAGCTATTCAAATGCCTAAGAGAGAGGCAAGTGAAGGAGAAGCATACGACAACAAGGAACAAACAAAAAAGATCATAGTAACTGTAGAAGATGGAGAAGAAAGATGTACATACATAGGAAAAGACGTGTCAACCGAGGAGGAAGAAGAATTAATACAGATGATCGGGGAATATCGAGATGTATTTGCATAGACATATAAGGATCTCAAGAGTGTGGAACCCTCTATTTGTTCTCATAGAATACCAATGACCGCGAAGGCAAAACCATCTAAACAACACCCTTACACCAATAACGAGGTCTATGCTCCTAAAATAAAAGAAGAAATAGACAAGTTATTAGCGGCTGGATTCATTTATGAAATAGAACACACTGAATGGATATCACCACTAGTGATTGTGCTTAAAAAGAACGAAAAACTCAGAGTATGCATTAACCTAAAAAAAGTGAATGCAACCACGATCCGTGATAGCTATCCATTACCTATCACCGACCACCTATTGGAAAGAGTTGCAGGAAAAGAAGTCTATAGCTTCTTAGATAGATTCTCTGGATACAACCAAGTAGTTATCGCTACGGAGGATCAACATAAGACCGCATTCGCGACTGAATGGGGAGTCTATGCTTTCAGAGTGATGCCCTTTGGACTCAGTAACGCACCTGCCACTTTCCAAAGGTTGATGTACCATGTTTTCAAAGAGTTCCTAAAGAAAAGTATGGAAGTGTATGTAGATGACCTATGTACATATTCAAATCAAAGGCAAGACCACATTCCAGAATTGCGGAAAATATTTGATAAGTGCCGACAATATAGAGTGAGGCTTTTGTGATTCAAACATGGCAAGTGATATGGACACACGCAAGTCCACAAGTGGCTATGTATACACCCTTGTAGGTGGAGCTATTTCATGGTGCTCTAGACTTCATAGGATAGTTGCACTATCTACTACAGGGGCTTAATATATTTCATTCAGAGGGGCTTGCAAAGAAGCCATTTGGCTAGCCTGCTTGTGCACTGAGTTTGGGATGCCTGAAAAGGCAACTGTTCTTGGATGTGATAGCTAGAGTGCCATATGTTTGGAAAAGACTTCCATGTTTCATGCTCGCACAAAGCATATTCATGTGAGATACCACTTCATTACAAACGTGTTAGAGGATGGCATGATCACTTTGATCAAGGTCAATACTTCATTGACGCTTATAGATGCTCTCACGTAGTGTGTACCCAAGGCACAAGATCATTTATGTATACAAATGGTGGGAGTTACTTAGCTTAAAGGAGCCTCCTGAGTCCTTTAAGTGGGTTGTTGTTGGGGATAAAGGCCCCAAGGACTCTCCTTTTTATATTTTGACCCTTTCATGTGAAAGCTCTCTTTGAGATCTTTCTACACATCTTTTTGTTATATTTTTTGGACCCCAAATAGGGACATTATAGGCATTTACATTATTTTTATGATTTTTGGTCATTGGCCACGTATGAACATGCACAAATGACCTAAAAGTCACTTATCAATAAGACATGGTCCCAAATCCCGCATAACTTGATTGGGATTTCTTCAACTTCAGGTTCTCCTTCTTCTCCTAATTTTTATGCAAGTTTCTCTCTCCACTTTCTGTCTCCTCACATAGTAGCCCACTCCATTGGCATTTGGAACAACCACGCACACCACGATGTAGCTATCTGGGGCCGCTTTCAAGTTCCTCTTATGTTCCACTAGAGCTTGTAAGAGATTCATGGCTCGAACATAAGCTCAAGCCTCTCTCACATTAGCTACATGCTGAAACTTAAGTTCAAGCCTCACCCACTCATAAGACATTATAGGCTCAAACTTAAGTTCAATTTTATTCACATCATCTATAGTTTCTTGTAGGTGTAAGAGATAAGAGGCTCAAAATTAAGTTTGAGCCTCTTTTGTTTCAAGTAGAGACTCATAATTAAGTTCAAGCATCTCACGCTCATAGAGGCTCAAACTTAAGTTCAAGCCTCTTTGCTTCTAGCTTTGGGTAGGGATTTAAATGGGCTCAAACTTAAGTTCAAGCCTTTTCTTCTCATGAAATATTAGAGGCTCAAACTTGAGTTTGGACCTCTTTCATTTTGCTATAAGATTTAACATAAGTTTGAGCCTATTTCACTAAGAAAGAGTTCCAAACTTTTTCTTGTTAGAGGCTCAAACTTAAGTTTGTGCCTCTCCCAATCATACAAAATTAGAGCCCCGAACTTAATTTGAGCGTGTCCCATTTATAAGAAATTAAAGACATGAAATTAAAGTCAATGCCTTTATCCTTGTCTATAATCTCCAAATTTTAAGAGAATTGTCTTGAGCTTTAGTTCGATCATCTTGCACTTCAGTTACGGATTCGGGCTTAAGTTCCCACTCACAAGAGATTAACATCTCAAAATTCTTGTTTTGATCTTTAGAGTATCTTCGAGATGTAAAATATTATAAGCTCGATGTTGAGTTCAAGCATCTCCCAATTGAATTTGAGACTCTACTATTCATGAGATATTAGAGGCTCCAACGCTCCTAGTTGTAAGAGATTATAACCTCAATGTTGATTTCGAGCCTCCTTCCTTTGGCTTTGAGACTCTGTTATTCATAAGAGGTTATTGCTTTGATCCCTACATATATCCTTCCATATTATTTCATTTACATGATGCCTCTTATGCCACACTTCAAGCTCACTCAAGGTTTGAGACCCAAAGTTAAACAGAGCTATGTTTTTGGTTTCTCCTGCTTCAAAAGTAAAGAGCCTACCACGCTTCTCACCTCTCGCTATCTTCTTGAAGCCCTGACATGGATCTTCCACAAAATCTCCATGTTGGGTGAACCTAACTTGCAAGTGTTTCTCAACTATTTGACCTACACTTATTAAGTTCTTTGTAATAGTGGGAACATAGAGTTCCTTGCTCAGAATGTTTGTCCTTCCATTGTAAGCTTTGACATTACCAATCTTCTCTACACTACACTTTGTGTCAACCCTTATTTGTATTTCATGTCTATGCTTTGGACTTTGTTGAGCATCCCTTGCACATCAAAGTGTGAGCTTATTTGTTTCCTCTTGAGTAGGTCCTCCTTTGGATCTTGGAATAGGCATTGCATCATCACTTGATACAATCCCATAAAGATTCCTTCCTTGCAAATAAGCCTCCATTCTTATTTTTCAAGCAGCATAATTTTTTCTATCAAACTTATCAATCATTGATGAAAATTCATCTCCCATCTCGAAGTTGCTCTGATACCATTGAAAGAACTTGGACAAGCTTGGAGAGGCTTGGAAATAGAGTTGTCAAGTGGTGAAGTTGATCTAGAAGACAAGCATAGGAATAGCCTTAGCTCTTTGAACATGCATAATAAACCTTTTATGGTTGTGGTTAGTGCAATAAAACCCAATACGTACTAGGGAACATAAAAAAAAACAAGCTGATGCAAAACGGATGACTTGTACTTTGACTAGCTCAAAAAACCTTCTAAAATGGATGGAAGTTATGACTTCAAACACTCAAAGGAGCAAGCACAATTACAATTGGAAAAAGCCATCTTACAAGAGTGTTGTACATAGGGTTAGATTTCTATAATGCATAAAAGCCCTAATTTATATCAATCAATGAAGGAGCCATAACCTTAACACTGATTGGATGCCATCCCAATTTTTCCAGGATGTGTAGAAGATGATCCCAAGATTGTAAAATGACAATTTCTTTGATGTACTAAAGCCAATAACTTGAAAATTTGTACACATAGACTAGATAGTGATAGATTTCCAATGAACTCTAAAGCATATGATTTTGAGCTTTGTAGCGAGAGTAAAAACCTCTCCAAGTTGACTCAATCTAAGAAAGAAGGAGCATAGAATTAAAGGTGCCAAGCAATGATCAAATATTATATATATTGCATCAAATCAACACTCTCATTATGTAAAAAAAATTTTAGAGTCTTTATATAGACTCTCAAGGACCTATCCACGCCTTTTATTCATGAATTTGAATTTGAAAGTAGGCAAGTTTTGTAATTTGAGTTGATTGGAATCTTTTCCTACAATCTAGGCAAAGAGAAAGTTAGAGTTATAACTACCTTTTGATTGATTGATTGAGAATCAATCCCAACCACTCCAAACTCGTGGTTTTGTGGCCTTTTACTCTTTCCTTTTACAAAGGTAAATACCTTGAACCTTAGAAGAAATGAGCATAAGTGATCAACCAATTAATACAAAGAAATAATGTGCACATAAGTGCTAGTCTTCAATGTACATATATGCAACCATCCAAATGATGGTTTTGATGTAGATCATAGCATAGTGCAAGCTTGATGTTCCAACAATTATGAAAATCAAGTACAAGTTCAAAATATGTATACGCATCCTATTGAATAAAACCCTTTACCCAACCATAGAATGTTCATCCATAGACCTATACATAGAAGACGAAATAGAGTCCATAATTTGACCTATTATATGTTTTTGGTGTGATCAAATTGGTCATATGTATGGGGATTATGTTGCATATGAAAACATATGTAGACATAAATTGGTACTTGAAAGTGAATGGAAATATGTAATTACCATGATTGTTTACCTTTACTCTTGAATTTAGGAAGAGGTGGTATGAAAGCATATTTTCTATTCAAGATACAATCCAAGATCATTTATTAGATTGAGAAAGCAATTATGGATCCCAAAGAAACATAACAACACTCAATCTAATGATCATGAAAAGTAGTTGTTCATCTGAAAAGCTTGAAACCTCCATAATCATGAATCGGGATGAACCATTACAAGTGGATACACAAAGATTTGAGAAATGTTTGAATGAATGATTACAAACAAATAAATTGAGCATGAAAAATTATTTAAAGTCAAAAGTACGGAAGATGGCACAATCTATGTACAACTTGATCCAAAGTTTTTCGATACTGAGAAGTTTTTCATTATGAAAAGCTAAAAAGGTTTATGGAATATGAATACAATCTTAATAAAACCAATATTCAAGATGATCATAAGAATACAAAACAAGAAAATATTGAAAATATAAGTATGGAGAATGATCAAGATAATGATTCAAATCATGAATAGGAAAATAGAGAAAAAATATCAGGCATAGCTGATAAAATCATAAGACCAATTGAGAACAATTTCAACACTTCTTTCGATCCTTTAGAAATAAAAAAATAAGAATATTAAGATAACATTACAAGAAAGTTTAATGAAAAAGAAGATTTTTCTACTAAGTTGTGGAACTCCTACTAATGTGTTTTATGAAGTTTTTGTGTAGGTGTTGACGATGAAGATGGAGAGATACAAAGATATGATGTGATCATATGAGAGATTTGTAGTGAGGATGGAATTTAAAACATTTTCTTTTGCACTAATGTTTTATGTTTCCATGAGATAGGATTTAGCTCAATCAACTTCTTTGAAATTCATCTGTGTTCATGATAATGATGGAATAAGATCTATTGAAAGTGATGAAAGTGATGAGAATGTTGAGATTGAGAGTGATGGGCATGACATTGGTTCATAGATTTCCTTTAAATTTTTGCACCATGTTCAGTATTTTTTGCACTGAAAGTATGCATGGAACAATGTACATATACATGTTTTTTATTCCCTTTAGACACACAACTATTTGCACTTGTACAAAGCATAAAAACAATTTCAATTCTATTTTGAAACCTTACCAAAAAACAAAAAAAGAGCCCTTACTTTCACCAAAATTGTTTAAAAAGATGCACATAAACTATGCATGATAGGGTGTCACAAAGATCAAGCCACGTTTTGAGCTTTACTTATGCAATATAATTGATGGAAAGGAATTATGTATATGCACATGATATTTATGTGATTGAGTGCACAATCTTCATCAATGAATATCAATTACCTTCTCTTTTGTAGCATGTTTTTAACCATGCATAATTCAACATATGCATTTGATAGGGCTACATCATATGGCCTTGCATATGCACTTTTCTTAACCCCCATGCACTTGAAAACTGATTGAATGATCAAATAAAGTTTGAATCATCTTTGAAGCAAAGCAAATAGGGTCTTTTTGGCCCATCTAAAGGCTGTGTAGGTTTGGAGGGGCTGAGTGTCATAGACATATTTATCTCTACTCATTTTTTGGACTAAACCCATTGAAAGGTGCAATAACTATAAAGAGTTTTTGAAAGTGATCTAATCAATCTATTTGAGTCTCCATCCATCACTTAATCTTGCTAGAAGCACCCTATGTGCACGGTCATTAGGAATCAACTATAACTATAACTATAACTATAACTATAGCTATCTCTCTCTCTCTCTATCTATATATATATATAGATATAGATATATATATGTGTGTGTGTGTGATCCATATTTATGTGTATATATAGCAGCCATTTAAACACACACACACACACACATATACATACATACGCACACACACACACACACACACACACACACACACACACACACACATATATATATATATATATATATATATATATATATATATATATATATATATATATATATATATATATATATATATATATATATATATATATATATATATATATATATATATATATATATATGTTTATTTATTTATTTATAGCATTAAGACATTAAAATTCCTAGAACATTAAAACAAAATCTATGTTCTACTTTATAAAATGATTAGAGTGAACTAGTCTTGAATCAAGTAGGATCTTGAACTCATGGATTTGTGGCATCCACTTACTGAGAAAACCAAATCTATGCTTAGGTGGGAAAGTCTCTACAAGGGGAGATTGACCAATGTCAAGGCCAATAAGATTTGTGGGGCAGCCTAGGTGTAAATGATGTACTAGTGATAGAGAACATTTGGGCCACCTCTTAGTGTCTTTTCGCAAGAGTCATCAGAGATAACCAAACCTTTGCTTGATTTTCAAGCTACCTCTTCAAATTAATTGGAAAGAAGCTTTGCTTGGTAAAGTGGTAGGACGATCAATGGGAAGTGTGGAATAGAATTACAATGGAAGCTCTTTGGAAGATTTGGAAGTAAAGGTGTGCAATCAACTTCTTTCAGCCTGCTAGAGGATGGTCGATTGAGAGATCTCTAGGTTTTCTATGTAGAAGGATTTGAGATTGTAAGAGCTCCACCTTTAGGCACCATAGGCAATTTTTTTTAGAAAACAATAAGGTGAAAAGCAAGAGGGACCCCACAAAGGTTAAGAATGTGTTATTAACCATCTATGTTATTCTATCCAATCATATTGTATTTTCTTGATTGTGGGGCTAAAATCGAATAGAATGGAAGTGCAAAAATCAAATAAAAATAAAAGAAATTACATAATTCATAGTTGATAAGGTACAAACGTATCAATTGGTATCAAGGCCAAGAATCTACATGTGAAAACTACAGGTCAATTAGTAAAACAATCATATGTACTATAAAGAATTGAGGCAAAGCCCAAATCTAACCTCCAATGAAAGTGGAGAAAGCAAACAAGAAATAGAAAATTATATATATATAATGGACACACACAAAAACATTATTTTGTTTGGTTGTGTGTGTGTGTGTGTGTGAAACATAAAAATAAGATCCTTTTTCTATTTTGCTAAAAGATTCGAGTTGCTTAATTTGATTACTCCAAATCCCATACTCAAATTTTCCAGTTTGAGTTGAATTCTAATTCCTAGTGGTTGTTTATAAATCCAAAAAAAATTATCATCCAAAAAATTATATATATAACTATAGCTCCTAAATCTACTAATTATATAAAACTACTATGCAATTCATAATAGTGAGGGCTATGAAAAGAACCTACTTATAATCCTACAACAATATCTAGACCAATGTTTCTTACAAAACAAATGATTTTTTTTCGTCACAATTAAATATACATTTTATGCTAAACTTAATGAGCATCCTATGAGCAAAAAGCAAAGCAGCCATATATATATTTCTTCAATCTTGGATGCCTCAATATTAAAAAATTAATTGATGATATAATTTTCAATCGTAATGTCAACAACCAAATACCACATACGTGGATTAGAAGCTTACAGAATTCTCTACACATGCATAAAATGTGATAAAAGAGTTTTCACAGTTCACTATCTCCTAGAAGCATGAAGGAGATTCTAAAACAAAGACAATGCCCCTCAAAAAACAACTTTTAAAAAATAGAATTTTGTCATTATCACTTTTCTAGGATGCTATCTTAATGCATGACACGAGGCACTATTCCCATGGGAGCTATGCTATATTAATATGCCATTAACACCATTGCACATGCCTAATTTGTTTATGATAGTGAATGTTAATATGTTCAATGGCGAAGTGTATTGATGATAAGACTACATCATATAACAAAAGAATGGGAAGACATATAAGATTCATCCAACTTGGTTATATTTCAGGCATCTAATATATTAGGCTTAGTCATATTCTCAAAGAAAATGAGCACATAGTCACGTAATACCATGTAATTATGATAGATACAAGAAGAAATGATTTTCCATAATATAGTAGTATCAGTGACAAATCCTAACATGCAATACCATAACATAGTTTAAAAACTCCATATTGTATGACATTATTTTAGGTTTAGTAGGAATAATCAATGAAGTGTGGTATATCTAGTATGTAAAATCAAGCATACCTAATTCATCCCATTCAACCATTTCAATCTCAGCCCTCAAAAATGGTGTTCTCTATATATGAAATCATAAAAGGGAAAAACTACAACTAGGTACTTTAGTTCGATCCAAGTTAGTGTATAGAATATGCATCATTAGGAATGGTTAAGGAGCATCTCAACTACATAATCATTCTGCAAAGCAAATGATCAAGGTAGTGGTTGCTACCAATGACTAGACCATGAGAGAGAATCATCAAGCAATTTCAAAACCATCTCTTTAAAATAATAGTATCCTACATCTGAGTATCCAAGAGGATATGCTAGGCTAACCAAAGTAAGAATTTCCTCATGAGAGTATGCCCATACAATGTCAATAGATAGAAAAGAGCAAACATAATTTCTTCCAAGTAGTGTTTCCACCTTGCATAGAAAAAGTTACTAAGAAAAATATGGAGTATGAAAAGATCAATTATAGCCTATTCAGCTCCCAACCATACTTTTCATGGTGCCTACAATACAATCACAATAAAAAGTGTAATAGTGATAGATGTAGAAAGTCAAGCTTCAAGTACCACAAATCGTGGGAAATCAATCAAGAACATGTGGAGCAATCTAAGAAAGCCAAAAGCCTCCATATTCTATCAAGAAATGTCATTAGATCACTCCGCAAGTCATCTCAACTAGGTCCTCCAATTTAGGAGGCTGATTTGGAAAGGTAGTTCCTAGATTTTAGGGGTGCACTTCTCAGTATAAAAGTAGCATGTATGACGACTATTTTTGGGACATCTTCTTGGAGTTCTACTTCTATTAAAGTGAACACTAAGTGTTGGAGTTTAAATAAGAAGCCTCTTGCTTAAGCTAGCACTTTGCTTTCTTGTTTGTATTCTTTGAGTAGGCATATCTATGTGTGTGTATGCAGGAAAAGTTGCAACTCTCTACACCTGCATTGTTAGCATTGATTCTTCCTCCTTATGTATCCATTTGATGTAATTCTTGTCTAATTGGAATCTATTAAACTCTACTTTACATTCACCACTTTTCTAGAGCATTCTCAGAGTTTTGGGAGAAATCTTCATTTTAGTGAAGTTGGGTGATTAATATCTCTTTTTGTGTGTAGGCTCTGGTGGAACTATTTTGCTCTGCATTTTAATGGCTGCTTCTCCTTATACAATTATCTATTTTCTATGATTTTTCTTTTTACATTGTAGTGAAGTTGGGTGATTAATATCTCTCTTTGTGTGTAGGCTCTGGTGGAACTATTTTTCTCTGTATTTTAATGGTTGGTTCTCCTTATATAATTATCTATTTGATATGATTTGTGTTTCATCTGGTCGCATATAGAGTGCTCTAATGTTAAAGGAATTTTTCGATTCACTATCTATATAGTCTCTAAGAAATGCTTGCTAGAGTGAAGTGAGGTCTTTATTTGACTAGCAACTTTGAGCATTCAACTAGCTCACCTTGTGGACATTGTTTATCTTTGTGTAAGCATCCAATTAGAGTAAAATTTCTTTTGTTGCAAAGATCTTTGTGTGCACTACAAGTGCAAAAAAGCTTACTTGAGTTCTCTGCATATGCTCAAAGAAAGAGCATTTGTGGTGTGCAGAGGTGAAACAAGGGTACGTGTGGATGCCATTCGTGCTTGGTTGTTGCATAGCAGTTGAGATACTTCCCCCAATGGTGGTATTGGAGCATTTTGGTATCTTGGATATATGCAATATAAGCAAGGAGACCTCTTGGAGCTGGTGGTTGAAGATTTTCATCAACAAAACCTTGTTGGAGGTAGCTCACATCATGAGGAAGCTATTCTAATCAAAGTTTCAAGTGTGCAAGGTATCCATCTAAGGAAAGCTTTGGTTTGAAGTAACTTTAGAGCCTGATTTGAATTTTACACACATTGGAGCATTAGCCAACATCTAGATCAAGTAGCAAACACCAGAGATTGGAGACTTCAGCACTAAAATTGAAAACTTAGACAAGAAGAACTTTCAACCCTAGAGATTTATGGACTTCAACAACCTTATGTGCAAGGGCCTTTGGGGATCAACTAGTGGAAGTTAACCAAGACCTAGGCTGGATGAAAATCCAAACAATGACCAATGAAAGGCCTTAAGGCAATGGAATGAAAGAGACAAGAGGGTTATCTTTATCCTTTCCCAACACATTAGCAATTGCATGATCGACCAAATTCAAGACTTGGATTCAAGCTTGAAAGTATGGGAGACACTTGAGAGGATTTATTTAACAAGCACAAAAGAAAGGAAGATCCAACTCAAGAATGATCTCAACAACCTTAGGAAAAGCTTGAGGAGTACCATAAATGAATACATACTTGAGGTCAATGAATTATGAGATGCATTGGGATCCATTGGAAGCCACGTAGACAATGATGATCTTGTGGCTTATGCTCTCAATGGTTTGAGGGATGAAGAGAATTCGAAACCCTTTACCACTTCAATATATGAAAGGGATTAACTTCCCAATTTTGAGCAATTGGTTGCTCTCATGGTCACAAAAGAGATGAACATAGGTGGAAGTTCAACTAAAAGCAAGGATGCACAAGTTTTTTATGCAAGTAATCAAAGGGGCAAAGGAATACGAGGACAAGGTAGGGACAAAGTAGGATTTGGAGGAAGGCAATGCCACTCAAGCAATCAAGGACATGAACAAGGAACCTTATCACAAAGAGGTAGAGGACAAAGGAATCAACAAAACAAGAATGAAGATGGCAAAGGATGTTTCATATGTGGCAAGTTTGGCCACTATGCTAGAGTTTGCTACTAAGTAGGAAACCAAAAGAGCAATAATCCAGGTTCTAGATACAGATTCCAAGGTAATTATGCTTCTAATAGTTCAAAAAATGACAATATCATGATGATGCACATGTATGGGAACTGAAGCAAAGTAGATAACACTTGGTATATTGATAGTGTATGTAGAAACCATATGAGTTGCAATGCTTCTTGGTTTACTAATCTAGATGCTCCCAAAGGTAAAGAACATCTAAAAATAGGTGATGATACAGCCCATGAGATCCCCCATGTTGGAGATGTAGCTTTGGATGACAAAGAGGAGGTATGTCTCAAGGATGTCTTGCATGTACCTACCATCACAAAGAACTTGGTGTCTGTAGGGCAAATGGTTGAAAGAGGCTATCAAGTAAGGTTCAACAAAGGTGGATGCTTTGTGGAGAACCCTAAGAAAGCGTAAAATGTCATACAAAGAGGAAGGAAGCAAGGGAGACTCTTGACTTCAGAGGTAAATTCTCATTCCACTCAACATGTCTACGTCACATATGGAAACAAGAAGATTTTGGAGTTGGACTTGTGGCAGAAGAGGATAGGTCACATCAACATACAAAGAATGAAGGAAATGCAATTCAAGAGAGGCTTCCTAACTTTCAAGGACAAGGTATGAAGCATTTGTGTGAACCTTGGCAACTAGGGAAGCAAGCATGACTTTCATTCAAGAAGAGTGGCTACATAAGCCAACATCCATTGGAGTTGATACATGCAGATGTGTGGGGGCCAACCAAAGAGCAATCCATTGGAGGTAGCAAGTACTTTGTCACTTTTATAGATGATTGCACAAGGATGTTTTGGGTTTATTTCATCAAAAACAAATCAGAGGATTTTACATGTTTCAAAGCATTCAAGGCAATGGTAGAGAAGGAAAGAGGTACATATATCAAGAAGCTAAGGTTCCATGGAGGGGGAAAATATTTCTCCAATGAAGTTTTTGATTTTTTATGGTATCAATGCATCACAAGGCAAGTAACATGTAGGTACACACCCCAACAAAAATGGGGTAGCAAAGAGAAAAAATAGATACATTGCGGAGATTTCTAGAGAAATGCTTAATGAGATGAATGTACCTAACATGTTTTGGAGTGATGTAGCAAATACTATCGTGCATCTTATGAATAGGGAACCTACCTCATAGATACATGGCTTGACACCATATAAAGCCTATTATTGTAAGAAACCTGATCTTTCCCACTTGAAGATATTTGGATGCACTTGTTATGTACATGTGCCAAGTGAATTGAGGCACAAGCTACAACCGAAGGTGGAAAAGTGTGTGTTTCTAGGATATTCAAATGATCATAAAGATTACAAGTGCTTCAACCCAAACATGAAGGATTTGAGGATATCAAGGAATGCAGCATTTGATGAGCTACTCACTTGGTAAGAGTATGATTGTATTCAGGAATATGAAGAAGAAAAGCATGGACATGATAAAGAACAAATCGACTTAGAGCTAAGCGGCCCAAGGAGTTCCATCAATGAAGATAGTTCAAGCATGACCTCACCATGGAGGTGGAGATCTTTATCAAGCTATGAAGCAGAATAAATCAACAAAGGAAAAGAAACATTGGTGGAGTTGGATGAAGAAGGTAATGAAGTTGAAGATGATGGACACATGATGGAGAAAGAAGCCATATCAAAGAAAGAGGTCAAGTACCCAAGGCGAAGGAGGTTTACTCCTCCAAAAGGTGAAGAAAGAAAGTCTTCTAGGTTTAAGTATCCAACCAAAAGGTTTACTTATGATTCTTACATGGAAACTCAATATGCATATATGAACAAATAGTAGAAGATCATGAGCCCAATTGTTATGAAGATGCAAGAAGGGATGTTGAATGGAAAGAGGCAATGCAATAAGAGATTGATGCACTTGAGGAGAATCAAACATGGAATCTAGTGCCCAAGAAGCATGGAAGAGATCAAGTCAAATCTTGGAAAGGAGTTCAGGATCTCTGTGGAGATCTTAGGTATTTTCTTGGCATTGAAGTTGTATATAAAGAAGAAAGTACTATGTTCATACAAAGGAAGTATATTCTAGACCTATTTGAGAGGTTTGAGATGCTACATTGCAATCCTATTTCAAATCCCATGGAAGCTAATGTAAAGCTAAGCTCCATTGATGGAGAACCATTATAGGATGTAACTTTGTATTGATCTATTGTAGGCTCTTTCAATTATGCCACAACAACTAGGCCCAAAATAGCATATGGAGTTGGAGTGTTATCAAAGTTTAGGCATAGTCCAAGGACGACACACTTGCAAGCTTCAAAAAGCTCCCAACCTAACTTTGCACGTAGAGGTAGAAGCTCAAGAGAAGAGGTAGAGGAGGTAGAAAAGGTAGAGGGAGATTCCAAAGCTCCTCCCCATGTGCCATATGTGGCCTATCAAATCACATCATAGAGCATTGTTTCAAAACCAAAGGATTTAGTGAGGAAGAGGATACAACAAAGGTGGATATGGATCTCCTAGAGGTAGATACAACAATTCATATGGATACAAAAACAACACCTAAAACAAAAAATATCAAGGAGAATATAAAGGATGGAGAAATTGAAACAATTAAATACATGATTAAGCTCAAGAGGATTCACTTCTACTTTTGAATATGGTAACGAAGCAAGGTAAGTCTGACTAGGATGTGTTTGAAATTGATTCTAGATGATCAAACCATGTATAGGGAATGTAGCCTTGCTCTCAGACTTGGAAGATCCAATTAATAAGCATGAGGTCCTAACAAGTGATGATACAAGAAATCCTATGGAGAAAGGGAATGTGAAGACTTCCAATGGTAATATGAATCTATTGAGAAGACTTCTTTATGCACCAAGTTTTACTAAAAACCCAATAAGTGTAGGTCAGATTGTGGAAAAAGGTTTGCAACCTAAGATTCACGAAGCATGGAGCCTATGTAAGTGTTGATCCACTCAAATTCAAAGTGGTGAAAGTCAAGCTAGTAAAAGTCAAAGTGGTCAAAGTCAAGTTGGTCAAGGTGCATAGGTCATGCACAATAAATTTATTCACAATGATATGGTTTTGCAAAAAGTTAAATGCAAGTTGTAGATTGTCTTTTTGTAAGGTTTTCAAGGGTTTTAAAGTGTTTGGAAGGTTCACGTGAACCCTCCCTTACGTACTCATTTTGGGGAATTGAAGGAAAAAAGTAAAGGCATATGAAGAAGAAGCATTACATAAAAGTGTATGTATGGCCCCCCATTTAAATTTTTTTCTTTGTCCTAAAGTCACTATAGGACAAAATAGGGAGAGGTTGGCTGTACACATTTTGAGACATTTTTGGGACATTAAAGTGAGCACCAAGATATGCTATTAGTTAGGAGTAGCATACATGAGCGAATCGACATACAAGGCATGGGAATTATTATTGGAGTTAGACTATGAAAGTGAGGGCATAGTCTACACTAGAGAGAAGAGCAAGAGACATTGAGTAGTGCGACGCACAGAAGCAAGTGTGAGCAAAGTGTGGAAGAAGTGTAATTTGGTGTATAGAGAAGGAGTGCAAAGAACTACCAAGCAAGGCAATCAAGGTGGCACAAGGTACCATTGAGGAGGTGTGTGCATCAACAAAAGGTTTCCCTCCCTCCTACCCTATTGGAAGCTTGAATGCAAGGTGTGCACAAGAGCAAGCTCCTAAAGAAGGTGGAGGTCTGGTGCAGAGAGGGTTGGCGGCATAAGGAACTTTGGGTATCTTGTAACCTTGTGTGTGTACTCTTTGAGATTAAGAATTTGCATAGAGAACAATTGGTCTTTTTCTATACATCATCAATGTATTTTCTCTTTGTAATCAATATACCGAAGCTTTCGATGTCTGTGTTTTGTTGATATATTTAGGTAGTGATGTGTGTGAACACTCTAGGACCGCCGGGGCACTTTTTTCCCTCTTTAGGAGGTTTTTTTCCCCCGGCTTGTATATACGCCTATTGCCCTAATGGGCTACTTATCTTTGTACATTCTCTAGTAATACATTCAGTCTTGTGTGTTGTGCTCCAAGCTTCTTCTTCTTCCTTGTGCTGTTCGCGTGCTTCCGCAGACGTCTATCTCCAACAATTGGTATCAGAGCATGTCGTCGCTTCTTCTAGGGCGCCGTCGACACTCCTCCATTTGCAGTCTCAGATTCGCACGAAATTTGGTGAGCATACTCAGGGTGTTTTCGAGATCAAAACAGCTTTGCTATGTTGTGCCGAAATCGCGATCTGAGCTCGTTTCGACCTCCGAACGCACTATCGCAGCGCTTGTGCAGGCTATTTCGTCCTTTTGTGCCAAAGGTATATACCAGTTTTTGTTCGCTAGTTTAAGCGTCTTGAAGTCTGCTACAGGTCTAGCAGAACTCGTCTGGGCAGTTCTGTTCAACTTTTTGAGATACAGTCAATTTTCTGCATCAAGGTATTTTAGTCACTGGCCATGGCTGAAAGGAGTGATGTATTTCGTATGTTGGCTGTTGAGGATAATTTGGATGGTACCAACTACCCATTATGGGCTTATATGATGCGACATGTACTGGTTGCAAAAGGATTGTGGAACATTGTGCAGGGTGTTGAAAGACGTCCTGTTACACCTGTAACGACAGGTACTGCAAATACAGGTGTTGGAGCTGATGAAGATGGTGTCGAAGATGATATTCCGCAGATTCCTGTTCGTGCTGCTGTTTCTGTTGCACCTACTGTAGAGCAGATTCGTTGGGATGGCAGAGATGCCCAGGCACATGCATTGATAGCCTTGTCTGTCAAACGTGCCATTATTCCTCACATTCGCTCTTGCAGAACAGCAAAGGATGCTTGGGATACACTTACCACTTTGTACCAGGCTAGGAATGAGGCTCGTGTTGCTTACCTCCGAAAACAGTTGGAGAGTGAGCACATGAATGAAGGTGATTCTATGGACAGTTTTCTTACAAAGATCAAAGACCTGAAGGAACAATTGATTTCTGCTGATGAGGTTATACCAGATAGCTCACTTGTGCAGACCGTTCTGAATGGTCTTCCTGATTCATATCAGAGTTTTGCCTCTACTCTTCGGTTGATGATGAAAGGCAATCCGAATGCCTTGTCATTTGAGGATTTAGTCTCTGTTCTGTTGCAGGAAGATCAGTCCAGGCAGAACAGGTCCATTATGCGTGTTGCAGATCAAGCTTTCCTGGCTAGTCAGAAGGGCAAAGGAAAATGGAGCTCTTCTACTAGTAAGCAGAAATCTGCAAATGCTGCACAATCGAAGAACCAGGATAAAGATGAAAAGAAATCAGAAAAGCAGAAATTGTTTTGCAAGTACTGTAAAGGAAATGATCATATTATAAAGAACTGTCCAAAACTGGCTGCTAAAGAGGCAAAGAAGAAAGAGGCTGGAATGGTTGTTGCAGAGGCCTCTACACCAAAAATAGAGTCTGCAAATCTTGTGCAGGAAGAAGAATGGGCGTTTACTACTGTCTACAGTTTTGACCCATCTTCACATGATCAGTGCATGTCTGCAGTAGACTCAGATGTTTGGTACTTTGACAGTGGGGCGACCAAACATATTACCTCGCAGCGTAGTTTCTTCTCTTCACTCGAGCCTGCCCCTACAGGGAATACTGTCACATGCGACAATAACTCCTCTTATCCTGTTATGGGAGTTGGTAAGATCATTCTGACTACTGCTGATGGTAGTTCTTTCACTTTGTCAGATGCTTTATTTTGTGCCAGGGATCAAAAAGAACCTGTTATCAGTTTCTGCATTAACCAAGATTGGCTTGGTTGTGAAATTCGTTGATGACAGGTGTACAGTTCATGATCTCTCAAATGGCGATGTGATTATTGCTTCTGGCATTTTATGTCGTGGGCTGTATAAGCTCATAGACTATGAAAGATCTGTGAATGATTCGGCATGTGCAGTTCATGATTCTCAGGCTATGTCAGATGCAAAGCTTTGGCATGCACGCTTTGGTCATCTGAATTTTGCTAGTTTGTTACGCCTACAGAAATCTGAAATGGTGTCCTCTTTGCCCAAACTTGAGGCACCTGGAAAACATGTTTGTGAAGGCAGTATTTTGGGCAAAATGCAGCATTCTTCCTTTCCAAAAGATGGTTCAGTTCGGGCTACGCAGAAATTGCAGCTTGTACATAGTGATGTCTGTGGTCCTATGCAGACACCCTCTTTTGGAAATTACCTTTACTTCGTGACTTTCATTGATGATTTTTCCAGGCATGCATGGGTATATCCACTCAAAGCAAAGTCCGAAGTGTTCATGTGCTTCAAACAGTTTTTGGTTTTAGCTGAAAATCTATCAGCATGTAAAATGGGCACCCTTCGTTCTGATCGAGGGGGGGAATATATGTCTTTAAATTTTAATGCATTTCTGGCTAAACGTGGGATAAAACACCAGTGTACAGTGCCGTATACACCTCAACAGAATGGAGTTGCTGGTCAAAAGAACAGGTCACTCATGGAGATGGCGAGGTGCATGGTCAAAAGTCAGGCTTTACCACATAGTTTCTGGCTTGAGGCTGTCATGTGTGCAGCATATGTACTGAACAGGTGTCCCACTAAAGCGTTGCAGTCTATCACTCCATATGAGGCTTGGCATGACCGCAAGCCATCTGTTGCTCATCTGCGTGTTTTTGGTTGTTTGGCATATGCATTAGTGCCTGAACAACATCGCAGAAAATTGGATGATAAGGCAGTAAAATGTATTTTTGTTGGGTACAGTTCTGAAAGTAAAGGCTATCGTCTGTATCATCCACAGACTAAACGCATTCTGGTTAGCCGTGATGTTGTCTTTGTGGAAGATGCTATTCAGCCATTGCTTTCATGTACTAAGGAGACATCTGTTAGCTCCAAAGACATGTATGATACTTTGATGCCTCTTTTTACAGGTGGACAGGCTAGTGCTGGTCCTAATGAGGCAACTTCTCAACCTTTGCAGGTTTCATATGATGATGCAGATCATTCCATTTCTGATGCAGATTTACATGATGCACTTGTTGATGAGAGAGCTGATATTGAGCAGGCAAAAACTATGCCAAAATGGCTGGTGCAGACTTTGCGTGACAGCAAATTAGATGCACCTTTGTCATATCGTACTCGTTCAGGCTCTCATAGTGCCTCCTTTGCATCAGATTGCTATGCTATGGCTGCATCTAGTCTCTGTGATGAGAATGAGCCTGTTTCTTTTAATTGGATGGTTGCTATGCAATCTGAATATGATGCTATAATGAAGAATGGTACATGGTCTTTATGTGACTTGCCTCCTGGCAAGAAGGCCATTGGCACTAAGTGGGTATACAAGCTGAAGCGTAAACCTGATGGTACAGTTGACAGGTATAAGGCTAGGCTTGTTGCAAAGGGTTATGCACAGGAAAGAGGCATTGATTTTGATGAGACCTTTGCACCTACATGCCGTATGACTACTGTTCGCAGCATTTGTGCACTTGCAACCCATCATGGTTGGAATGTACATCAGTTGGACATTAAAACAGCATTTCTGAATGGTGACTTGCATGAAGAAGTGTATGTTTTTCAGCCCCGTGGCTTTGTGCAGAAAGGGCATGAAAACCAGGTTTGCAGGTTAAAGAAGGCATTATATGGTTTAAAGCAAGCACCACGTGCTTGGTATGAGAAGATACATGCCTATCTGATTGCACATGGTTTTGAGAATAGTCCAACTGAAAGCACCTTATATGTTAAGCGTGCTAATGATGTGCTTCTGATCATTGTTGTCTATGTTGATGACATGCTGCTCACTGGTCCTATTGAGACACATATTGCTGATTTTAAGGCTGATTTGCATGCCTCATTTGAGATGTCTGATTTGGGGCATTTGCATCACTATTTGGGCATTCAGTTTATGCACGTTGATGGTGGAATGGCTTTGTGTCAAACGAAATATATTGACACATTATTGCAGCGTTTTGGCCTTGAAGACTGTAAGCCTATTGCCACTCCTATGGAGACAGGTTTACGATTGAGTCTTCATGATGCTGGAGATGCATTTGATGCTGTTCTCTATCAGCAGGCTGTTGGATGCTTGATTTACTTATGCATTACTCGGCCAGATATTCAGTTTGCTGTCTCACAGATGAGCAGGTTTATGCATTGCCCAGGAGTCACGCATTGGAAAGCGGTTAAGCGCATCTTTCGCTACTTGAGTGGTACTCGGCTACTTGGGTTGTTTTATCCCAAGGGGGGATCACTACCGCCAGATTTGCATGCTTTTTCTGACTCAGATTGGGCTGGTTGCTATGACACTCATGTGTCCACCAGTGGTTTTTGCTTCATGCTTGGTAGCTCATGTATATCTTGGTTGAGCAAGAAGCAGCCTACTGTGGCCACTTCCAGTTGTGAGGCTGAGTATAGGGCAACTTTCACAGCGGCTGTTGAGTGTGTGTGGCTCAGACGCCTTATGGCTGATTTGGGTGTTGGCCAGTCTTCTGCCACCACCATCTTCACTGACAGTCAGAGCACATTGGCAGTTGCGAGGAACCCTGTGTTCCATGCTCGCACTAAGCACATTGAGGTGCATTATCACTATGTCAGGGAGAGGTTCTCTGCTGGGGAGATCAGCTTGGCATATGTGCCCACGCAGGAGAACATTGCAGACCTTTTCACGAAGGCTCTGCCTAGGGAGAAGTTTGAAGCTTTCCGCAAAGCTTTGGGCTTACTTCCTTTTGTGGAGTGATTTCCACATAGCTTGGCACTTCCTTATACATGAGTGCCAGCTCCTTGTTCACCGCATCACTCCCAGGGGGGATTTGTTGATATATTTAGGTAGTGATGTGTGTGAACACTCTAGGACCGCCGGGGCACTTTTTTCCCTCTTTAGGAGGTTTTTTTCCCCGGCTTCTATATACACCTATTGCCCTAATGGGCTACTTATCTTTGTACATTCTCTAGTAATACATTCAGTCTTGTGTGTTGTGCTCCAAGCTTCTTCTTCTTCCTTGTGTTGTTCGCGTGCTTCCGCAGACGTCTATCTCCAACATGTTCCACTTCTTCTTCTTCTTCTTTCTTCCACAAATACTCAAGTCCCTTTCTGCAAAAGAATTCCCCAACAAAATTTGGCACGTAGGGTGGGATCACAAAGAGTCTTGAGCATAGGAGAACCAATACTTGCAAAGTATAGAAGAAGTGCAAGGATACCGACAGTTGTCTAAGAGGTAATCTTTCTTTTACTTGGATTTCTCTTAGCCTAAGATGAAGAATGAGCAGCTCATGACCACAACCTAGTCTCAAACTTTAAGGATCCCTTGCAAAGCAACAAGAAGAAAATCGATTCAAAGGCCAACCAGCCCTCTATCATCAACATCATCAGTAAGAAATATGGAAGCTGAGGTAGACTTAGAAACTCTACTGTCCAAGTTGAATATCAAATTTCCCTCCTTCAAGGGATTAGCACAAGAAGACCCAGATGAACATATTAGAAGATTTTTGGCCTTATGCAAGACAACGGGTCTTATGGGAAGGGAAGATGCATTTTTAATTCTTTTCCCAAAAACATTGGAAGGGTCATCATATAAATGGTTTAGTCAATTTGTCGATAATCATTTCACTACATGGGACCTAAAGAAGGAAGCATTGAAGACAGTTCCAACAAGAGTAACGAGGAAATGTTCCCCGAATTTTTACTAGACTAAAAGCCCTCATGGCTAAATTACCCCGTCCCCCTCATGATTTCTTTGTGAAGAAGTGGCTGGCCATACCACTTCCAATCTCAACACAATGAAAAATTAAGGATTTGGTGTTACCTACAACAACAATTGAGAAATTTATTTCTAGTGACATAGTAGAGAAAGGAACTGAGAGCTTGAAAAGGAACAAAACCCACAAAGAGGAGGAAGTGTGGTAACTCAACTGAGGTGAGAAACTAAGGCCTTAAAGCTACAAAAAGAAGAGGAGGTAGAGTTAGCACAACTACAACAACAAGAATTATAGGGGCTTCATGGAGGGGGCATAAAAAATAAATTCTGGTGCACCACATGTGAAAAACAGGGTCATGTGGTAAGTGAGTGTCCTCTTTTAAGTGTGACTTGCCAGTTATGTAGGAAAGCTGAAAATGAGGCTCATGAATGTCACTCAAGAGGGATGTCTGCACAAAATTATTGGGGACAAGGAGGAGCTCAACTATCAACCAATGTGATGGCATCAATGGTAACACTTATAACCCTTGACATAGGGATAACTTTGGAAATAGGCCAAGGAGGCCAATCATTTGTTTCATATGTGAAGAATGTGGGCATTACCAAAGCAAGTGCACTCTACCAGAAAATGTATGTCCTTATAGGAACTTCCTAGAGGCTAGGGATAATTATACCAATTGTTGTCCAAAGAACCAGGCATCTACATCTAGGCCTCATTGAATCTTTTGTAATGCATAAAAGAAGCAAGGGGAAGGCTCAATTAGACATAGTTCAAGAGTCAAGGACTAATGGAATGAACAAGGAGAAAGGGACACATGAGGAAAGAGCCACTACATGTGAGGGTACATGACAAAAAGAAGAGCTCAAAGGTATTAGTAATTTCATTGGGCATGCATTCAATAGGGGTCATGAGGAGTTTGAACATTCAAGTAGAGCCCATGCTCTTAAAGAATCAGAAGCTTCTAGACTACTCAAATCCATTAAAAAGGAGGTCAGTATTTTCTATTTAATAATTATGGATGCAAAATTCAGGTCAGAGCTCTTGCAGATCATTGATGAGGCCTCCACAACAACTTTAGTGGCAAAGGCTACTCCTATGAATAAGGATAAAATTCTAGGGGAAGCCCCCCTCATAGATTATAAGAGCTCACATCTAACAGTCACTATCAAAGCACATCAGTTACAAGGAGCTATCATGGATGGAGGTTTTGACATTAACTTGATGCCTAAACATATGATGAAAAAGATTGGACTTTAACCTTCAAGACCAGCCAACTTCGTTGTAACATTCGTAGATCAAAGCATAGTAAGACCTATGGGAGTGGTTCTACGAGTCGTAGTGGAGATACAAGGTGACATCTTCACCTTGGATTTTGTTGTGTTAAGGCTGCCACAGGTAGATGGAAGTTTTCAAATGTTGATTGGGAGACCTTGGTTAAGGCATGGCAATGTTCTACATGATTGGGGTAGGACACAATATAGGTAAAGCAAGAGGGAAAAGAGTTGCAACAAATATTTTTAGAAGATGGACTAGACAACCAAAGACATACCAACACAATGCAGAGGATTGGTATTTGTATGGAAAAAGATATGTTGGACAACCCAGAGGCAGACTTATATGAAGAAGAGAACATGTTGGCTTGGCTACATGGAGAAGACTCATCTTCTTGCTATGGCATTTTTCCAAACAACTCAAAGAGGGAGGAAGTCTATGAAGGAAAATCTAGGATATCATTTAGGTTACTAATTCGGGTGAACCAATCATAGGACATAGAAGAAAGAAGAAAAGAAATATCCTTAAGTGCAACATTAATAAAGCTACTTCATATCCTATATCAGTGGCCATTTTGTTATTGATATTGGTATGGATATCATCTATTATGATAATTTGTATGGCAATAAGTGCAGAGCTTTACAAGGATGTGGAAGGAGTACCTATAGGTCTTTGGAAACACAGATTCCATTGGCTTAAGAAGCTGGAACAATAAGAGGGAAACGCTACAAATTAATTCAAAAAGTAGCTAAAATAGAGAGACAAAAGATGGAGTATGCTAGAAATATTCTTCCAATGAAGGATTCAGGGTGGCCCTATCAGATGGTCACTGTGCCCAAAAGAAAGATAATTCAAATGAAGTGTGGTTTAGTTAAAGACTATGGAGGACAAAGAGCTGCCATTGCTCATCATATTCAAGCTCAAGGCCTATCATCAACAAAAATAAAGCATTTTGGATCACCTGGAACTAGCAAGATCTATTCACGTTGTGTACATATTTTTTTCCTAAACTTTTACTGGCTTTCATTAGTTTTCATGCTTGTCCTTTGAGTTTTTATGCAATTTAGAAGCCATTTCATAACTCTTTTCATGATCACCTTGTTGGAAATTTTTAGGATTTTTTAAAGAATTTTTGAAGAATTTATAGATTTGTTTTTTGAATTTGCAATCTTTTTTCAATGTAATTTTTCTTGATAAAATAGAACAAAAAAGGAAGCTCTCTATGGTTTTGAGTGTCAAAAGTTTTCTAGAAGTTTAGAGATTTTTTTAATTTTCTCTGTCCGACAGTCACTAGAGGAGAAAATAGAGAGTCATTGGATGTACACATTTTGAGACATTCTTGGGACATCAAAGTGAGCACCAAGCTATGCTATCAGTTAGAAGTAGCGTACATGAATGAATCAACACACAAGGCATGAGCATTATTCTTGGAGTTAGACTAAGCAAGTGAGGGCATAGTCTACACTAGAGAGAAGACCAAGAAACATTGAGTAGTGTGATGCAAAGAAGCAAGTGTAAGCAAAGAGTGCAAGAAGTGTGCTCTGGTGTGCAGAGGAGTGCACAGGACCAGTAAGCAATGCAATCAAGGCGTCACAAGGTACCATTGAGGAGGTGTGCATGTCGACAGAACATGTCCCTCCCTCCTACCCTATTGGAAGCTTGAGTGTAAGGTGTACACAAGAGCAAGCTCTAGGAGAAGGTGAAGGTGTGGTGGAGAGAAGGTTGTCGGCATAAGGAACTTTGGGTATCTTGTAACCTTGTGTGTGTGTGTACTCTTTGAGATTAAGCACCCTGCGCAGAGAAAAATTGGTCTTATTTTGTACATCATCATTGTATTTTCTCTTTGTAATAAATATGCAGATGATTTCGGTGTCTGTGTTCCACGTCTTCTTCTTCTTCCTTCTCCTACAAATACTCAAGTCCCTTTCTGCACCAGAAACCCCTAACAGTAGAGGATCCATTTCAAGGTTTCAACACGATAGCAAAGGGAGAGAAAATACATATATTGTGCACATTTGAACTCTAAGGCACCAAGAACATTTCTTTGTTCAATTATGGTGACCAAAACCTATCAGAGCTAGAGGTTTGGCATAAAAGGTTGGCTCACATTGGAAAGATCCCTCAAACAAATGACTAGAAATCAAAGTGTTCTTGGACCACCCAATATCTAAAAACAATTGTAGTGAATGTCAATTTGAAAAATCTAAGAGGCAACCATTCACAATTGTAGTGCATGTCAATCTGAAAAAATCTAAGAGCCAACCATTTGCAAAGAAAGGGTACATACATGGAGACCTTATGGAGCTTTTCGACATGAATATTTGGGGACCAATCAAAGAACCATCAATCTCAAGATCAAGTTATTATGTGTCATTTATGGATGATTGTAGTAGATGGACTATTCTTTACTTTATGAAGCATAAGGTTGAAGTGTTATCATGTTTAAATAAATATTTAGCTCTTATGGAGAATCATATAGGTAAAACACTAAAAAGACTAAGGTCTAATGGAGGGGGAGAATACATCTCCCATGAATTTGATTCCTACTTTCAAGATAGAGGAATCAGGAGAGAGATTATTGCTTGGTAGACACTTGAACAAAATGGAGTAATAGAGAGGAAAAAAAGGACCATTTTTGAAGCAAAAAGGTCCATGTTGAATGAACAAAAGCTACCAAATTGTTTGTGGGTAGAGCCAGTATCCATTGCCACATACTTGATAAACAGATAACCCTCAAAATCTTTGGATGGTATGAGCCCTTTATAAAGCTTGGAATGGAAGAATACCAAACTTGGACCATTTCATGATATTTGAGTGCATTGTGTATGCACACATACCATCTCAAAGTAGAGGTAAATTAGGCCCTAAGGCATAGAAATGTATCTTTATAGGCTATGACCTTAATCAGAAAGGTTATAGATTATATAACCCTTGTAAAAAAGGTTTCATAGTCAATGGATATGTTTTTTCTTATGAGAAAAAATCATGGATTGAAGATGATTGTGAGAAGATCAAGCTACAATATGACCTAGAAGAATACTTTTTACAACTCCCTCAAGTAAGAGAACATATAAAATTTAAGCATCAAGTGATTCTAAAGATGATTAGAAGACTTCTAGGAAGGAAATCAACTCATGGAACTTCAAGGGCAAAGCCCAAATACAAGGGTTGAGGGATATTGCACAATCCTCTCAATGAATCATGAGAAGATCTACTTGGGAGAAGAAGAAGCTACAAAGGTATATTGTATGGCTATGATACATCACTAGTAACTAAACCTTCTATCTATTTAGCACAAGACCTAAACTCTAAAGAGACCTCATCTTATGAGGAGGCAAAGAAGAAACCACAGTGGATGAATGCTATGGAAGAAGAAATTGAAGCCTTGCAAGAGAATGACCCTTGGGAATTGGTACCCAAGGCTCTAACAATGAAGATCATTGGGTCAAGGTTGATATACAAAGTGAAGAAGAACTCTGATGGAGCCATTAACAAGTACAAAAACATACTTGTGGCTATGGGGTATGCTCAAACGCAAGATATTGACTATGAGGAGACTTTCTTGCCTATGGAAAAGATTCCAACAATCATAGTGATTATGAACATTGCAACTACCAAGAATTGGAAGATCTATCACATAGATATGAAGAATGTATCTCTAAATGGATAGATATCTGAAGAGGTATACATTGCTAGACCCCTAGGTTTGAGGACTCACATTTTCTTGAACACGTCTGTAGGTTAAGGAAAGCCTTATGTGGGCTAAAATAAGCTCCAAGAGCTTGGAATCATAGGCTTATGGCCTATTGTAGAACAAGGGTTTCATTTATAGCATCACAGATCCTTCACTCTTTATCAAGAGGACACATTGAGAATCCATATATCTTTGTGTATATGTAGATGATATAACAATCAAAGGTAATTATGCTGAAGGTATGAGGAAAATTAAGCTATAGATTAAGGAAGTATTCAAGATCAGTGACTGTCACTCTAGAACAATGGCAAGTACCCATGTGAGGAGATTCATCTCATAAATGTCAATCCGCAGAGACGTGAGGATTGGTATAAAGATCATGAGCAAGTGAAGACACAAGTGCGTGAGTGAAAGCACACAACCACGCACACACATACACACACATGCACAAGTTAAGAGCAAAGAGTGGAACAATGGAAGGACTTCGATTACAAAAGAGTTCTCTTATAAAATCTTAATTCTACCACCAGCTAACCTAAAAAATGAGCTCTCCAGCCCTTTTTATGGTTTTTTTGAGTGGTTTTCGCCGTGTCTAGACTTAGTGTCTGGTCTACTTAAAACTTAGGTTCCAGGGCTTATTTGAGGGCTCAAACGGAGTCTAGAAATTATGAAATTTCGTAGGATGATACTTCTCCTCAAGCTCAAGGACCCCTCCACTTGAACAAAATGGAGTTGCAAAAATGAAAAATGGTATACTTACAATGGTTTTTAGTGATGAAACTCACTATTTTTATAGGGATTTCTTGTGAACATTTGACATGTGCTTCTTGGAGCTCCCTACATGCTCCTTCTTCTTGTGTGTTCACTTCCTTAATGCGCTCCCATGCTTGTGCTCAACCTTGAGTGTCAACACTCCCCCCCTCTCGAGTCTCTCGTCCTTGACAAACCCTTGTTGGAGTGGTTGTTCCATGTAGTACTTTGAGAGGTAGTGTCCATGTATCAATAGAAGCGGCCCATCTTCCAAATGTAGCTTGGTCTAGTTCTTCAGTTTTCCACTCCTAGCCTATGCGAGAGTTGGTCCCCTTGTAGGTACATCTTCCTTGGATTTGAGCTAGATGGGGTATTTCTATGCTTTCAAAGATTGCTAGTTGCTCAAAAGATGTTGTCCATGTTGATCTTGTGCAGCTGTCTACTGTGAATTGCTTCTTGGGTACTGATTTTCTACCCTGGTTGTCCTTGGATCTTTGAAATATGAGTTTCATAGTATGAGCCCAAGTACTTGTGACCCATAATGGCTGATGGGTAAGTGCATTCGTGCATGGGTTGAAAAGATATGTGCCTTGTGCACGACCTTGTAATGTGGCCCTATGCATGTGTACTTGGGGAATGCATTGGAAGAAGAATGATGCAAGAAATTGGGTCTTGAGCTAACTGCTCAAGGGTATGCTGACTAAGAGGTTTCCTAATCTATCATGGTTATAGTGTTGTCAAAGTGTGCTTACCATGGTGAAAGGTTGGTCGATGTTTATCTCTTGGTGTTTTACTCCCATCACGGTGATTGGCCATTAGCTTGTCTTTCTTGTTGATGGATGTCCTTGTTGATGGTGCGCTGATGAGATTCTTTGAGCACATAGTCTGTTTCTTCTTCTCTCTTTCTCTTTTTTTTTATTTTCTCTTTTTTTCATTTTTTTTGTAACAATGGCATAAAACAAGAAGAAAGATGTGTTGGAAAACAATGATCCTATTGGTCAAAAGTATCCAGAACTAAAGCATAGCATGCAGTCTTTATAGGTTCTCCTCCAAGATAAGCGACCGACGCCTTGGCTAGTTGATTGGCCTTTCAAAGAGGCGACCATGGTTCAAGTCCCCGATCCTGCAACGCCGTTCGCGTGAGTTTTTTGGTGCTTTTACCATTCAAACAACGGATGACAGCGGATGGACGTGATGTTCGATAAAAGAGTAGATTTTTTGAAGAATACGATCAAGTGATTTATTCGATCGCAAGCTTTCTAGAGCTTGGACCACAGTAGAGGTGGTGTTTCTTCTAGCACATGGGGCAGCCATGGTGCTAATTTGAAGCATGTTGAGGAGCAGCTATGGAGTTCTTCTTGGTGATTCTTCTTGGAGAAGATGAAGGGTATGCTCACACTCTAGCTCATGGAGAGGAGGTCATCTCTTGTTCATGGCAAGAAGACTTGATTATTAGCAGCTTGATGGTGAGGATCGCCCATCTACAAGATGTATTTGAAGATTGTCTTCTACGGGAAGATATTAGGTTGAAGATTATCTTCTACAAGAAGATGTCTGGCTACTTCAAAGACATTGGATGGGACCATCTACATGATTTTGAAGATTATCTTCTACAGGAAGATATTAGGTTGAAGATTGTCTTCTACAAGAAGATATATGGCTACTTCAAAGACATTAGATGGAGTTTAACATAAGATTTTCATCTTATGTTAAGTATTCAGGTACATATTTTTTTGTAGCAGATGTTGAAGACTTGGGTTGAGGTTTTATGTTTGGAAAAGGTTACCTCATATTCAGTATTTTCAGAAACTTCAGAAAAAATAGAATCTTGTTGATGTACTAGTCAGTTGAAGAATCTACTTTCAGTGATTGTCTTGACTTTTGGATACATGTTTGTATTCAAAAAGGTGTTCCATCATATCCTATCACTTGATTGAGAAGTGGAGTTAGCCAAAAGAAAATCAAGTAGGTACTATCACATTTCACCCGGGTAAAATATGAGAGTTATGAAGTATCAACTTGCAGCTTTTGGAGTTCTCAAGGTGAGAAGTTTGTCCACTTATATTTCAAGTAGGAATTGCAGATTCCTTGAAGGATTTGTTTGAAGAAAAGTTTTACAACTTTTTGAGAAGCATGGACACTTGGAGACATTCAGAAAGTAAATCAAACATTCAGTCATGAAGGTTTGATGATAGCAGATTCTACACAAGAGAGATCATTGATCTTGAATAGATCTTGTATGATCTTGAGTATTTATGATTCAGTTGTCTATCCTTTGTTTGTAAAGATTCTTAACATTGGAGAAGTAAGTCAAAGATTCAGATTCTATCAGATTTGTGTTGCAAAGAGATAGAAATACTTGTTATGTGCATAAGGGTATGAATCCTAAAATGCTTTCAGCAAGGTTTTATCAGCTAACCTTATTCTATAATATGGGAAGCTGAAGACTTACAGTAAAAAGCTATTAGCAACTGCAGTGCTAATAAAAAAAGGGTTCAGAGATTTTGTTTCAGATATAGGTATTGATCACTGAACATCAGATTTATTGAAAGAAGGAAGACGTTCCACATTTCATAAAGTCTGATATATTTGAAGAATTTTGGATACTAGTGTTAAGTCATCCAGGGGGGTGATGAAACATAAAGACTTATTTTCAGCCATATGTAAAAGAATACAGAGTCATACCTACAGGTATTCCTATTTCAGGTATTCCTATATTTCCTTTGTCAGGTTCTCTTTATATTCCAGCTTTAAAAGAAGAAGGAAGAAGAAGAATGTTTGGAGAAAGTTCCTGTTAGGATGTTCCTGTTCAGGAGAAGGTTCCAGAATTCTATTTGAAGAGAAGCTTGATATTTCAGAAAGGTATATTTCAGAAGTGCGCACATATATGTTTATACCAAGTTCTGAAGGAAAGAGGTATGAAGGATTTAAAGGATGAAGACATGATGACATCATAGGTTTTTTGACTCATATTTCAGTTGATTTCAATTGAGTTGAGTTGATTTGACTTGAGTACAGTCAGAGATGAACCAGCAGTGTTCATAATACACTAAGTTGTGAGTTGACAGTCACAGGTTCCAGGATTCAGTTCCTGATTTTGTTTAGTGTATTTACATGACACAGCAGAAGTACGTTGAGAAACCTTTTTGGAAGGTAAATGCAAATATATGGATCCTAGTGTATGTTTTCAGGTTTTTGAAGACAGGAGATAGCAGGTGCAGAGACAGTTCATGCTACATTTGTTGAGCAGTGATTGCTTGATGTGTACACTATTGGATATCTAGTTTGCATATTTTCTCAAGTAATATGGTTCATATTCAGCAAGTTCAAGTTTTTTGAAGAAAAGTCAAATTCAGTTTTGAAGAAGACGTGTTCTGAAGTGCTGGAGTACAAGCTTGAAGCTTGTGGTAATTTGCAGATTGTGACAGTTTGCAGATTCAGTTCAGTTTGTACCAATATGCCATTGCAGGGGGGATTGTTGGAAAACAATGATCCTATTGGTCAAAAGTATCCAGAACTAAAGCATAGCATGCAGTCTTTATAGGTTCTCCTCCAAGATAAGCGACCGGCGCCTTGGCTAGTTGATTGGCCTTTCAAAGAGGCGACCATGGTTCAAGTCCCTGATCCTGCAACGCCGTTCGCGTGAGTTTTTTGGTGCTTTTACCATTCAAACAACGGATGACAGCGGATGGACGCGATGTTCGATAAAAGAGTAGATTTTTTGAAGAATACGATCAAGTGATTTATTCGATCGCAGATCGTAGCTTTATTAGCTTTATTATTAGCTTTTCAAGGACAACAAAGACTATATAAGAAGTGCTTGGGGTCACTTCTATTCATCCTTCACCTAGGATCAACACAAGCTTTCTAGAGCTTGGACCTCAGTAGAGGTGGTGTTTCTTCTAGCACATGGGGCAGCCATGGTGCTAATTTGAAGCATGTTGAGGAGCAGCTATGGAGTTCTTCTTGGTGATTCTTCTTGGAGAAGATGAAGGGTGTGCTCACACTCTAGCTCATGGAGAGGAGGTCATCTCTTGTTCATGGCAAGAAGACTTGATTATTAGCAGCTTGATGGTGAGGATCGCCCATCTACAAGATGTATTTGAAGATTGTCTTCTACGGGAAGATATTAGGTTGAAGATTATCTTCTACAAGAAGATGTTTGGCTACTTCAAAGACATTGGATGGGATCATCTACATGATTTTGAAGATTATCTTCTACAGGAAGATATTAGGTTGAAGATTGTCTTCTACAAGAAGATATCTGGCTACTTCAAAGACATTAGATGGAGTTTAACATAAGATTCACATCTTATGTTAAGTATTCAGGTACATATTCTCTTTATGCACACAGGTACTACTTAAAGTTTATGGAAGCCGTGGCGTTCATATCAGGAGGAGTCCTATTCGGCATAGGTACAAGAGAATCGGTACTTATATGCTTTATGCATATTTGATGAGGTGTTTAAGAAGGTGTGTTCACATGAGTTTGAGGATTTCTGTTCACACTGATCCTTCCTCTTTCAGTCACTCATATTCACTCTTCTATAACCTATAAGGTCACGCATCTCATGTATATTCAGAGTTCTGCCCATACATCTGAATATGTTTGTTACATTGTACATTCACTCATTCATCTATTTCTCATCACATAGAGTGGTTGAGAGTTTCGCTCCCACATTGTACATTGAACATTGGTATATATGATACTATGAGTAAGCGATGGCTTACGTAACACCTTAAACATGACGTCTATTCTTTCTCTATCTTTGTCTCATCATCTGTATGATTAAATTGTGGTATGTTCATGTTTTGTCAATATGGAAGATTGCTGGAATTAATGTTGTACATGACTGGACCTATGGAACCATGGACCTATGACATGAGCCTAAGGGCCTACCTCACTTCCAACAAGATGTTAGCATCAAAAATATTTTACATATGTCCAATGTGTCACATGTGCCTGGAATTCTCAATTGTGTCTATGCATGGCCGTGTAATGTGGCCCTATATTAATGTATACTTTCGAAACGCATGACCTAAATGGTGCAAAAGACATGGTTATGCCAAAGGAACATGGTTGTTGCATGTCGAGCCTTTCAATGTTCTTGGCAAATGTTGATACAGCCCTCATTGGAGATATCCATTGGATTTCAAAGGACAACTGATTTTAGGGACCCATTTTAGAATTGCGTTGGGTTGCATACAATTCCTTTTTTACTTCTTCATCTCTAGTTGATTAATTAAATTTTGCATCCGCCATGGGTGGTTCTTTGGTTTTGTGGATGCTACTGGTACTTTTGGTTTCCAAACCCATATCCTTGATTATTGCCTTTTTATTTTTTTCAAAGAGGTGCTTCTATCTTTTTTTGGTCTCTATGCTCGGTTCTTAGCCTTTTCTCTCCTTGGCTTGTTTGTTGAGAACTTTTGCATGGTGAAGAGCATACGCCTTTGTGCAGGTAAGAGTCCTTTGGGAACCTACATGTGTAATCATCCTTGTTGAGCTGCAAGTAATTGCTTAGGCACCCAAATTTGTCGGAGATTTTCTGGTTGAGCTGGTCCTGGTTGCTATTGGAGTTAGATGTCTGCGGAAGCATGCGAATAGCACAAGGAAGAAGAAGAAGAAGCTTGGATCACAACACACAATACTAAATGTATTACTAGAGAATTTACAAAGATAAGAAGCCCATTAGGGCAATAGGCATATATACAAGCCGGGAAAAAAAACCTCCTAAAGAGGGAAAAAAGTGCCCCAGTGGTCCTAGAGTGTTCACACACATTACTACCTAAATATATCAACAAATCCCCCTCGGAGTGATGCGGTGAAGAAGTAGCTGGCACTCATATATAAGGAAGTGCCAAGCTATGTGGAAATTACTCCACAAAAGGAAGTAAGCCCAAAGCTGTGTGGAAAGCTTCAAACTTCTCCCTAGGCTGAGCCTTCATGAAAAGGTCTGCAATGTTCTCCTGCGTGGGCACATATGCCAGGCTGATATCCCCAGCAGAGAACCTCTCCCTGACATAATGATAATGCACCTCAATGTGCTTAGTGCGAGCATGGAACATAGGTTTCCTCGCAATTGCCAATGCGATCTGACTGTCAGTGAAGATGGTGGTGGCGGAAGACTAACCAACACCCAAATCAGCCATAAGGCATCTGAGCCACACACACTAAACAGTCGTTGTGAAAGCTGCCCTATACTCTGCCTCACAACTAGAAGTGACCACACTAGGCTGCTTCTTGCTCAACCAAGATATACATGAGCTACCAAGCATGAAGCAAAAGCCACTAGTGGACACACGAGTGTCATAGCAACCAGCCAAATCAGAGTTAGAAAAAGCATGCAAATCTAGCGGTAGTGATCCCCCCTTGGGATAAAACAACCCAAGTAGCCGACTACCACTCAAGTAGCGAAAGATGCGCTTAACCACCTGCCAATGCTTCATTCCTGGGCAATGCATAAACCTGCTCATCTGTTAGATAGCAAACTAAATATCTGGTCGAGTAATGCATAAGTAAATCAAGCATCCAACAGCCTGTTCATAGAGAACAACCTCAAATGCATCTCCAGCATCATGAAGACTAAGTCGTAAACCTCTTTCCATAGGGGTGGCAATAGGTTTACAGTCTTCAAGGCCAAAATGTTGCAATAATGTGTCAATATATTTCGTTTGACACAAAGCCATTCCACCATGACCGTGCATAAACTGAATGCCCAAATAATGATGCAAATGCCCCAAATCAGACATCTCAAATGAGGCACGCACATCAGCCTTAAAATCAGCAATATGCTTCTCAATAGGACGAGTGAGCAGCATGTCATCCACATAGAAAACAATGATCAGAAGCACATCAATAGCACGCTTAACATATAAGGTGCTTTTAGTTGGACTGTTCTCAAAACCATGTGCAATCAGATAGGCATGTATCTTCTCATACCAAGCACGTGGTGCTTGCTTTAAACCATATAATGTCTTCTTTAACCTGCACACCTAGTTTTCATACCCTTTCTGCATAAAGCCACGGGGCTGAAAAACATACACTTCTTCATGCAAGTCACCATTCAGAAATGCTGTTTTAATGTCCAGCTGATGTACATTCCAACCATGATGGGCTGCAAGTGCACAGATGCTACGAACACTCATTCGGCAAGTAGGTGCAAAGGTCTCATCAAAATCAATGCCTCTTTCCTGTGCATAACCCTTTGCAACAAGCCTAGCCTTATACCTATCAACTGTACCATAAGGCTTACGCTTCAGCTTGTATACCCACTTAGTCCCAATGGCCTTCTTGCCAGGAGGCAAGTCACATAATACATCAGTGCTTTCAGCCATGGCCAGTGACTAAAATACCTTGATGCAAAAAATTGACTGTATCTCAAAAAGTTGAACAAAATGGCCCCTACGAATTCTACTAGACCTGTAGTAGACTTCAAGACGCTTATACTGGCGAACCAAAACTGGTATATACCTTTGGCACAGAAAGATAAAATAGCCTGCACAAGCACTGTGATAGTGCATTCGGAGGCCGAAACGAGCTCTGACCGTGATGTCTACACCACAAAATTCGTGCGATTCTGAGACTGCAACCGGAGGAGTGTCGACGATGCCCTAGATGAAGCCGCGATCTGCTCTGATACCAATTGTTGGAGTTAGACGTTTGCGCAAGCATGCGAACAACACAAGGAAGAAGAAGAAGCTTGGATCACAACACACAATACTGAATGTATTACTAGAGAATGTACAAAGAGAAGTAGCCCATTAGGGCAATAGGCATATATATAAGCCGGGGGAAAAAACTTCCTAAAGAGGGAAAAAAGTGCCCTAGCGGTCCTAGAGTGTTCACACACATCACTACCTAAATATTTCAACAGTTGCTTGTTTCTTGTCTTCCCATGGTTGGCTTGCCTGAGTGGGAATTAAGTTGGCAAGGTTGGTGGTTGCTCTCCTTTTTGTACCCAGATCTGGTTTATGCCCGAAACTACTTTCTTCTTGAAATCTCTTTGTTTATTTGATATAGTGGTTATCATGTTCTATTTTTCTTGCCTTTTTGGTTGAGTTCTGGTGGCGGCATTATTCCTTGCACAAGAGGAGGAGTCCACTTGTCTTTGAGCCTATTCTTCCATGATTGAGTTCTTCTGGAACATAGAGCTTTTGACATATACAACATCTTTTTTGCTAAGATTAGTCCTAGAAGAACTAAGAAAATGTATGACATCTCGATTTGTGAGCATGCAATTCTCTAATTCTAATGTAATGCATTGTTCCTGTACCCAAACTTGAAGAAGTTGACTTCTTAGGTTCAAGTTGACTGCATGGTTGTAAATCCAATCTTGACCCAAGATAAGTGGCTCTATAAGATCTTCATTGTGACATACTAGCATTTTGACTTTCATTGGAACATCTTGAAGGTAGATGGGAAGCTCCACCTCGCCCAAACAAGGGGTCTCCACACCTCCCAACCCTATGAGATAGGCTTGTTGAAGCTCAAGGTCAAGGAAAAAGCATGGAAGCGCATCAAGGAAGTGGACACACAAGAAGAGGAAGCAAGTAGGGAGATCCAAGAAGCACATGTTAATTTTTCCAAAGAGATCCCTACAAATATAGTGCTTTTCATCACTAAAAACCATTGTAAATACCATTTTTCATTTTTGCAACTCCATTTTGTTCAAGCTCAGGAGTCCTTGAGCTTGAGGAGTATTAGAACTATCATCCTACCAATTTTTATAATTTTTAGACTCTGTTTGAGCCCCTAAATAAGCCCTCGAACCTAATTTTTAACTAGGCCGGACACTAGCTCTCGAGAGGGCCAAAACCACTCAAAAACTATAAAAAGGGCTGGAGAGCTCATTTTTGGGGTTAACTAGTTGTAGATTTCAGCTTTGTAAGACATCTCTTGTGTAATCGAAGTCCTTCCATTGTTCCACTCTTTGCTCTTACTTTGTGCGTGTGTGTGTATGTGTGTGCATGGTTGTGTGCTTTCACTCACGCACTTGTGCCATCACTTGCTCACGGTCTTCATACCGGTCCTCTCGTCTCCACGGATTGACATTTATGAGGTGTATCTCCTCACATTGGTACTCACCATTGTGCTAGAGTGGCACCAAATTTGGTGCCGTTGCCGGGGAGAGAGCTTGGAGGACAAGCGTGTGACAGTAAGACGTAGAGTAGTGACGTTCGAAGTAAAAAAATCATCATTTCCAGTTCAGTTTCTGAGCTTTTCTCCTTCTTCATCTTGATCATCATCACCATCTTCTCCCACCTTCATATTCTCTGATTTTTCCCATTTTCGACTGTATCTTCACCTCGTTTTTCACTTGTGGCTGTCAGAAAGAAGCACAGAGGGTGTTCAGAGCTGAAACACTAAAGAAATAACCTTGAAATCCACCTCAAACGTAAAAAATCTGAGTGGCGATATCATGGCATGAGAGGAATGGCATCTGGTATCGTGAGTGTCGTATTGCAAGTTTTGGAGGGTGGTTTTGCATCTACAGGCTGATAGGAGTGACAAGGAGAACCTAAGGTATACATAATTGCAAAAAATTTTGAACTTGGATGTCAAAAACTCCAAGTATTGTGTCCGGTTGAGTTTTGGTATCATGATACCAGAACTCCCCTATATCACGATACTTGTCGAGGTATCGTATCGTGCATATCCACTTGAGGTATCGCGATACCATTCTGGTATCGTATCGTCAAGTGCCGATATCACGACTGCGGTCGCCCAGGTGGTATCATATCGTACACCTCGTGAAATTGTATCGCCACTTTCATAAGTATCGTATCGCGAGCAAAGTTGGTATCGTATCGTCAACTCGGTATCGTATCGCCTCTTGTTTTGGTATCGTATTGTCCGGTCCTTTAGTATCGTATCGTGCAAAGAGTCAGTATCGTATCGTCTAATTTTTGGTATCATATCATGTCAGCTCAAGTGGTATCGTCGTTTACAGACTGGTATCATATCGTGAGGTTGGTATCGTATCGTGCAACTCAGAGGTATCGTATCATGATTATTTCCAGTATCCTATCGTGGAAGTTGCTATTGCGATCGCAGTCATCCCGGTGGTATCGTATCATCTAGGTGGTATCGTCTAAAGTGGTATCGTGTAAGACAAAGGTATCGTATCGTGAAAATCTAGTATCGTATTGCCTGTTTTGAGCTCCTTGAGAGATCCTGTTTCCCTGTTTTAACCCCGAGAACCCTGCACTGGCATAACTTTCTCATACGAAATCCGTTTGCTGTGATTTTGGGTTTGTTGGAAAGCTCATGGATTATTAGATATAGTATTTTGAAGTTGACCCTCAGGTGGACTAAGAAACCAAGGATTTCCAAAGGATTTTGAGCAATACAAGAGAACCTTTGGACTTATAGACAAATCTTATGAACCTAAGATCTGGCAGACACCTAGGTAAGGATAGGCAAAGCATTAGATCATCTGAGGCCAGTGTCAACCATACAACTAAGTCTTGGGCACAACAACTAAGTGGTTATCCCTACACACTAAGTTCAAACACCAGTGACTTAGAAATGTCGTTTAGCATGGGAAAACCCACACATACCTCAGGTACTGCCTATTTACAAACACCAGAAGGTCCCTATAAAACACAATTGGAGTATATGAGGGCGAACCAATTAGGAGCACGCATCTATGAGGATGGCCTAAGAGGATCAGTTGGTGAATTAGTTTTCCCTCCACTAAGATCTAGTGTTTCCCATGGTCTCCAAGGAGTAGGATCATCCAAGGCTCATGAAACCTAGAGGGAAAGAACCAGAGAGAGACCTGAGGTAAGCTTTGCACATACTGTGGGTAGGGACCGATCATGACATGAAGGTGAACGACCTGAAAGGGAGCGATATAGAGCACATAGGCATCAAAGAGATGAACATGATTTTCCATTGCCTAGACCTCGAGAGCACTCAAGAACTCTTAGACCATCTCAAGTGGTTAAGGAAATGAAGAACTATTTTGATGGGTTCTGAGACCCTTATGATCATGTGGCCGAGTTTAAATAGGTGCTAAGAGCTGAACACGTTGAGGACTTGTTCACACAGTTTGAGGCATTTGGTTTAACTCTTAACGGTACTGCCTTAGCTTGGTGTCAACCCCTGAATAGTCGCAACTATCGAGAGATAGGTGAATTGCTAGAAGAATTCATTGTCGAATTTTCCAAGAGTGGTATCAGGCATAACACATCATCCTTGATCCACAACTTCAAGCAGACACCCCAAGAAACAGTGAGACTTGCAGGAAGATGATTTAGATAGTACTTAGAAAGATGCCCTATTCTAGAGCTACCCACACTAGCCAAACAAGTGGCATTATTCTTAGATGGCTTACTGAGCACAAAGTTAAGGTCATATGTGTACTTGAAAGAGCCTAGATCCATAGAAGAGTGTGTGTGGATGTGCATTGACATAGAAGACAACTTGGGTGAGGAGTTAGGAATATCCAAACTCTATAAGGACTGTGAGAGTTCTACTAGTGATACCTCTAGAAACTCCACGTAGATAGATGAGATAGCTGAATAGGTGGTCAAAAAGCTAGGAGTTCAAAATAGACAACCACCAAGGGTCACCCCAGTGAAGCGATGTTATACATGTGGAGGAGACCACATGGCTAATGTTTGCCCAACAATGGCTCAACCCAGGGAAACCCTAATGCTCTATATTGCACTATTGAGAGAAAATACACGAACCACATGGCTCAAGATTGTCCCTATAACAGGCAGGCTATTAGACAAAATTATTAGCAACCTTACCAGCAGGTTAGGTATCAGAACCACTACCAACAACCATATTATAGGCCACAACAACAATATCAACCTCAATACCAACAACAATATCAGGCACCAAACAGGCCACAGCCAGTCCTAGGAAACCAACCCCCAACTCCTGCCAATGTGATTCTAGTAAAGTACACCATGGCGGAGGAGAACCCTAATAGAGCATTGGTGCCACTAACCCCATTGGTCTCAGAAAATGACTCTCATGGTTCAAACTACTTCCATGAAGATAGTTCACAAGCTTATTACATAGATTCACCTGAGCAAAGTGAGACTTCTCCGTATCAATATGAGGCACCACGTATGGAACAAAATTGGGAGCCAGAATACTCCAATGTCATGTACACAAATCCCAATCCTAGGCCCCAATTGAGACAAGTAAGACCACAAGGCCCTAGAGAACCATGCTTTAGATGTCAGGGCGACCATTTCATTTGTGAATGTCCCCACTCACTCACTCCAGGACAAGGACAAAACATCACAATACAAGACTTTTGTCCTGAGTGCGGCAAGGAACATCTTCCAAGAGAGTGTCCTAGGAATCCCTCTAGTGCGCCCAAGGTTACACCCATCAATGTTGTAGGTTTAGTGGCAGATTCAAGTTCAAGTAGCAGTAATGTGGCTCCTGTACAGGCTGTTACTAGGGCACAAGCATTAAAATAGGATAAAACAGCTGATCAATTAGAGTCAAGTGAGTCAGGAGAGCCCAGTAAAAGGAAAACAAGAACATGGAAAGATGCCAGGGAGAGAACCAATCATAAGTGGAATAAAAATTTATCTGAACTAGAGGAAAGCCTAAAAGACGCACAAACAAAAATAGAAGACATTGCATCTCAAAGCCCCTCGCATGTCGAACCTCCACCCACACCACCTCATTCCACCCCACCACCCATTGTAAATAACCCACAACCAGGGTCTGTTCTTGCAGATCCAAACCCAGAAGGCTTGGACATGATGTTCAAGGCCTACCAGGCTCATCTTCAAGAAGGGCCAACAACTACAAACCTGAACAAGAGTTACCCTAGAGCAGATTTAGAGATTGAACGAACAAAAATGTGCATGAAAATGGTAGAACTAGCTCAAGCTATGCTCGAGACTAGTCAAAAGTTCAATCAAACAAAATCTGTCAAGCCAGATTTGCATTTTCAGGGCTTACTAGAAAGATTAGAGCAGTTGGTAAACAAACAGCAGGTTTTGTTACCTCTACAGGCTCAACCCGTTGTTAAAAGAGAAAGCTCACCGCCAAGGAAAACTTATGTTCCTGATTTCATAGATGAGGGAGCACCTCTTTCAATACAACAGTACTCTCATGAGTTCTTGCAGGAAATACAAGAAGAAAAATGGGCCAAGGAGAAGGGTAATCCCCCTCCTATTCTTGAGATTGATGATTTTCATGACCAATTCCCCAAGACATTCCGTCTATCTATGGAGACCAAGTGGAGCAACAAGACGATGAAAGATTAGATTTTGAATCTAATTCTTTACAAGAGTTGCCACAATTCACAGGCCCTTGGGAATCTGAATCTCTTCAGATCATAGCTCCCACAATATTGGTAAGAAATGAAGACTCAGTAGTTCCAAGGAACACTGATGTCATGAAGAACACTAAGGTTCAGTGTCATCTCACTGTAGAAGAGCTCCTCAAAGCAAAACCTGAGCTATGGAATCATGTGAAGGATCAGGTCCCAGAACTTGATTCCAATATGCCAAACGCAGGCTCTAAGCAAAAAGTTCCAGAGATCCCTCTCGATAAAATAGGAGACATGAGTGAAGGTGAAGAAGGTAATACTTATCTTCCGATCACCTATCAAGGTTACACAACCAAAGCAATCGTAGATTCAGGTGCGGGTGTTGCTATTGCGACCACCTCCTTGTGGAAGCGATGGGGCAAACCCACATTAAGACCAACTAGAATTAAGCTTCAAATGGCAGATGGTCATTTTGAAAGACCTCTAGGATTGCTTGAAGGGATAACTCTAACCACTTGTGTAGAGTTTGAACATACATTTGCTATATGTGACTTTGAGAAGAATAATGTTTATGAGAGGATCCTAGGAAGACCCTTCCTATGACAATTGCAAATAGTACAGAATTGGGGAACCAACTCCTTGTACTTACAGCACTTAGGGGTCACCACCAAGGTCAATTTGAAGGATTACACCTTCAGAGATGTACCACCCCTACAGTGGAATCCTATCCACAAAGCAAAAGAAGATTCTATCTCTGTGCATTCTGGGAGTTCACCTCATCCATCATGGTTGCATGAAGATACTCATTTGTGGATGTGCAAGGTCACAGAGGAAGAGGAAAAGCGTCTAAAAGTGAGAGAAGAAGGAACTCCCCCAGGAGATAGACTAGTTAAAGACCTAGCCTATACACCGATGATTTTTCCAGCTGAGGAATTTGAGCCTCATGGTTGGGCAGAAATCTTAGCTACCATGGACATTGCAGTCAATGAAGAACAATGGACACCTCATTGTGATGAGGAGGGTTATGATATTTCAGTGTTCATGTCTCAGCCCTTGTTGGAAGAATGTGACCCTAGTGATGTCATAGAAGAAGAAGAAAACAATGATGATCTAAAGTCCATTGTGATGAATAGTTGCTTCATCTTAGAGGAGCACTATCTAGAAGATGTAGGAGTATTGAACCAAAAAGAAGAAGAACCTCTCACAAGCATTAAAACGATAAATTCAAAGGATGGAAGTCAAGGAGGTCAAAAGGAAAAGAAGAGAAAAGCAGTGAAACAAGAAGAGGAGGAATCATTGTTCGAAGTACCAGAAAATTTCAAGAAATATGAAGTGGAAGATCGAAAAATTTTGGTATGAATTCCTAAGAGAGAGGCCATTGTAGGAGAAGCATATGACAATAAAGGAAAGACCAAAAAAATTGTAGTTACCATTGAGAAGGACGAAGAGCGATGTATGTACATAGGAGATGACCTAAGTGCAAAAGAAGAAGCAGAGCTTGTAGCTCTATTAAGGGAATATAGGGACGTGTTTGCATGGCATTATAGAGATAAAGGGAGTAGACCCGAAAATTTGCTCTCATACGATCCCAATGACCGCTGATGCCAAACCCACCAAACAAAAACCCTACACATATAATGACACCTATGCAGCCAAAATAAAAGAAGAAATTGATAGGCTGATTGAAGCTGGATTTATCTGTGAGATTGAGCATACTGAATGGGTGTCCCCCATTGTAGTGGTGCCCAATAAGAATGGAAAATTGAGAGTGTGTATTAACCTTAAAAAAGTTAATGCCGCTACGATCAGAGATAGTTATCCGCTTCCAATCACTGAACATTTATTGGAGCGTGTTGTAGGCAAGGAATTTTATAGCTTTCTTGATGGATTTTTGGGTTACAATCAAGTAGCCATTGCCCAGAAGATCAACACAAAACGTCTTTCGCCACAGAGTGGGGAATCTTTGCATTTCATGTGATGCCATTTGGGATCACCAATGCACCTGCAACATTTCAAAGGCTTATGTGTCATGTCTTCAAAGAGTTCTTGCGAAAGAGCTTAAAAGTATATGTGGATGATTTATGCGCTCATTCCCAACAAAGAAGATACCACATCGCTGAGCTCAGACAGATCTTCAAAAAGTGTAGAGAATATCGAGTGTGTTTGAACCCAGAGAAGTGTGTGTTCATGGTAGGACAAGGTAAAATCTTAGGTCACATTGTTTCTAAGAACGGAGTATCTACAGATGAGGATAAAGTAAGAGCCATAGCAGAGTTACCCAGACCAAAGAATGTTAAAGAGGTACAAGCCTTTATGGGCCATTGTGGATATTACCGTAGGTTTATCCACATGTATGCAATCATAGCTAAACCTCTTTATGGGTTGTTGACAAATTTTGAGTGGAACGATGAATGTGAAAATTCCTTCAATGAGCTGAAGAGAGGTTTGTGCTCAGCACCAATACTGACCACTCTTGATTGGAATAAACCATTCCATGTCCATGTAGATGCATCCAATCATGCAATAGGATGTGTGCTAGCACAACCCACAGGTGAAGGAAACCTAGATTTGCCGATAACATATGCTAGTAGGCAATTAAATGCAGCTGAACGAAACTATATGACAACTGAGAGAGAAGGATGGGGCATGGTATATGTTGTGAAAAAGTTTAGACACTACTTATTGGCCAACAAGTTCAAGTTTTTCACTAATCATCAAGCTTTATTATATTTGGTCAATAAACCTTGCAATACAGGAAACTTAGTAAGATGGTTCCTCTTACTAATGAAATACGATTTTGAAGTTGTTGTTAGGAAAGGTAGGACCCACCTTAGGGCAGACCATCTTTCTCGCATCACTTCAGGAGAGCCACCGCAAGGAGTGTCTGATGAACTGCCTGACGCTTATTTGTTCAATTTAGAAGTTGTTCCTAAATGGGCAAATAAGTTGATACCAGTATTAACCTTTGGACCTGCAAATAAGAACGTGAAAACAAACAAAGAGGAAATTGTAAAATCACAGAAGTAACAAATATTGGCAGGAAGTATGTACAAGTAAGATACAAAGGGTGTACTAGCTTGTTGTGTTGAGGACTTGTGTAATCGAAGTCCTTCCATTGTTCCACTCTTTGCTCTTACTTTGTGCGCATGTGTGTGTATGTGTGTGCATGCTTGTGTGCTTTCACTCACGCACTTGTGCCATCACCTGTTCACGGTCTTCATACTGGTCCTCTCGTCTCCATGGATTGACATTTATGAGGTGTATCTCCTCACATTGGTACTCACCATTGTGCTAGAGTGACAAGGCCTCCATGGGATTGATGTTTAATTGAAGATCTTGGTAGTATGAGAGTCTGCCTGCGCTATTTGCTACAATTGAGCCAATCAACGCTCTCACAGTCCTTACATCCTTTCCTTGTCCTACCTCTATGGTCAGAAAGGAACGTCGATCAATTATTCGAGAAGCATTCACACCTGATGTTTGGCAGATGGCCATGTGATATCTTGGGGTTTCTAGGTTGACATTTAGGCCTAATCACCTTGACTTATTTTGCCTAATGCACTCTCTAGCCTCTACCTGTGCTTCTTCTCTAACCCTTAGCTCTTCTTCTTTTCGCTTCTTAGCAGTGTTGAGTCTCATAAGCATATCGTCTGTAAGAGGTTCTTGATACAACTTAACTTGGCATCCACTAATATAACTTGGCAAGATGTCATGTTCTAGAATGTCCAATTGAACCGCACCACTAGTGGAGATTCTATTAATGATCATGGGTCCATATCCTCTCTTTTCCAATTTTTGGGCATGTTGCTTTAGTGTATAAACTAGCACTAGGTCTCCCTCTTTCAATCCTTTATCCATAATGTGTGCATCAAAGTATGCCTTTTGCCTTTACTTTGCAGCATAGATGCCTGCAAGTGCTCATAGCCTTGTCTCACCTAAGCGTTCTAGATCAAAGATATTGGAGGACAACTCATGCCCATTCCAATCATGCTCTTGTGCTACTTTTAAAGCTGGGATCACGAAGTCTAATGGAAGCACAACATTCTATCCGAAGACCATCTGAAATGGGGTGGCATTGAGTACCATATTGTAGGCACCTTGGTAGGCCTAAACAACATGATGAAGTTATTTGTCCCAATCAGAGTGTTTATTATTTACCAGTTTTTTCAAGACATTACATAGTATCTTATTTGTGCTCTCAGCTTGTCCATTAGCTTGTGGATGATAGGGGACAGACTTCTTATGTATTACCATGTGTAAGCCGCCGGATTGACAATTGTAAACTTGTCTCTTTTTCATATTCCGCACAAACCGAAAGGTCGTTGCGAAGAACTGTAATCTCTTATAAATCAATGAAAGGACACTTCGGTGACAACCAGAAGGATCACCAGACTGTCTGTTTGGGCGATACGTCTATGTAGTTCCGTTGTGTTGTGTTTTGAGAATTCTGAGTAGTACCGTGTTATTTCGCTTTTGCTGATTACCTTCACTTGTGTTTAACGCTGTTCCATTAAGTACGACTTGTGAGTCTGTATTACGGTAATGAATAGTTTCAGCGCTGTGGGTTGAGGACGTAACAATCAGAGTGAATCGATAAGGTTGTGGAAGAGTTAGTAATAGTCTGAGTATAGATAGTGAAACTGTGAGAGAACAAACTAGAGTCTGGAGAGTAATTTGTATTAACAGAGATTTAAATATTAAGGTACTCTGGTGTGAGTGTTAAATTGGGGAAATCAAGTATAGGGCCTGTGATTATTCAGACCCCTTCCACTCCCAAGAACCCGAAAAGAGCTGACGGCAAACGTGCATTTAACACTGGCGCCGTCTGTGGGAAAGTGGCACCAGAGTGTTGCAGATTAATTGTGGAAGGTGGCAACTGAGTATTATAAATTGATTGTGGGAAGGTGACCATAGATTGTGAATTGACCGTAAGGTAGAGTAATACACAAGTGTTACAAAGGTGATATATGCCGGTTACTCGGTCCGGTGAGTCGTATCCGAAGTACAGGCGAGACCGATAGCCTTGGGTGGTATCAAATTTGTTAAGGACACCCCCAGGAAGCAGAAGCACAGATCAGTTAAGCCCAGTAGTAGAAGAAATGAAGCGCGTTAGCAGTGATTCCGGTAGCATTCCGGTAGAACATACTACAATTCCGATAGATTTCGGTGTAATTTCGGCACAGTCTGCAGAAGATACAGTAACTTCGGAGTCTAAAGGAACGCAGTGTGTAGTTGACCCAACACTGTCTGGTCAAGATTCAAACCTCTGTAAGGATAGAGGTGTGTTATCAAGAGAAATCATTGCTGGTGAAAGAATACCCTGGATTGGGGAAAGTTCCACTAATTCCGGTGGCAGTTCGGTCCCGGTTGCAGAAAATTTACAATTTTCCGGTGATAGTGTTATACTTCCCGATGAATCTTCATTACGGACACCACTGTTCGGGGCAAGTTTACCTATGTTTGATACCAAAGAAGAGGATAGGCTATTCGAATTGGAAATCCGTAAAAGGTTGAGCGCTATTTTCGAACCGGAAAGTAAGCAGTCTGATCATACAGACTCTAAAGGACCGGAAACACCTCCTCAGAACTAAGGAGATAGTAACAATACCACCATTAGCACCATGAGTGGACAACAACAACAAGAACAACAACAAGAACAACAACAACAACAACAACGACAGCAACAACAGCCACTTCCACCTCGACTGGTTCTAACAGGAGTCACCTACACAAAATTCGGTGGATTTCCAGGTGATGATCCTGATGCTCATGTACGTACCTTTGAAATAAGTTATGCAGTACTAAACCATCCACTTGATCCGGCGTATAAGGCCATTGTATTTCAATCTACATTAGTTAATGAAGCAGCCAGGTGGTTAACAAAGTATGATATCAACCATTTCGGCACCTATGAAGCGGTAAGGGATGCGTTTTTGCAGAGGTTCAGGCTGAAGTAGAACCCTGCCAAAATTTTTGATTACTTACAGAACAATAAACAAAAGCTGCACCAGATTGTGCAGGAATATGCCACCCTGTTTAGAACTCATTTGAGACAACTACCGCCCGCCCATGCCAACTTGTCGGATGATGTCATTACTCAGTGGTTTATTAATGGTTTGACTCCGTAGCTCAGACAGATTATGATCATCCGTTGTGTGGGATCTATGACACTAGATGCAGTTATTGCAATGGCCTTGCAGCTTGAGCATAAGGTTGGAGGCTTTACCGAAGACCTGGAGTGGTTGAAAGCCAGTAAAAATGTTGCATAGGATCTGGCTAGACAGATGTACTGCACCAAGTGCAAGAATCCAGGGCATATCAGTACCACCTGTGCCCTTAATCAGATGTATTGCGCTATCTGCAATACCACCGGACATTCCACCAAAATTTGTGCGTATAATGCCAAAGTGCAGGGACCGACAACTGTAAATGCCATTATACAAGAAGCAGGACAGTCGACCACCCACTATGTACCACCTCAGATGAGAAATAATGAGCAGCAAGGATACAGAAATTATCGGGGACAGAGGAATACAAACTTTAATGCAAATCGCTGGCAGACAAGTACATCACAGGAAGGTACTTCTTTGCCACCACCTCGTCATTTCTACGGTGATTTGGGTCACATACGAAGATTCTGCAAGGATGCAGTCGCATATGATCAGAGAAAGAAAGAGCGTCAGAACCCAATGGCCAATATGGTTTATATTTCACCCGTGGAAACTCAAGCAGCAGTGATTCAAACACGATCCGACAAGCAGTTGCAACCAGCAGCTGAGGTGTTTGAACCTGGCATCCGTGAACAGCAAAGGATGTATAACAAAGCTAGCCAATGGACTACCAAAGAGCCTACAGTATTCCCAGATCCAATTCCGATGACACAGGTTCCCCTGCCAAAGGAAGGATCGCAGGAACAAGACTCTATACCAGTAATAGGGGAATCATCATCAGAACCAGTGAAAAGTACAATTCACGCAGATCAGGCATGGGAAAGTTTATCTAAGGCGTCCATTACTCTCCCTCTTGGACAGTTACTTGCACTAGTGCCGGGAGTTTGGCAGCAATTCCAGCAACAACTCAGTCCTGGGTCTTCCTGCATTCTAGCAACGGCAACGGTACAACCGGAAACTGATTCTATGGTGGATCATTCGGTCCCTTTAATTATGGTATGGTACAAAAATCACAAGATTACTCAAGTACTAATTGATGGTGGTTCCGGTGTAAACATCGCCACTGCAGCTCTTTGCAAGAAGTTAGGGTGGACCCAAATTGAGCCTGTCCAATTTTTTGTAAGAATGGCTGACCAATCTCGAGTTCATCCGTTGGGACTCGTACGAAATGTCCCGATAACTTTGCAGGGTACAACGTTTAAGATGACTTTTGTCGTCTTAGAACTACCGGAGTCCAGTCTCGATTATAATCTTCTGTTCGGCCGACCCTGGTTGAAACACGCTAAGGTTATACAAGATTGGTCAGCGCAGGAACTTACTTTCAAGGACAACCACCGTAAATATATTGTCAAACTGGATGCTATTCAGTCTTGTGAACTACATGCCAGACCTTATGTAGCAGAGCTGGTCCACATGTTAGATGGTTTATCCGATGAGGAAGAAGAAGAATTCTTGAAGAATAACATAGATTTGATATCCTCGGGGACTGTCGATCTGCAATCTGTTGTAGATAACTGGAGTCCGGCAGTCTGTATGGTGGTGCCTGTGACCGAAGAAGTAGAGACAGCAGATACTGTTGCTATAGATGAAGCCGCTCTACAACAACTTTTCTAGTCAGCTGACGATTCAGGGAAACCTCGTCAATTCTATGTTCTTGAAGATCAGTTAATCACCTATTATTTGGGAGATGAAATAAATCCACGACCTGTCAAGATAAAGGAAGGATTGTCTGAGGCGTTTCAAGCAGATTTGATCCAGCTTCTTCGTGAGTTCTCTGATGTTTTTGCATGGGATTATCCTGATATGAAAGGTCTGGACCCTCGCATCTATCAACATCGGGTCGTGCTTAAACCAGAAGCAAAACCAATTAAACAACCCAGCTACCACATGAATCCCAACTATGCAGCATAGGTCAAAGCAGAACTTGATCGCCTATTAAAGGTAGGATTCATTGTACCTATTGAGCATGCTAAATGGATCTCTACGATCGTGATTGTACCAAAGAAAAACAAGCAGCTCCGAATATGTGTAAATTACCGGAAATTGAATGCAGCCATCGTACCTGATCCATTTCCTCTTCCATTTCTTGACACCATGCTGGACAGAGTGGCTAGGCATGAGATGTATTCATTTCTCGATGGTTATAGTGGTTATAACCAGGTCTGAATGGATGAGCAAGATATACCAAAAACAACATTTATTACGAATTGGGGTGTTTTTGCTTGTACAGTCATGTGGTTTGGATTAAGAAATGCTCCTAGCACCTTTCAGCGTTGTATGCAGGAAATCTTCTCACCCTATCTCACTTCTTTTATGCAAGTATATCTAGATGACTTCTCTTTATTCGGTAAGATGGTAGCACACCTGTATCATTTACGGTGTTGCTTTGAGAAATGTCGTGAATACCAACTCTGCTTGAACCCAACCAAATCTGTCTTTGCGATTTCTTGTGGTAAGCTCCTTGGTCATATTGTATCTGCACAGGGCATACAAGTTGACCCAGACAAAGTTGCAGCCGTGTTAGAAGCACCTGTGCCTACTACGCCAAAAGAAGTGATGCGATTCATGGGTGGCATGGTCGACATTCACGGTGGCTTGCCCATTTGGTAATACCCCTAAATCGGCTAATAACTAGTTCTCCTCGACAGTTTGCTTGGACTCAAGAATATCAAACTACATTTGATCATCTAAAAGGATTATTAACGCAGGTTCCAATTCTACAACCTCCTGATTGGGAACGCCCATTTCATGTTTTTGTAGATGCATCAGATATAGCCATTGGAAGTGTTTTAATTCAACAAACTGATAAGTGGTTTCCGCCTGTCTATTATGCAAGTCGACGGCTTGCTCCTACTGAAAAGAATTATTCAGTGACTGAAAGAGAATGTCTTGGTTTGGTATATTCTATAAAGAAATTCCGGCATTATTTGCTAGGCTGAAAATTCATCTTTCATGTAGATCATGCTGCGTTGGTGTATCTGGTTAGGCAGCAGCATTTAGGTGGTCATTTGGCGTGTTGGGTTTTATTGTTACAAGAGTTTGATTACAAAGTGATTCATCGACCCGGCACTACACATACATTAGCAGATTTTCTCTCTCGATTGGATTCCCGTGAAGCTTCGGTCAGTGTTGATGACACCACACCAGCAGTTTATGTTAGTGAACCAACTAGTAATGAATCTGCAGAACCTCCTGTGACACCGACCTACTATGATGAGTTATTAACCTTTCTTACTCATGGATGTCTTCCCCCTCAAGCTTCTCCTGCTATGTGTCAGAAAATTGCAGTTTATAGTCGCAGATTCCGGTTGATTGTTGAACAGTTGTACTACATGGATCACACTGGGATCTTGCTTCGTTGTATTCCACCACATGAAGTAGACTCGGTTATTGCTATGGCACACTCAATACCCTCTGCTGGACATTTTGCAGCAGATTTAACGCACCGAAAAAAATTCTGCAAAGTGGGCTCTGGTGGCCTACTATGTACAAAGATGTGACTCAGTTTGTGCAGCAATGTGACAATTGTCAACGATCTAGACAGCCTTTACAACGCCATTTCTTTCCTCTGCAACCTGTATTACCTTTGGAACCTTTTCAGAAATGGGGTCTTGATTTTATTGGACCAATTACACCTCAAACAATCCTTAGCAACAATCGCTACATTCTGACATGTACAGATTATGCTACCAGATGGGCAGAAGCTTGGGCCTTACGGTCCGCCACAACTGTTTTGGTGGCCAAATGCCTAATGAAGGACGTATTCCCACGTTATGGATTACCTTTGGAACTTGTCATAGATCAAGGCACACACTTTGTCAACAATTTAATGCGAGTGCTAACACACACTTTTCAGATTCTGCATAAATTCAGTTCACCGTATTATCCTCGTGCTAATGGCTTAGCTGAAAGTACCAACAAGACCTTGCTGAGTATGCTTCAAAATTGACTGTGGAATCACCAAAAAGATGGGATCAGTTACTCCCTGCAGTATTATGGGCATACCGAACTACATACAAAGTAGCAACCGGACTAACTCCTTTCAAGCTGGCTTATGGGCTAGAAGCAATTGCACCAATGGAACTTGTGGTACCCAGTTTACGCGTGGCTATCACTCAGAAATTGTTACCTGAAGACTCTTTATCATTTCCGTTGGATACACTCAGTGACTTAGATGAGCATCGCTGGGAAAGTTTTCTGACTCTTCAAGAAGTGCAGTTGTGGCAAGCTCGTACTCATGATCGGTATCTTAAAACTCCAGTTTTTACGGTAGGACAACTTGTGCTATTTTACAATACTAAATCAAATCGTGCAGCTGGAAAATTCAAATTACGATGGTTTGGTCCTTACCGGATTACTGAACAAGTGGGCCCAGCTACTTTTTGGTTGACTACTTTGATCGGAGTTCCTCTTACTAAAGTGATAAATGGTTCAAAGTTGCGACCGTATCATCAAGCACCTGATCCGCACTGACGTGTTCTACGGTTGCCAGCGTATTTTTTTTCTTTTTTTCTTTTTTCTTTTTCTTTTCCTTTTTTTTTTAGTTTTGCATGTTAGTTGAATAAAGATCATAAACTCCTCGTTTTGCTACATAACCATGAATAATCGCCGCCTTTTGTTATTGATTCTGCTCATGCATGCACACCGTAGTTATGAGGTTATCATCTCAACATCGCGTGATGATTAGCATTTTTTATCATCTCCCGTTACCAAGTATCTACTTAATCTTCTTCTTTTCACTGATAATCGCTATTGTATCCGTGTGCTCTGTGCGTTGTGATTTCTGTGTTTACTGTGTAGTTGTGTTCTTGTGCTCTTGTGTACGCATCATGGAAGCGTTAGCCAACTTCGTTGCCTTCCGTGACGGACTTCCTCAGGACGTAAGTGAATTGTTGCGTGTTCGAGGTTTATCCAACTTCGCAGAATTGCCTTGGCATTCAGTGGAGTGTCATCCATACTATGCTCAAATAATTGCTGCTATTTCCGCCACACCTGCTACGGAGCAGAGTTGGCCTATTACGTGTTTCCCCTCTCGTGTTGTAATCACCATGCAGTCATTTGCTGCTGCTTTTCGACTCTCTCCGGAAGGACGAGAGAATGGTCCTAACCTTCCAATCGCTACGATGAATCAATTGTTTCCCAGGCACTCTTCGAATGAGTATGCCATACTCTGTCGTCCTGAGCCTGAAAGAAGAATTTTTAGTAGCCATATTAAACTTACAAAAACGCACTTATGGGATTTCTCACCCATTCTACTCGATGATTGATATGGTTGCTAGAGAGCCTATCAATTTTGCTTCTTACTACTTCCGGCCCATTCACCGTGAATGCGTTACGGTCATAAAACACATTAACAAAGGTGATCTCCCACGTTCACGTTTACCGCACATCCTTTCCTTTTTATTTCCGGCCGTCCAAGCAGCGCAACCGCCTCCACGAGCTCCAATTTTATATCATGAGGAATCTGCTCAAATACTTGAAGACGACGAAGATGATGAAGAACTCTTCCAGCTCCTTTGCCGAAAACGCATCCGGATAAGTTCATCTGACAGTCAAGTGCAAGGGTCTGTCGCTGGAAATAAAGTAGACAAAAATGAAGAAGAAATTTTCCACGACACAGCTACATCGATTCACCATGATTCATCCGCTCAGTCATCTCCAAACCAGCAACAAGATCAGAGTGTCACTGCTGATTCTGAAGACAGATCTTCTAAGGAAGAATCTCAGCAGCAATCCAAACAAGATATGCAAGAAGATGCACAACTTATTGTTGCAGAAATTTTCCAGAAATTAATTACGGCAGTAGAGTCTAACATTGCCCAACTTGAAGTAACTACACAACAACTTACTGAAGCAGCTAACAATCTGCAACCCACTCCTCCACCCGAACCTCCACTTAAACCCATTGTTCCCATTCCACTGATTGTACCTGAAGCACCGGATTCATCATCCTCTTCACCTAATTATTCTCCACCTAATTCCCATCAACTCCTGACAACTTCTTCATCTCAACCACGTCCTCCTCTTCCCATTCCTTCGATTCCTATGATTGTTGAGCTCGCATCCATGGGTCATATGTTGATCCACCTGTCGCAACAACTACCACAACAGATGAAGGAGATTACTGATAATCTCAAACATGAATTACAACATAAAGTTGATGTTTTAGAAGCGAATATCATTCCGTTGCAGGAAGAGGTAGATGCAGTAAAGGCAGAGAATCATAATCTACACTTCCAGATTAAACAGTTACAGGCTCACCTTGTTGAACAGGAAACAGTGATTAGTCAAAGAGATGCTGCATTGGCTGAAGTAACAGCCAAAGATGATTTATTATGTGCTGCTGATGCAGAAATTCTTCAGTTACGGCAGTTAGTTAAGGATAAAGAGGATGCCCGCATAGCACTGGGAAATTTGTTAAAAGAAACTAGAGAACAATTGGATAAAGCCGTGCAAAAAGGACAAGAAATGACAAATTTACTAAAGCAAACCAATACAGAGCTCCAGTTTGCAAATGCAAAAGAGATGCATATTACCGGACCATTCAATTTCAGAATCAAGAATTGGAGAGAAGAGAAAAGCAACTTGGAGCTCAAGCAGAACGCTTATCACGAATAGATCAACAGATTGCCGATATGAAAGTAAACCGTGATGCAGCTCTATCGAATGACTTTTATCTGCAGGAAGCCTTTCTGCAAACACAGGCAAAAATTTTGATAAGCCAAGTTATTGCCACTAGTTCAGTTAGAACTGATGCTCAGTTAGTAGAATTAGAGATACTGAAACAGATGTTGGATTCGTTAAAAAAGAAAATTTCCCGAACATTTAAATTAGCTAGAACAATGTATCTACAGGGTATAATAGATGAGCCATAAGATTTTGTATACCTGCGGGTTCAAGTCCACCGTGCGTGCCAGTGTAAGCCGCCGGATTGGCAATTGTAAACTTGTCTCTTTTTCATATTCCGCACGAACCGAAAGTTTGTTGCGAAGAACTGTAATCTCTTATAAATCAATGAAAGGACGCTTCGGTGATAACCAGAAGGATCGCCAGACTGTCTGTCTGGGCGATACGTCTGTGTAGTTCCGTTGTGTTGTGTTTTGAGAATTCTGAGTAGTACCATGTTATTTCGCTTTTGTTGATTACCTTCACTTGTGTTTAACGCTATTCCATTAAGTACGACTTGTGAGTCTGTATTACGATAATGAATAGTTTCAGCGTTGTGTGTTGAGGACGTAACAATCAGAGCGAATCGGTAAGGTTGTGGAAGAGTTAGTAATAGTCTGAGTACAGATAGTGAAACTATGAGAGAACGAACTAGAGTCTGGAGAGTAATTTGTATTAACAGAGATTTAAATATTAAGGTATTGTGGTGTGAGTGTTAAATTGGGGAAATCAAGTATAGGGCCTGTGATTATTCAGACCCCTTCCACTCCCAAGAACCCGAAAAGAGCTTAAACGTGTTTCTGATGGCAAACGCGCGTCTAACACATGAATTCTTGGAGAAGGTTTTCAATGACTTCATTCAAGAAGTGTGTACTTGTATCGCTTACTAACTCTATTGGTAGTCCATATCTCGTGAACACGTTCTCAAATAAGAACTTAGCTGTCGTGTGAGCATCATTCTTTGTCGTGGCTTTTACTTCTGCCCATTTTGTAAGGTAATTTGTGGCTACAATAATGTACTCTACATGGGAGTTTCTAGCTGGGGGTTAATAGGACCAACAAAGTCTATACCCCACTTTGAGAATGCGCATGCTCCCATCATTGGCCTCAAAGGCATCTAGTCTCTCCTTATCAGATATTGTGCATGTTGGCATGTATCACATTTCTTCACATAGGTATGTGCATCCATATGAAGAGTGGGCCACCAAAGTCCTAAGAATAGAATGGTCTTGATTACTCGATCACGCCCGAAGTGTCCACCAGCAGCACCGTTATCTGCAATTTCTAAGACTTTCAAATAGTTTGATTCATGAACACACAATCTTAGGTAACCATCTTTGCCTCTTTGGTATAGGTTGTCTCCTATTAAGGCATAGTCCTGGGCCTCTTGCTCCATGCTTCATTTTCTTGTTAGACTAGCCTCACCGGGCAGTGTTCTTGATCTCATAAATTCTACCAATGGAGCGCTCCAATCTCAAATTAATGACACATGATAAAGGACAGCATGCTCCGATGGGGGCCTCTCCGAGGACATTGGACAATTCTTAATCCACTCATATATTTCTTTGTTCATACTAGGCCAATACACTCCTAAAGGTTTTAGATTTTGCAATGTTCATTGTTTAGAGTAGTGATTTTTTAGCAATCCTTCATGGGCTTGTTGCAACCAACTACTATGTTCATCGTCCTCAACACAACAAGGTAATACACCCTCCGTATCTTATTTGTACATGCTTCTTGCTAACATCTAATATTTTTGTGATTTTACAATTTCTTCTTTGTTTGTTTTCACATTCTTATTTGCAGGTTTGAAGGTTAGGACAAGTACCAACTTATTTGGCCATTTAGGAACAACTTCCAAATTGAACAAATAAGCATCGGGCAACTCATCAGACACTCCTTCTCGTGGCTCTCCTAAAGTGATGTGAGAAGGTGATCTGCCCTGAGGTGGGTCCTACCTTTCCTGACAACCACTTGGAAATCGTATTCCATTAGTAAGAGGAACCATCTTACTAAGCGTCCAGTATTGCAAGCTTCATTGACCAAATATAATAAATCTTGATGATCAGTGAAAAACTTGAACTTGTTGGCCAATAGATAGTGTCTAAATGTCTTCGTGGCATATACTATGCCTAAGCCTTCTCTTTCAGTTGTTGTATAGTTTCGTTTATCCGCATTGAGTTGTCTGCTAGCATATGCTATAGGCAAATCTAGATTTCCTTCACCTGTGGGTTGTGCTAGCATACATCCTATCGCATGATTGGATGCATCCACATGGACATGAAATGGTTTATTCCAATCAGGAGTGGTCAGTATTGGTGTTGTGCACAAACATCTCTTCAGCTCATTGAATGAATTTTCGCATTCATCGTTTCACTCAAAATTTGTCAACAAGACGTAAAGAGGTTTAGCTATGATTGCATACATGTGGATGAACCTATGGTAATATCCACAATGTCCCATAAATGCTTGTAGCTCTTTAACATTCCTTGGCCTCGAAAACTCTGTTATAGCTCTGAATTTGTCCTCATCTGTTGATATTCCATTCTTCAAAACAATATGACCTAAGATTTTACATTGATGTACCATGAACACACTTTTCTAGGTTCAAACAAACTTGATATTCTCTTCACTTCTTTCTTGGGAATGAGCACATGAATTTTCCACATATACTTCTAAGCTCTTTTGCAAGAACTCCTTGAAGACATGACACATGAGCCTTTGGAATGTTGTAGGTGCATTGGTGAGACCAAATGGCATCACACAAAATCCAAAGATCCCCCACTCTGTGGCAAAAGCCGTTTTGTGTTGATCTTTTGGGGCTATGGCTACTTGATTGTAACCTAAAAATCTATCAAGGAAGCTATAAACTTCCTTTCCTGCAACACGTTCCAATAAATGTTCAATGATTGGAAGTGGATAGCTATCTCGTATTGTAGCCGCATTAACTTTTTGAAGGTTAATACACACACACAACTTTCCGTTCTTCTTGGGCACCACCGCAATGGGGGACACCCACTCAGTATGCTCAATCTCATAGATAAATCTAGCTTCAATCAACGTGTCAATTTCTTCTTTTATTTTAGTTGTATAAGTGTCATTATATGTGTAGGGTTTGTGTTTGATGGGCTTGGCATCAGCCATCATGGGGATCGTATGAGAGCATATTCTCAGATCTACTCCCTTCAAGTCTCTATAGTGCCATGCAAACACGTCCCTATATTCCCTTAATAGAGCTACAAACTGTGCTTCTTCTTCTCTTCTTAGCGCCTCTCCTATGTATGTACATTGCTCTTCATTCTCTTCAATGGTTACTACAATTTTTTTAGTCTTTTCTATATTATCATATGCTTCTCTTGTGACGGCCTCTTAGGCATTCATACCAAAATTTTTCAGTCTTCAACTTCATATTTCTTGAAGTTTTCTAGTACTTCAAACAATGATTCCTCCTCTTCTTGTTTCGCTACTCTTCTTTTCTTTATCTTTTGACCTCCTTCACTTTCATCCTTTGAATTTACCATTTTGATACTTGCGAGAGGTTCTTCTTCTTTTTCGGTAAACACTCCTACATCTTCTAGATAGTGCTTTTTCGACCAGAATGGACTCTAGATCATCATCATTCTCTTCTTCTTCTACGAAGTCACTAGGCTCACATTCTTCTAGCACGGGCTGACACATGAACACTGGAATATCATGACCCTCCTCATCACAATGAGGTGACCATTGTTCTTCATTGACAACAATGTCCATGGTAGCTAAGATTTCTGCCCAACCATGAGGCTCAAATTCCTCATCTGGAAAGATCATCGGCATGTAGGCTGGGTCTCTAACTGGTCTATCTCCTAGGGAAGTTCCTTCTTCTCTTGCTTTTAGGCATTTTTCGTGTTCCTCTACAAACTTGGACATCCACAAGTGAGTATCTTCATGCATCCAAGATGGATCAGGTGAACTTTCATATTGCACAGAGACAGAATCTTCTTTCGCTTTCTGGATAGGATTCCACTATAGGGGTGGTACATCTTTGAAGGTATAATCCTTTAGATTGACCTTGGTGGTGACACCTAAGTGCTGTAGACATTGTTTTTGCCAAAGTCACATATAGCAAAGGTGTGTTCAAACTCTACACCACAAGTGGTTAGAGTTATCCCTTCTAGCAATCCTAGAGGTCTTTCAACCTGGTCGTCGGCCATTTGAAGCTTCATTCTACTTGGTCTTACTGTGGGTTTGCCCCATTGCTTCCACAAGGAGGTGGTTGCAATCGCAACACCTGCACCTGAATCTAAGATCGCTTTGGTTGTGTAACCTTGGTAGGTGATTGGAAGATAAGTATTACCTTCTTCACCTTCACTCATGTCCCCTATTTTGTCTAGAGGAATCTCTCGGACTTTTTTGCTTAGAGGTTGCTTTTGACATATTGGAATCAAGTTCTGAAACTTGATCCTTCACATGTTTCCATAGCTCTGGTTTTACTTTTAGCAGCTCTTCTACGATGAGATGACACTAAACCTTAGTGTTCTTCACGATGTTAGTGTTTCTTGGAACCACTAAATCTTCATTTCTTACCAATATTGTAGGAGCTCTGATATGAAGAGATTCAGATTCCCATGCATGTGTGAATCTAATCTTTCATCTTCTTTTTGCTCTACTTGTTCTTCGTAAATAGATGGAATGTCTTGGGGAAATTGATCATGAAGGTCATCAATTTCAGGATTAGGAGGAGGATTATCCTTCTCCTTGGCCCATTTCTCTTCTTGTATTTCCCACAAGAACTCTTGAGAGTATCGTTGAATTAAAAGAGGTGCTCCATCATCTATGGAATCAGGAATGTACGCTTTCATAGGTGGTGAGCTTTCTCTTTCAACAACTGGTTGAGCCTGTGGAGGTAAAGGAACCTACAGTTTGTTTACCAACTCCTCTAATCTTTCTAGTAAGCCCTCGAAATGTAAATCCGGTTTCACAGAGTTTGTCTGATTGAACCATTGATTGGTTTCAAGCATAGCTTGAGCTAACTCTACCATTTTCATGCACATTTTTTCCGTTCAATCTCTAAATCTGCTCTTGGATAGCTCTTGTCTAGGTTTGCAATTGTTGACCCTTCTTAAAGTCGAGCCTGATAGGCCTTGAACATCATGTCCAAGCCTTCTGGGATAGGATCTGCAAGAATAAACCCTGCTTTATTTACAATGGTTGGTGGGGTGGGATAAGGTGGTGTGGATGGAGTTTCAACATGCGAGGGTGTTTGAGATGCAATGTATTCTATTTTTGTTTTTGTGTCTTTTAGGCTTTTTTCTAGTTCAGATACCTTTTTATTCCACTTATGGTTGGTTCTCTCCCTCGTATCCTTCCATGTTCTGGTTTTCCTTTTACTAGGCTCTTTTGAATCACTGGACTCCGATTGTTCAGTTGGCTTATCTTGTTTTAAGGCTTGTGCTCTTGTAATTGTGTGTACAGGAGCCACATTACTGCTACTAGCACTTGAATCCACAACTAAACCTACCACATTAATCGGCGTAACCTTGGGTGCACTAGAGGGGTTCCTTGGACAATCTCTTGGGATATGCTCTTTTTCGCACTCAGGAAAAAAGCCTTGTATTGTGATGTTCTATCCTTGTCTTGAAGTTGGTGAGTGGGGACATTCACGAATGAAATGGTCGCCCTGACATCTAAAACAAGGTCCTCTAGGAGCTTGTGGTCTCACTTGTCTCACTTGGGCATGGCATTCGGATTCATGTACATGACATTGGAGTATTCTGGCTCCCAATTTTGTTCCATAGATGGTGCTTCGTATTGATATGAATAAATCTCACTATGCTCAGTTGGCTCTGTGTAATAAGCTTGTGGACTATCTTCATGGGAGTAGTCAGAACTATGAGCATGAGAGTCATTTTCTGAGACCAACGGGGTTAGTGGCACCAAAGCTCTATTAGGGTTTTCCTTTGCCACTACATACTTAACTGGAATCACATTGGCAAGAGCTCGTGGTTGGTTTCCTAGGACTGGTTGTGGCCTATATGGTGCCTGATATTGTTGTTGGTATTGAGGCTGATATTGTTGTTGTGACCTATAATATGTCTATTGGTATTGGTTCTGATACCTACCTGGTTGGTAAGGTTGCTGATATGTTTGTCTAACAGCCTGCCTATTGTATGGACAATCTTGAGCCATGTGGTTCATGTATTTCCTCTCAATTGTGCAGTATGGAGCATTAGGGTTTCCTTGGGGTTGAGCCATCATCGGGAAAACATTAGCCATTTGGTCTCCTTTGCAAGAAAAACATAGTCTCAATGAGCTGACCCTTGGTGTTTTTCTATTTTGAACTCCTAGCTTCTTGGCTACCTGCTTAGCTATCTCATCTATCTCCATGGAGGTTCTAGAGGTATGACTAGTAGAACTACCAGAATCCTTATAGAGTTTGGACAATTCTAACTCCTCACCCAAGTTGTGTTCTATGTCAGTGCACATGCGCACACACTCTTCTATGGATCTAGGCTGTTTCAAGTACACATATGACCTTAACTTTGTGCTTAGTAAGCCATCTAAAAACAAGGCCACTTGTTTGGGTGGTGTGGGTAGCTCTGGAATAGGGCATCCTTCTAAATACTATCTGAACTGTCTGACTACAAGTCGAACTGCTTCTTGAGGTGTCTGCTTGGAGCTGTGGATCAAGGATGATGTGTTATGCCTGATACCACTCTTGGAAAACTCTACAATGAATTCCTCTAGTAGTTGGCCTATGTCTTGGTAGTTGTGACTATTTAGGGGCTGAAACCAAGCTAAGGCAATACCCTTAAGAGTCAAACCAAATGCCTTGAACTGAGTGAAAAAGTCCTCAACCTGTTCAGCTCTTAACACTTGTTTGAACTCGGCCACATGATCATAAGGATCTCCTGACCCATCAAAATAGTTTTTCATTGCCTTGACCCTTTGAGAAGGTCTAAGGGTTCTTGGGTGCTCTTCAAGTCTAGGCAATGGAAAATCATGATCATGTCTTTGATGCCTATGTGCTCTATGTCTCTCCCTTTCAGCTCTGTCACCTTCAAGTCTTGATCTCTCTATGCCCATAGTGTGTGCAAAACTTACCTCGGGTCTCTCTCTTGTGTGTTCTTGTTGTACCTCATGAGCTTGGTATGATCCTCCTGCTTGGAACCATGGGAAACATTAGATCTTGGTGGTGGGAAATTCCATTCACCCTACCAAGTGTATGCATGCCTGTCCTGCTCTGATACCAAGAACATTCTCTCTGATGTGTTATCCAGATAGACCACTTTTCCTGGCATCTTAGGATCTTTGAACTCCTGGATGGTGATTATTGGGTTAGGTTTATGAGCCTTGAATCTCCAAAAGGCTTCCTCCATTTCTCTATTCAAGAATAGTTCTATGCTTTTGTTGTCTTGAAGGATCCAATCTGGAGTGATCACTCTAGTCAACACTGACTTACCTCTAGGAGTTTTGGGTTCTCGTCCTAGGTCTCCTTGCTCTAGGTCTCCTATCTCATTCTCAGGAATGATATTTCCAAAATCATCTATCCTGTCTGGTAAGCTGGTGACCACATACATGGTTCCTATCTGGTAAGCTGGGGGGGTCCACAGGGGCTAATGAGTCCTGTGGTTAGGGGCTCCCAAAGGGCTTGCAATCCCCCTCGTGGGGGTCTAGGGGCACCACCCACAGCACGATGGTAAAGGGAGTATTCCATGGAATATTACATGGGTGGTGGCTGCCCATATATATATATATATATATATATATATATATATATATATATATATATATATATATATATATATATATATATATATATATATATATATATATATATATATATATATATATATATATATATATATATATACATACATACATGACCTCCACACTACCACAAATATCAAATTGAGCAAGCATACCTCTAGCTTTTTTATTACCTTCTTTGCAAGTGTTTTTTTATTCTCTTCTGTAACTACTTTCTTACACGTAATCTTATGAAAAAGAGAGACTTTAACTTAAGCTCAAGCCTTTACCCAAAGTGAAACATGTTCAAACTTAAATATGCACATATAATCTAGGTTGCATTATTTGTTATTCGACAATTCGTTTATTCGTGAATAATGACAGAATTTTTCGGTAAGCTCTTATTATTTGACCGAATTATTCAATGACACGTCAGCTTATTCGGACATGCCCGAATAGTTTTTGCATGGGAATTTGACAGTTTTTTATTGAAAACGCTTTCGATTGATAATTTTTTTATCGAAGTTTTTTTCGATCGAAAAGCTTTCGATCGAAAAAAGTTTCGATCAAAAAAATTTTGATCGAATAATATTTTGTAAACGAGTAGAACTATAATCATTTTTTCATAAAAGCTACTTTGTTTTTTATGAACTTAAAGTATCGTAGAGAGAACAAGGTATAAATTTTTGCTATATTAAATAATTGAAACTATTGTGATTGTTTGACTCAACATTGATTCTTACTTCACAATAGTAAATGTATATGAATTTAAAATCTATTATGATTGATTCTTACTCATTTTTCATAAAAGCTACTCTGTTCTTTACAAACTTAAAGGGTCGTGGAGAGAAAAAGGTATATTTTTTTCCTATAAATATTAAATAATTTAAACTATTGTGATTGTTTGACTCAATATTGATTCTTACTTCACAATAGTATGTGTAAGATGTATGTGCATATGATTAGGAATCTAAAATCTATTGTGATTGTCTGATCGAACACTGATTCTTACTTCACGAGGATATGTGTAAGTGTATGTGAATATGATTAGGAATTTAAAGTCTATTGTGATACTGTAAATTTATTATTGAAAGATGTAAGTAGATTATGTTTGACTCAACATTGATTCTTACTTCATAATAGTATATGTATGTGTGTGTATGAGTATGTGTATCCATATGGGTGTATAATTATGAATGAAAAATCTATTGTGATTGTCTGACTCTGTTGATTCTTACTTCGCAATAGTTTGTGTAAATGTTTGTGCATATGATTAGGAATTTAGAAACTACTGTGATTGTATGATACAACATTGATTATTACTTCACAATAGTATGTGTAAGTGTATGTGCCTATGATTAGGAATTTAAAATCTATTGTGATACATTAAATTTATTATTGAAAGCTATAGGTAGATTATGTTTGAATCAACATTGAGAATTACTTCATAATAGTATATGTATGTATGTGTATGCATATGATACCACTTCATTTACTCCACATAATTCAAATGAATCCACAATATTTAATTCATATATGTTAAATGAATCCACAACATTTGATCCACATAACTCAAATGATACCACTTCATTTACTCCATATAATTCAAATAAATCCACATCATTTAATTCACATATTAAAAATTATTACACTTCATTTCATCCCCTTAACTCAATGATACCACAAAATTTACTCCACTTAATGCAAATGAATCCATAACATTTACTCCACTTAGTGCAAATGAATATATATCATTTAATCCACATAGTTCAAATGAATGCATATCATTTTCAATATGGTCTTAATCAATCTATCATGGATATCTTTAAACCATATCAAGTTAGATGTGAGAATACTCTAAGCAGTTCATGTGCGTATACTCTTTTTGATACATCTTTGTCAGAAGCTAATTCTAAAGCATATTTGACCTTGTAAATCTCATTGTTATCAATGAGATAACTATTGAAATCTATATATTTCAACAGTTGTAATAGGAGTGTAAATATCTCTTGACTCTTATTAAAAGGTGCAGGACTACTGGATATGCATTTGGGTGCAATCCACCAGTACTTTCGAATCCACTCATTTCTAGTTGATATTTCTAAATTAGGTAGCTTCTAAAAATATTTTTTGGTTGGTAAATATATTGCTCTACGAAAATCACATAATCCAATATAAGCATGTTGATCTTTAAAATGCAACAAGATTTTGCTTGGATGGAGATCGTTATGTGATATATTACAAGTGTGTAAAAATGATATTGTTTGTAATAAGCCGTTGATCAGCTTCCAAATGTTTGTTTTCACAATTGTTATGTCTCTTTCTGTGTCCTTCACACCTCTGCTTCATGGTATGTTTATGTATTCCTTCTTCATTCTTTCTAGCCACATATCCAATGTACCACCATTCCAAAATTTGAAAATAAGGCACGGGCTTCTGCAATGGTGTCTATCTAAACCAAGTGGACTAATAATTCCACTGTGCATAATAGATAACACTATGGCTTCATTGATGGATTCATTTTCTTGTGTTCGTATGTCCGCACCAATAATTTGAATAGCTTGGCCACAAATACTTCATTGCTGAATCTTGGGTGGAATATTTTGACTTTATGGATCATTCCATATTGTCCTTCCCCCACGAGAGCTGCATCTTCAAAAAGAATAGAGGAATATGGGAGCAAACAAAGATTGTTCGATGTTTGATCTCCAATATTTACATATGCATCTCTTGTATTTGGATCTACTTGTGCTCTCACAAAGTGTTCAATCGTGTTTGGTTTTAATCGCTTTCCTCTCTTCATAGTCTGATAATGTAAATCAATAAATTTAATTTTATCGATGAATCTAGGCATACTAGTGATATTCACTGCCAATGACTCTGCTACTTTGATGATTTGTCCAAAGATATGTGTAAGCCCTTTTGACATTTGCTCATCTAATGCATGTGCTCCACTGGACACACTTCCAAATTTATCTTCAATATTAGTAAATGTTGTTCTGGATAATTGCGCAATGAAATCTTTGTAACTAGATGTGTCCATGGCTATAGTGATTTCATCTTCTCTCATTCGATACATGTAGGAGCACACAAATTCTTCTAAAAATTTCCACTCATGCTTGATTATTTTGCCTGGCATCTGTGCAAAAATAAAAAATAGACTATCAGTAAGTGTATGGATAAATAAATCAATAGTATGTGTACACAAATGATAGACATATGCATAGTTAAATAAGTAGATTTATAATTAAATAGAAAGTGCAATTATAATTTTGAAGTGAATCTATGTAACTATTAAGAATGTAAGAGTCAAAGAATTCGACATTTATAATAGTTCATATACATTCGCTATACTATGTATGAGTTTTGTCACATAATTGTGTATAAATATTGTGATAGTAAGAGAAAGAATCAGACAATCACAATAGTTTCTATACACCTTGTGACCTACACTAAGTATTCTCATCGGAATCTGACTATTGTGATAGTAAGAGTTAAAGAATCAAACAATCACAATAGTTTCTATACACGTGACCTACACTAAGTGTTCTCATCGGAATCTAAGCGACTATTGTGAGAGTAAGAGTTAAAGAATCAGACAATCACAATAGTCCCTACAAACTCCCTATAGTATTGAGAGAGTATTACGAGTCAAACAATCTCAATAGGTATATTGTTGTGTCCTATACTACTGTGAGAGTAATAATCGATGTAGCGAGTCAGACAATCAGAGTAGTGGTTTATTTTTAAATGTTTTTCATCGATGTATACAAGCAAGAAATGCTTGCCTGAGTCGAACATGTATATAATTCATGATTAAAAGACACAAAACAAATTATATAAATTAAAATCAGGCATATGTAAGAGACGCATATGCGAATCATACAATATGCATGATACAATGAACGAAACAATAAATAAAAATTAAATCAATACCTAAATGATACGGTGAAGGAAGCTCTCTATGATAAATATTGCAAGATTAAAGCTCTCTAGAATATCAATGAAGCACGTGAGGAATGAGATTTTTGATCGAATGTAAAAATATGTATTTTCTGCTAGAAATCACTTTTCGATTGAAAACGCTTGCGATAAAAAAAAAATTCCATAGAAAGCGCTTTCGATCGAAAACATTTCGATCGAAAAAGTATCCGTCTCCATTTTTTTCTGTGTTTATTCAGAAAATTACGAATAAAACGAACATATTTGGTATTTTTTTATTATTCGATCGATGCAACCCAGCATATAATCTCTCATGCGGAGGAGAGGCTCCAACTTAATTCTGAGCTTGTAGGTAAAATGGAAGTTGTTTGAACATCAATTTGAGCCAATAATATCTTACAACTAATAGAGGTTCTAGAGAAAAATAAGTAGATCGCACTAAATTTCCATCCTATTCCTTCACTTAATCAAACATAAGTTTGAGCATTTAATCTCTAATGCATAAAGAGGCTCAATCTTAAGTTCAAGCATCTAATCTCTTATGAATAACAATCTCCAAGCCAAACTAAAGAGGCTTGAAGTCAACTTTGAACTTATCATCTCTCACAACTAGTAGAGTTGGAACCTCTAATCTCTTATGAATAGTAGAGTCTCAAAAGCGGAATGAGAGATGCTTGAACTCAACACCGAGCTTATAATTTCTTACATCTAGAAGGTACTCTAAAAGATCAGAACAAGCCTGAACGTAATTTTGAATCGCTAATCTCTTTTGAGTGAGAGAGGCTCAAACCCATAGCTAAAATGCAAGATGATCAAACTTAAGTTTGATCTAGTTATCTTAAAATTGGGAGGTTGTAGAGGAGGATAAAAGGCCTAAACTTAAGTTCACACATTTAATTTCTTATTAACCAAAGAGGCCCAAATTATTATTCAAGGCTCCAATATCTTATGAGTGGGAGAGCCTTTAGCATAAGTTTGATCCTATAATACCAAACATTTTGAACCCCTTTCCCAGCAGAATAGGATCGAGCTTAACTTTGGACCTACAACTAGAAGAATAGAGGTTCAAACTCATGTTTAAGACTCTAATATTTCAAGAGCAAGAAAGGATTGAACTTAAGCTCAAGCCTATAATCCTTATCGAAAGTGAGAAAAAAGAGACTTGAACTTAATTTTATGCCTTTATAAGCGGAAGTGAAATATTCCTTTTGCCCAGGCATGATGGTGCACTCTCCTTCTCGAGAGCTCCAAGAGGATACCCTCAACGTAGAAAACCAAGTTATGGATGTCACACACAATACTTCATAGAGAGGCTGTAAAATACACAAAAAACACACAGTACAAAGAAAGAACACACATTTCTTAGGTCATACAAATGTGGTCAAACTGAGAGTTTGTGCCTGACCAAGCCACTATATGTTTTATTAAAGAACATATAAAAAACTGTCCGACGGCCATTTGTCCTTTCACATGGACTCTAACAATAACAATCTCCCACTAAACGCTAATATGGCCAAAGTGACTTTGGGAAAAAATAAAGGATGATAAAGAATATTGTGTGAAAGTATACAAAATATTGCTCACCACCTAATGGGCATGTTACACACTATACAAGTGACTATGTAAGATCATGAATTAAGTAATCCCCATCAAGTTAGAACACTATCAAAGGTTATCCTGTGGTACAACTTTAGTTAAATCATCTGCAGCATTATCTCGAGTATGAACCTTCTCAAGAATAATGCACTCAATGGCTAAGAAATCTCTAATGAAGTAATATCTACCTCAATGTGCTTGGTCTTTGCATCATAGACGAGATTCTTAGCCAAATAAATTGCCACTCTTACTATCACTGAGCAAATGAGGTACATGCTGAGGTAGACCCATATCAGAAGCAAGATGAGAAAGCCACAATGCTTCCTTACATGCCTCACTTGCTACAACATACTCTGCTTCTATGGCAAAAATCGTTGTACACTCTTGACGACAAGATCTCCAAGAGATAGCACCTCTAGCAAAATGAAAAATGTACCCTTATGTAGACTTACAATTGTCTACACAACTAGCATAATCAGAATCTCTATAACCAATAATGAATGCTTTCCCTCTACCTAAGCATAAATACTTGTTCTTAGTGCCACTTAGATATCTCAAAATCATAATGACCACTTCCCAATGCATCTTGCACAGATTAGATATATATCTGCTCATAACTCCCACTACAAATGGGAGTTATGAGCAGATATATATCTAATAGCTACCATAGCATACATGAGACTACCAACAATAGACTAGTAAGGAGCTTTGGTCATGAATTCCATTTCCTCATCTGATTTAGGGCAATCGTCCTTGCTCAATTTCATGTATGTGGGTAAATGTGTATTGAGTTCCTTTCTACCCTCCATATTGAACCTATGAAGTACTTTTGATATGTACTCACTTTGAGACAAGTATGTTGGGAATGATGGTTGGATGCACTCAGGAGATTAGTTGGTGGTGCAAAACCTGCTTCACACCTGCCCTCCTTTGACTCCAGATATACTTAGTAGACTCCTTGAGCTTCCAAATGATACCAAAATATGCTATATGTACTTTGGAAAAGGTTTGAGTAATGACTTGATCAAAACAGACTACTTTGCAAATCACAAGACTTGAAAACTTTCTATTTTGGTCTTGATACCTGCTCAGTGTTATGCTCAGTGTGACCAGTGTAGTTACAATTAGCAAAATTCCTTCTAGAGATATTCTATTAGCTTAGTAAGCTTCTATTTGCAAGTGCAATGAAATGAAATGATAAACCACACTCAGAGAAATCACTTTAGCAAAATAAAGTGTACCCCCGATTTTTTAGGAGACTTACAGTCACACACCAGTGAGCACCCCGACTGAGATTTCTCTGTGCTGGTTGATCCAATAGCCTTGAAACTTTGTAGGTGTATAGTAGACTTTGAGCTGAATCCAATTCACTTTGAATCATCCAATTTGGTTCAGTAGATCTTGAGATATGCCCTGTTGAAGTTGACAGACTTGAGGTAGATGACTCAGAGAAACCAGAGTTGAAAAGTGTGAATGTATCTATTGATTAATGTAGATGTACAAGCTCATTAGCATGCCAAGCATAGCTAAATGAGGTATTGTGGTGTAGGCTAAGATGTAGCACTATCACACACACAAATACAGAAGTAGAATGCCTCGGGAGATGAGCTCAAATGAGTGAGACTAGTCCGCGAGTTTTCTTCATAGCTTTTTATAAGAGTTGATTGGTCATTTGAATTTGAAATTCAAATTGAAGCTCCCTAAAATCTCTCCACTAAACTTAGGGAGATATTCTCTCCATTACAACATTCAAATTTCCACGACTTTCTCAAGTAGGTGTGATTACAAGATATTCCAAAGTTACACTGACTTTTACTATAAGTAAAAAATGAGAACTCATAAGCATGAGTTTCTATGGCTCAATCTTCAAGAATTAATCCAAGCTTTATGTAATGTCTTCAAGGTACAAATCAAAGCTAAGTGTGAAGGCTTGATTTACACCAACAGCTCCCCCTCAAGCCAAACACTTTGGCTCAAGTCTTCATCTCTAGTCTTCAATTATTTCCTGCAATCCAATCATGGATTTAAATCTGCATAGCTTGCTTCCATCCAGAGCTTTAGTAAGCAAATCTGCACATTGCATATTAGTAGACACATATGACAATTGAATATCTTTGCTAAGTAACTTCTCCCTCACATAGTGGTAATGAACCTTTATGTGTTTTGTCCTAGCATGATAAATTGGATTAGCTGCAAGGTGAAGAGAACTTGTGTTATCCCCAAAGATGATTGGTGGTCTTGTGTATAGACCTAATTCTGAATATAAAAGCTTCAACCAGATAGCTTCTTGAGTGGCATTTGCTAGCCCTCTGTACTCTGCCTCAGTAGATGACAAAGCCACTGTAGGTTGTTTCTTGGATGACCAAGAAATTGGTTTATCACCTGCAAAACATATGTAACCAGATGTGCTTCTCCTGTCATCCTTGCAACCTGCCCAATCTGCATCTGAATATACCTTAATATCAATGTCTGATGAATATGGAAAGTACACACCATGATTTTGTGTTCCCTTTAGATACTTTACTATCTTCTTTGCTGCCTCTAAATGAGGTACTCTTGGTTTGTGCATAAATTGGCTAAGTACACTAACACCATAAGATATATCAATCCTGGTTAAGGTAGCATAATTTAGACTACCTACCAAACTTTGGTAACCTGTAATATCTTGGAGTTCTTCTCCTTCATGTGCACTGAGTTTATGGTTGACCTCCATAGGAGTGCTTGAGACTTTAGCATCCTGCAAATTAAACTTCTTGACCATGTCCTGAATGTACTTCTTCTGAGTAATAAAGATACCTGAATTTGTGTAGACCAATTCAAGTCCTAGGAAGTACTTCAATAATCCAAGATCATTAATCTTGAATTCCTTCATCATCTGTCCTTTGATGTGTCTAATTCCCTGAACATCATTTCCTGTAATAATGATGTCATCAACATAGACACACAAGTATATTACCTCTGAATTGTTCCTTTTGATAAACAATGAAGTATCTGCTTTACTCACTATGAATCCTTGGTCAAGGAGATAGGTTGTCAACCTGTAATTCCATGCTCTAGGTGCCTGCTTCAATCCATACAGAGCCTTCTTCAATTTACAAACATGATTTAACTTCTTGGGATCTTCATAGCCAGGTGGTTGTGACATGTAGACTTCTTCAGATATCCATCCATTCAAGAATGCATTCTTCACATCCAATTGGTACATGTTCCAATTCTTGGATGCAGCTACACTCACCATAACTCTGATAGTTGGCATCTTTGCCACAGGAGAAAATGTCTCCTCATAATCAATGCCTTGGGTTTGTGCAAAACCCTTGGCTACCAACCTAGCTTTATACCTGTTTATTGTACCATCTGAATTCCTTTTGAGTTTGTAGATCCATCTGGATCCTATTACCTTCATAGACTCCTTTTTGGGTACCAAGTCCCAAGTATCACTTTCCTTGAGAGCTTCCATTTCCTCATCCATTGCTTCTTTCCATTCTGGTTTAGTGATTGCTTCTTCAAATGTACCTGGTTCTTCACTCAAGAGATCCTTTGCAAGATATACAGAATGCTTGGTTACAAGTGAAGTATCATACCCATACCTAATAGGTTTTTTCTTTTCTCTCTGAGATCTCCTCATAGCTTGAGTTGAGGATTCTGGATTATCTTCTAGTTGCTTCATCTTCATCTTCCCTTTGGATTTCCAAGCCTTGAACTCTTCAATGTTGATGGTGTCTTCATCATCTGAGCTTGTGTCCTCTTTCTGAATTGATTCTTCCTTAATAAGCTTGGGGAAGTCTTCTTCCATGTCATAAGGTAGACTAACCTTCCTGCATTCATTTTCATACCATGAATCATTCTCATCAAAGATGACATCTCTGCTTACCTTGAAGCCTTTGTTTGAGGGGTTGTAGAATCTGTATCCCTTCTGATTCAAATCATAACCAATGAAGATACATTTTTCAGCTTTAGGGTCTAGCTTTCCCCTTACCTGTGAGGGAATATGCACATATGCTACACATCCAAAGATTTTGCAATGATCCAGAGATGGTCTCTTACCATGCCAAGCCTCATAGGGTGCCATTCCATCAAGTGTCTTTGATGGCAACCTGTTAATTAAATATGTGGCAGTAGATACACTCTCTGCCCAAAGATAATTTGGCAATTTCTTTTCATTTAGCATAGACCTAGCTGTCTCTACAATGAGTCTATTCCTCCTTTCAGCTACCCCATTTTGTTCAGGTGAGTACCTTGTAGTAATCTCCCTCTTGATGCCTCTTTCCTGCAAGAAATCTTCAAAGTCATTGGAGAAGTATTCTCCACCACCATCTGACCTTAGCTTCTTCAAATGTCTACCTGTTTGATTTTCAACTAGTGCAAGATACCTCTTGAAACAATTAAATACTTCATCTTTATGTTTCATGAAATATAAGACAGTCCACCTGCTATAGTCATCAATGAAGGACACATAGTACCTTGATCCAGATATGGATGGCTCCTTGCTAGGTCCCCAAACATCTGTATGCACCAATTCCAGATAATCTTCATGCATAAAGCCTTTCTTGGTATAGGGCAATCTATGTGACTTACCAAATTGACAAGCCCCACACTTGTATATCATGTGTTGCTTGGATACATTAGGTATCCCAAGCACACATTGATCCCTACTCATTTGCTTTAAGGTCCTCTCTCCAATGTGACCTAATCTCTTGTGCCAAATCTCCAATTCTGATAGTGTTTGATCCTTATAGTTGTACAAGGCAATACTCTTAGTGTCTTCAAGTTCAAAGGTAAACAATCTACCTAATTTTTCTCCCTTGGCTATCCTTCTGAATCCATGTCTTGGATCCTCCACATATGCACCATGTTGAGTGAACCTGACCTGTAGACCTTTTTCCACAATCTGACCTACACTCATCAGATTCTTGGTGATTGTTGGAACATACAACACTCTGCTCAATAGATTCTGATTACCATCACTAGTTTTGACATTACCTACTTTAACAACTGAATGTTTAGTGTCATCACCTGTCTGCACTTGGTGCTTGCCTTTAGGTTCTTCCAAATCAGAAAGTAATGCAACATTTCCAGCTACATGATTAGAGCAACCTGAATCAATATAGAATAAGTGATCATCATTGATACCTGACTTAGAAGTCATGTTCATGATCAATAAGGAATCATCTTGCTCCTCTGCATAATTGTTGTAGTCTTTCCTATTTCTGTATCCACCTTGATAGTTGCCATTATGATTGTAGTTGTTGTTATAATTATTTTTGTAGCCATGGTAGCCTTGAGATTGGTTGAATCTGCCTCTGCCTTGAGAGCTCCTCTTTGGTGACCTCTTCCTCTTTGGTTCTTGTAGTTTTTGTAGCATTCATCTGTGGTATGGTTAGACAAGCCACAAATATTGCATGGAGATTGGTTGTAGGGTCTCCCCCTACCTGACTTACCTCCTCTGCCTCTTCCTCTTGAAGATCTACCTCTCCCTGCATAGTTTGCTTGGGAGGTAGAGCCTTCTTCATCAATCTTTTTGCTTTTACCTTTATCTTTTACCTTCTTATTAGTATAAAGGGCAGAGGGATTGTTACCTTTTGATTGCTCTCCATTCTTTGTAATCTTTGCTTCATGTGTAAAGAGTTGTCCAATCAGAGTTGTTAGATCAGGTGCTTGGATGTCCATGTATAAGTCCATTGCTGTGGTAAAGCTCTCCCACTTGTCATCTGCCTTTAGTCCATTGATAACTTGTCTGACTATTTGCTCTTCCTCAATTTCTTCTCCAACACTTGCAAGTTGGTCTGCAATGTCTTTGACTTTGGTAACAAAATCTGAGACAGATTGCTTTGATTGCTTCCTAAGAGTTGTAAACTCAACCCATAGCTGATTCTTTCTGGCCCTTGTGCTTGATGAAAAGTAAGTTGACAAGGTTTCCCAAGTCTCTTGGGAAGTTTTGCAATTCCTTATGTGTGGTAGAAGGAAATCAGAAATAGAGTTTAGAAGATATGACCTTGCCAAAGCATCTTTTGCACACCATTGATTGAGTCTCTCTTGCTCTTCCTTAGTGGGTAGGCCTCTAGCTTTGAATGAGGGCAATTCCTCATCTCCTGATATGAATCCATACAAGCTCCTTCCTTGTAGATAGGTCTTCATCCTTAGAGACCAAGCTTGATAGTTGTTCCTGTCTAATTTGTCAATGAAGGAAGGGAAACCATCACCCATGATTACCTTATATGCTCTGATACCACTGTTGGGAATGATGGTTGGATGCACTCAGGAGATTAGTTGGTGCTGCAAAACCTGCTTCACACCTGCCCTCCTTTGACTCCAGATATACTTAGTAGACTCCTTGAGCTTCCAAATGATACCAAAATATGCTATATGTACTTTGGAAAAGGTTTGAGTAATGACTTGATCAAAACAGACTACTTTGCAAATCACAAGACTTGAGAACTTTCTATTTTGGTCTTGATACCTGCTCAGTGTTATGCTCAGTGTGACCAGTGTAGTTACAATTAGCGAAATTCCTTCTAGAAATATTCTATTAGCTTAGTAAGCTTCTATTTGCAAGTGGAATGAAATGAAATGATAAACCACACTCAGAGAAATCACTTTAGCAAAATAAGGTGTACCCCTGATTTTTTAGGAGACTTACAGTCACACACCAGTGAGCACCCCGACTGAGATTTCTCTGTGATGGTTGATCCAATAGCCTTGCAACTTTGTAGGTGTATAGTAGACTTTGAGCTGAATCCAATTCACTTTGAATCATCCAATTTGGTTCAGTAGATCTTGAGATATGCCCTGTTGAAGTTGACAGACTTGAGGTAGATGACTCAGAGAAACCAGAGTTGAAAAGTGTGAATGTATCTATTGATTAATGTAGATGTACAAGCTCATTAGCATGCCAAGCATAGCTAAATGAGGTATTGTGGTGTAGGCTAAGATGTAGCACTATCACACACACAAATACAGAAGTAGAATGCCTCGGGAGATGAGCTCAAATGAGTGAGACTAGTCCGCGAGTTTTCTTCATAGCTTTTTATAAGAGTTGATTGGTCATTTGAATTTGAAATTCAAATTGAAGCTCCCTAAAATCTCTCCAATAAACTTAGGGAGATATTCTCTCCATTACAACATTCAAATTTCCACGACTTTCTCAAGTAGGTGTGATTACAAGATAAGCATGAGTTTCTATGGCTCAATCTTCAAGAATTAATCCAAGCTTTATGTAATGTCTTCAAGGTACAAATCAAAGCTAAGTGTGAAGGCTTGATTTACACCAACAAAGTATATGCATCTTTTACTCCTATCGCAAGTAATTCACATGCCAAAAATATGTTTGGTCCCCCAAATCCTTCATATCAAATGTTTGACTCAAGTTCTTTTTGAGAATTGACAAGTCATAAGAGGACTTCCCAAGAATCAACATATCATTGACATAAACTATTAACCATACCAAGCTTCCATCTGAGCATTTCTTTATGTAGAGACAATGATCCTCATCGCTTTGAGAATAGCCTTGAGACTTAATAAAAGCATCAAAATTTTGGTACCATTGTCTAGGGGACTATTTAAGTCCATATAAGCTCTTCTTCAGCTTACAAACTAGACTTTCCTTGCCAAGAACTACATAACCCTCTGGTTGTTCCATATAGATCCCATCTATAAGATCTCCATGCAAGAAAACCATTTTCACAACCATTTGGACTACCTCTAAGTCCTCCATTGCAACGAATCCAAGAAAAATTGGTAGGGTAGTCATCTTGACCACTAGAGAGAAGATTTTCTCAAAATCAACACCATGTTGTTGCTTAAAACCCTTTGAAACAAATCGTGCTTTATTTTTTGCAGAAGCACTATATGATGTGAATTTAAGGTTTTATACCCATTTACATGGTAAAGCTCTCTTAGCTTTTGGCAAAGATACTAAATCCCAAGTACCATTCTTGTGACTAGAATCCAACTCATTCTTCATGGCGCGCTCCCATTTGACATGATCCTTTGTCTATATAGCCTCTTTGTAGCAAGAAATCTCACCAACATCTGTTAGCATAATAAAATCCAAACCTAGAACATATCTATCAGGCATATGTGAGACATGTGTAGAGCGTCTCCATGATTGGTGAACTAGAACATTTGTAGACTCATCTGATCAGACATTCTCTTGAACATCCCTATGTGCAACATTTTTATGCATGCTTACTAGAGGACTAGTATCCTCAAACAACACTCTTCTCACTTAAACCTCCTTAATGGGTTATTTATGCATCTTAGACTCATTGAAATTGACATCACTACTTCTCATCATTGACCGTGTTTCACGATGACATAAGTGATATTCAAATTGTCCTTCTTGCTCCTACAAGCTTCTTCAAGTTCTTTCAAACCCAAGGCATTCTCTTCCTCAAGATAGACTATGGCAAAGATTATGACAAATTGGATTGGGAATTTATCATGTGATCCCTCAAGGACCTCAAGTATGATCCCAAATCAAAAGGGTTTATTGTTGGAGTTAGACGTCTGTGGAAGCAAGCAAATGACACAAGGAAGAAGAAGAAGCTGGGAGCACAACACAAAATACTGAATGTATTACTAGAGAATGTAAAAAGATAAGTAGCCCATTATGGAAATAGGCGTATATTCAAGACGTGGGAAAAAACCTCCTAAAGAGGAAAAAAAAGACCCGATGGTCCTAGTGTGTTCACACACATCACTACCTAATTATATCAACAAATCCCCCCTAGGAGTGATGCAGTGAAGAAGGAGTTGGCACTCATGTATAAGAAAGTGCCAAGCTATGTGGAATCAATCCACAAAAGGAAAGTAAGCCCAGAGCTTTGGGGAAACCTTCAAACTTCTCCCTAGGTAGAGCCTTCGTGAAAAGTTCTGCAATGTTCTCCTGTGTGGGCACATATGCCAAGCTGATCTCCCCAGCAGAGAACCTCTCCCTGACATAACGATAATGCACCTCAATGTGCTTAGTGCGAGCATGGAACACAGGGCTCCTCGCAATTGCCAATGCACTTTGACTGTCAATGAAGATGGTGGTGGCAGAAGATTGGCCAACACCCAAATCAGCCATAAGGCATCTGAGCTACACACACTCAACAGTAGCTGTGAAAGCTGCCCTATACTCAGCCTCACAACTTGAAGTGACCACAGTAGGCTGCTTCTTGCTCAACCAAGATATACATGAGCTACCAAGCATGAAGCAAAAGCCACTAGTGGACACACGAGTGTCATAGCAACCAGCCTAGTCAGAGTCAGAAAAGCATGCAAATCTGGCGGTAGTGAACCCCCTTGGGATAAACCAATCCAAGTAGTTGAGTAACACTCAAGTAACAAAAGATGCGCTTAACCGCCTGCCAATGCTTGACACCTGGGCAATGCATAAACCTGCTCATCTGTGAGATAACAAACTGAATATCTGGCCGAGTAATGCATAAGTAAATCAAGCATCCAACAACCTACTGATAGAGAACAACATCAAATGCATCTCCAACATCCTGAAGACTCAATCGTAAGCCTCTCTCCATAGGAGTGGCAATAGGCTTATAGTCTTAAGGTCGAAACACTGCAATAATGTGTCAATATATTTTGTTTGACACAAAGCCATTCCACCATCAACGTGCAAAAACTGAATGCCCAAATAGTTGATGGAGAGTGTTAATCTCCAAAAGAAAAAGCTATCCTTGATGTTAGAGCACCTCTATATCAATAATAACTCAAAACCTTTACCAATTTGGAGGATCAATACTCAATTATCAAAACCTTGAGCAAACTGTGAAGAGAGCTAATACTCAGAAAGTCTGTTGCACATAATTCACTCATTGACTAATCAAATGTGTAACGTTTTTTATAAAACTTTGCACAAGGTGTTGTCTATAGATTGCGCATCTTCTCCAAGTTAAATCATTCCAAAAAATTAAGTATATCTTGAGAAATGAATCAAACAGTTCACCTATGTCTGAAAGTGTTCTCTTGAATAGTCGATTCAAACACCTGCAACTTCTAATACATAGTTCTCCCAAACTAGAACCCGTTTAAGAAAATTCTTTTAGCCATGGATGGCTTACCTTCCAAATTGGATTTTGACTCCTCATTTGTGCAAAAATTTACATTGTGCACTGAGAACTGATCACTTCTTTGACCATCGAGATTGCACCTGTTTCAGAAGACACTCAACAATTCTTCACATACAAATGTTCCTACACATAATTCTCTTAGCCTGTTTACAATTAGGCTCTCAAAATTTAACCATAGACTCATTAACTATGGAATTAGATACCTACAAAAGGATTCTTGAATTGATCAAGCACAGAAGAAGAACACTTAGAAATATCGGGTGCAACTTTTCTTCTATTTAGAAAACTTTTACATTTGGATGAGAGAGAGTTATTCCTCACTTTCCCATGTGTCTAATGACCATTCTAACTACTAATTCATATCATCTCATCTTCTCTCATATTTTCCCTGACTTTTTACTTGTATATATAGTCTTATATGTACAAACTCATGACCATACAAAAGGTATAAGTGAGCTTACTACAAAGTAATGTACATATGTATACAAATCTTCTTCTTCTGAACATGCACTATCTTCAAGCTTCATAAACCAATCTTTTCTTCATTCTTTGTCTTCAATTCTTTATCCAAAACATCAATTGGTGGTTGACTTGCACCAACAACTCCCCCTCAATCATCAATTGAGGTTTTCTCTATCTTCTTTATACCTGCCATATCTTTGAATCTTTGTAGCTTTGGTCCATCCAAGCTTTTGGTCAACATATCAGCTATCTGATCTTTTATTGAAGTATGTATGACTTCAGTCTCCTTATCAATCACCTTCTCTCTTAGAAAGTGATACTGAATCTCAATATGCTTAGTCATGGCATGAAAAACAGGGTTAGGAGCTAGATACAATGAACTCATGTTATCTCCATGAATAGTGGGTGTACTCTGAATGATGTCAAAACTCTTCATAAGAGTCTTTAGCCATATGACTTCCTTTGCAGCTTCAACCATACCTTTATACTCTGCCTTTGTAGATGATAAATCAACTGTATGTTGCTTCTTTTAGCACCAAGAGATTAACGTATCTCTCACATAACACAAGTATCCATATGTTGATCTTCGATCATCATGATTACCTGCCTAATCCGTATCACTATATATCTTGATGTTTGTATCTGATGTAAAACCATAATACAAACCTTCTTTGAGTGTACCCTTAATGTACCTCAACACCCTTTGTCCTGCAACCCAATGATCTTTCCTAGGACAATGCATGAATTGAGACAACACTCCAACTGCATATGACAAATTAGGCCTAGTTAATGTAGCATAGATAAGACTACCAACTAGACTTTGATACAATTTCATATCTTTGAATTCTTCTCCTCCATATCTCCTCAATTTATGATTCACCTCCATTGGAGTAGGTGCTACCCTACAATCTTCCATTTTAAACTTGATCAACAAATTCTTCAAATACCTTTCTTGAGTTACATACACTCCATGTTGAGTGTACGAAATCTCCATGCCCAAGAAATATGACAAGTCTCCTGAGTCACTAATCTTGAACTCTTTCTCCATTTGCTTCTTTAGGCTTTGTATGCCCTTCTCATCTCTACCTGTAAGAATTATATCATCAACATATATGCACATGTAAATGAACCCATCATCACTTGCTTTAACAAGCAAGCTATTATCTGCTTTAGACACTTGAAAACCAAGTTCCTTCAAGAACTTCACAAGTATATAATTCCATGCCCTTGGGGCCTGCTTCAAACCATGCAAAGCTCTCTTGAGCTTACATACATGATCTAGATACTTTTCATCTCTAAATCCTTGTGGTTGCTCCATGAAAACATCATCTGAAATATAGCCATTTAGAAAAGCATTCTTCACATCTAAATGACATAATCTCGAACCTTTACATGCAGCAATGGCTATGAGTGTCCTGATGGTTTTCATCTTTGCCACATGACTATAGGTCTCATCATAATCTATTCCATATGTCTGAGCAAAAACTTTCACAACAAGTCTACCTTTATACCTAGACACACTTCCATCTGCATACCTCTTTGTCTTGTAGACCCATTTGCATCCAATGATCTTCTGACTATTTGGTTTAGGAACCAAATCCCATGTCTGATTCTCCATCAATGCATCATACTCTTCCTGCATAGCTTTCTCCCAATTTTCTTTACCCTTTGCCTCTTCATATGTAGAAGGGTCTTCATCTGCTTTCATCCTGTAAGCATAGTCCTTAGTCAAAGAAGAAGTATCATAGCTATACCTTGTAGGTTGCCATTTGTGTCTTGATGACCTTCTGAGTTATCCACTTCTTGAGGTTTCTGGTTCATCACATTCTGGATCAAACCTTGGCGTTTCTTCAACTTCAACCTGTACTTCATTGTTCTCTTCTTCATCAAATATTTGAACCTTTGGTTTACCTTTCTTCCGATTCACAATTTCTTCATCACCTACATGTATATTGATTGTACTTGCATACCAAGTACCTTGCTCATCAAATGTAACATCCTTTGATACAAGGAATTTCTTTAAGGATGGACTCCACAACCTATAACCCATCTGCTTATCATCATATCCAATGAACATATACTTTTCAACTTTAGGTTCCAATTTATGTCTCAATTGAGATGTCACATATGCATAAGCCAAACATCCAAACACTTTGCAATGATCTAAGGTAGGTCTCTTACCCCACCATGCCTCATATGGTGTCATACCCTACAAAGCTCTACATGGTAACCTATTGACCAAATATGTAGCTGTATTTATAGCCTCAGCTCGGCCCACAAATAATTTGAACAATTTTTCTCTTTCATCATGGATCTTGCAAACTCAACAAGAGTTCTATTTCTCCTTTCTACTACACCATTTTGTTGAGGAGAGTACCTGCAAGTAACTTCTCTTACCTGCATTCCATAAGTAATCATTGAACTCATTAGAGAAATACTCTCCCCCTCCATCTGACCTTAGTCTCTTCAACTTTTGTCCTGTGATTCTTTCTGCATACACATGATAATGCTTAAATGTATTAAATACCTCTAATTTATCTTTGATCACATAGAGAGTGATCCACCTAGTAGCATCATCAACATAAATCACATAATATCTTGAACCATTTATACCAAAATCCTTTGAAGGTCCCCACACATTTGTATGTACCAATTCAGGCTTCTGTGAATACATGAAACCATGCTTGGAATAAGATTGCTTATGAGCCTTACCTAGTTGACATGCCTCACATCTGTATGTCATATGTTGACGTGCAACATTAGGCAATCGAAGCACTGAGCCATTGTTACCCATATCTTTAATACCTCTTTCATTAAAATGTCCAAGCCTTTTGTGCCAAAGATCTAACTCAGAGATCTTATGTCTTCCATAAGCGAAAAAGGCATGACCAACATTACCTTGAATCTTCAATGTGAAGAGTCTCTCTTCTTTCTTCACTGAAACAATTTGTTTATACCCATTACTAAGGTCTTCCACAAAAACTCCATCATTAGTGAACCTTACTTCATAACCTTTTTCAACAATTTGTCCTACACTTATCAGATTCTTTGGAACTGTAGGAACATACAAGACCTTACTCAAAAGAGTACTTCCATCCTTGGCCTTCACTAATCCAATTGACTTCACATTGTGCTTTGTATTGTCACATGTTTGAACTATATGATTAGTTACCTTATTCTCCAAATCAGTCATCAAAGCTATGTTACCACTCAGATGATTTACACCCTGAGTCAATATAGAAAACTCTTTGGTCTTCACTTTGCCTTTCACAAGTTGCATTCATGATCAATGTTTAATCCTCCTTCTGATCTGAAGCATAATTGTAATAGGTATTGTTGTAGGATTGGCTTTGGAATCCTCTACTTGCATTTCTTCCAAAGTAACCTCTACTACCTCTACCTCTGAAATTACCTCTTTGATTTCTGCCACCTCTTCCTCTTGAATTAAAATTCTGATTATATCAAGCATTATTCTGATTATTATGCCAACAATCATGAGCTAAGTGATTTGTCTTACCACAAATCCAGCAAGATTTGGCTCCATCTTTACTGCTTCTACCTTTTCCTCTACCTTTGCCACCTCCTCTTCCTCTAAGGAAGCTAGCTTGGCTAGCTGTGCCTTCATCTTCATTTGCTTGTTGCTTCCCTTTGCTATTCTTCTGCTTATCCTTTGAATACATTGCTTGACCTGCACTCTTATCACCTTCACCTTTGACATCCTGCTCAAAAGTTAGCATGTGTCCTAGCAACTGATTTAAATTAGGAGTGAAATGCTTTAGTGATAATTCAGTAGACAAAATGAATGGCTTCCATTTCTCATCACCTCTCAAACCTGTGAGGATTTGCCTTACCAATTTATCCTCTTCAATATCTTTATCAACTGCTCCTAATGCATCTGCAATGTCCATCCTTGTTACATAATCAGAAATGGATTGAGAGGCCTTCTTCTTAAATGTAGTGAACTCTTCCCATAAAGATTCCTTCCTTGACTTTTTAGTGTTTTGGAAATGCTCCTCCAAAGCATTCCATATATCACTTGCACTTTCAAGACCTCTCATATGAGGTAGCAAGTATTCATTGACTCCCATGTAGATAATGCTCCTTGCTTGAGCATCCTTCTTCATCTAGGTCTTCAAATCTAATAACTCATCCCTAGTTGGAACACTAGGATCTTTGAATCATGGTGTTTCTTCTTCACGTGTAATGTAACCTATTAAGTCTTTGCTCATGAGATGAGCTTCCATCCTCATTGACCATGCTGGATAGTTTTCTCTATCCAATTTCTCTATCTGAAGAGAATCTCCCATCCTTTCTTCACCTGTGTATCAAATTCTTCAAAATTTATGAGGAATAAGAGTACCTTTACTTTGAATGAAGTTCCTTTTGATCTTCTTGATTACTTTTGATCTCCTTCTCAAGCTTCCCTTCAAAATTTTTACCTTTTGCACCTTGAAGTGTTGACTTTTGTATGTCTGCAGCAGTCAGGGTCCTCCTTTCTTCAATTTTGATGATTCCTGCTCTGATACCACTGATGGAGAGTGTTAATCTCCAAAACGAAAAGCTATCCTTGATGTTAGAGCACCTATATATCAAGAATAACTCAAAACCTTTACCAATTTAGAGGATCAATACTCAATTATCAAAACCTTGAACAAACTATGAAGAGAGTTAATACTCAGAAAGTTTGCTACACATAATTCACTCATTGACTGATCAAATGTGTAAACGTCTTGATAAAACTTTGCAAAAGTGTCCCCTATAGATTCCGCATCTTCTCCAAGTTAAATCATTCCAAAAGGTTAAGTATATCTTGAGAAATGAATCAAACAGTTCACCTATGTCTAAAATTGTTCTCCTGAATAGTCGATTCAGACACCTACAACTTCTAATACATAGTTCTCCCAAATTAGAACATGTTTAAGCAAATGCTTTTAGCCATAGATGGATTACCTTCCAATTTGGATTTTGACTCCTCATCTGTGCAAAACTTTACACTGTGCACTGAGAACTGATCACTTCTTTGACCATCGAGATTGCACTTGTTTCAGAAGACACTCAACAGTTCTTCATACAAATGTTGCTACACATAATTCTGTTAGCCTCTTTACAATTAGGCTCTCAAAATTTAATCATAGCCTCATTAACTATGGAACTAGACACCTACAAAAGGATTCTTGAATTGATCAAGCACAGAAGAAGAACACTCAAAAATATCGGGTGCAACTTTTCTTCTATTCAGAAAACTTTTACATCTCGATGAGAGAGAGTTATTCCTCACTTTCTCATGTGTCTAATTACCATTTTAACTCCTAATTCATTTCATCTCATGTTCTCTCATATTTGCCCCAACATTTTACTTGTATATATAGGCATATATGTACAAACTCATGATTATACAAAAGGAATAAGTGAGCTTACTACAAAGTAATGTACATATGTATAAAAATCTTCCTCTTCTAAACATGCACTATCTTCAAGCTTCATAAACCAATCTTTTCTTCATTCTTTTTCTTCAATTCTTTATCCAAAACGTCAATTGGTGGTTGACTTGCACCAACAATAGTGATGCAAATGCCCCAAATTAGACATCTCAAATGAGGCATGTAAAATCAGCAATATGCCTCTCATGAGGACCAGTGAGCAGCATGTCATCAGCATAAACCACAATGATCAAAAGTACATGATTAGCACGCTTAATATATAAGGTGCTTTCAGTTCTACTGTTCTCAAAACCATGTGCAATCAGATAGGCATGTATCTTTTCATACCATGCACGTGGTGCTTGCTTTAAGCCATATATAATGCCTTCTTTAACCTGCACACTTGGTTCTCATGCCCTTTTTGCACAAAGCCATGGGGCTAAAAAACATACACTTCTTCAGGCAATTCGCCATTCAGAAATGCTATTTGATCTGTAAATGATTTGGCATGTGCAGTAAATGATTCTCAGGCTATGTCAGATGCAAAGCTTTGGCATGCATGCTTTGGACATCTCAATTTTGCTAGTTTGCTACGCCTACAGAAATCTGAAATGGTGTCCTCTTTGCCCAAACTTGAGGCACCTGGAAAACATGTTTGTGAAGCCTGTATTTTGGGCAAAATGCAGCGTTCGTCTTTTCCAAAAGATGGTTTAGTTTGGGCTACTCAAAAATTGCAGCTTGTACATAGTGATGTCTGTGGTCCTATGCAGACACCTTCTATTGGGAATTATCTTTACTTCCTGAATTTCATCGATGATTTCTCCAGGCATGCATGGGTATATCCACTGAAGTCAAAGTCCGAAGTGTTCATGTGCTTCAAAGAGTTTTTGGTTTTGGCTGAAAATCTGTCAGCATGTAAACTGGGCACCCTCCATTCTGATCGAGGGGGGGAATATATGTCTCCTGATTTTAATGCATTTTTGGCTGAACGTGGGATAAAACACCAATGTACACTGCCGTACACACCTCAATAGAATGGAGTTGCTGAACGAAAGAACAGGTCACTCATGGAGATGGCAAGGTGTATGGTCAAGAGTCAGGCTTTACCACATAGTTTCTCGCTTGAGGTTGTCATGTGTGCAAGATATGTACTGAACAGGTGTCCCACTAAAGCGCTGCAGTCTATCACTCCATATGAGGTTTGGCATGACCGCAAGCCATCTGCTGCTCATCTACGTGTTTTTGGTTGTTTGGCATATGCATTAGTGCCTGAACAACATCGCAAAAAATTGGATGATAAAGCAGTAAAATGTATTTTTGTTGGATAGAGTTCTGAAAGTAAAGGCTATCGTCTCTATCATCCACAGACTAAACGCATTCTGGTTAGATGTGATGTGGTATTTATGGAAGATGTTATTCAACCATTGCTTTCATGTACTAAGGAGACATCTGTTAGCTCCAAAGACATGTATGATACTTTGCTGCCTCTTTTTACAGGTGGATAGTCTAGTGCTGCTCCTAATGAGGCAACTTCTCAGCCGTTGCAGGTTTCATGTGATGATGCAGATAATTCCATTTTTGATGCAGATGTACATGATGCACTTATTGATGAGAGAGCTGATATTGAGCAGGCAAGAACTATGCCAAAATGGCTGGTGCAGACCTTACGTGATAGCAAATTAGATGCACCTCTGTCATATCATACTCATTCAAGCTCTCATAGTGCCTGTTTTGCATCAGATTGCTATGCTATGGCTGCATCTAGCCTCTATGATGAGAATGAGCCTGTTTCGTTTGATGAAGCACAAAATTCAGAAAATTGGATGGCTGCTATGCAATCTGAATATGATGCTATAATGAAGAATGGTACTTGGTCTTTATGTGACTTGCCTCCTGGCAAGAAGGCCATTCGCACTAAGTGGGTATACAAGCTGAAGCGTAAACCGGATGGTAAAGTTGATAGGTATAAGGCTAGGCTTGTTGCAAAGGGTTATGCACATGAAAGAGGCAATGATTTTGATGAGACCTTTGCACCTACATGTCGTATGACTACTGTTCGGAGCATCTGTGCACTTGCAGCTCATCATGGTTGGAATGTACATCAGTTGGACATTAAAACAGCATTTGTGAATGGTGACTTGCATGAAGAAGTGTATGTTTTTCAGCCCCATGGCTTTGTGCAGAAAGGGCATGAAAACCAGGTGTGCAGGTTAAAGAAGGCATTATATGGTTTAAAGCAAGCACCACATGCTTGGTATGAGAAGATACATGCCTATCCGGTTGCACATGGTTTTGAAAATAGTCCAACTGAAAGCACCTTATATGTTGAGCGTGCTATTGATGTGCTTCTGATCATTGTTGTCTATGTTGATGACATGCTGCTCACTGGTCCTATTGAGAAGCATATTGTTGATTTTAAGGCTGATTTGCATGCCTCATTTGAGATGTTTGATTTGGGGCATTTGCATCACTATTTGGGCATTGAATTTATGCAAGTTGATGGTGGAATGGCTTTGTCAAACGAAATATATTGACACATTATTGCATCATTTTGGCCTTGAAGACTGTAAGCCTATTGCCACTCCTATGGAGACAGGTTTACGATTGAGTCTTCATGATGCTGGAGATGCATTTGATGTTGTTCTCTATCAACATGCAATTGGATGCTTGATTTACTTATGCATTAGTGGGCCAGATATTCAGTTTGTTGTCTCACAGATGAGCAGGTTTATGCATTGGCCAGGAGTCAAGCATTGGTAGGCAGTTAAGTGCATCTTTCACTATTTGAGTGGTACTCGGCTACTTGGGTTGTTTTATCCCAAGGGGGGATCACTACCGCCAGATTTTCATGCTTTTTCTGACTCTGATTGGGCTAGTTGCTATGACACTCATGTGTCCACTAGTGGCTTTTGCTTCATGCTTGGTAGCTCATGTATATCTTGGTTGAGCAAGAAGCAGCCTACTATGGCCACTTCCAGTTGTGAGGCTAGATATAGGGCAGCTTTCACAGCAACTGTTGAGTGTGTGTGGCTTAGATGCCTTATGGCTGATTTGAGTGTTGGTCAGACTTCTGCCACCACCATCTTCACTGACAGTCAGAGCGCATTGGTAGTTGCAAGGAACCCCGTGTTCCATGCTCGCACTAAGCACATTGAGGTGCATTATCACTAAGTCAGGGAGAGGTTCTCTATTGGGGAGATCAGCTTGGCATATGTGCCTATGCAAGAGAACATTGCAGACCTTTTCATGAAGGCTCTGCCTAGGGAGAAGTTTGAAGCTTTCCACAAAGCTTTGGGCTTACTTCCTTTTGTGGAGTGATTTCCACATAGCTTGGCACTTCCTTATACATGAGTGCCAGCTCCTTGTTCACCGCATCACTCCTAGGGGGGATTTGTTGATATATTTAGGTAGTGATGTGTGTGAACACACTAGGACTGTCGGGGCACTTTTTTTTTCTCTTTAGGAGGTTTTTTTTCCCCCGGCTTATATATACGCCTATTGCCCTAATGGGCTACTTATCTTTGTACATTCTCTAGTAATACATTCAATATTGTGTGTTGTGCTCCAAGCTTCTTCTTCTTCCCTGTGGTGTTTGCGTGCTTCCGCAGACGTCTAACTCCAACAGAGTATAGTCTTGCTACGATTAGTTAGCCATTGAGTACAACTTACATGAGAAAGCTCATATTAAGGAAATTTTAGTTCGTGCTTTGATTGAGACTCTGCTAAAGCATAATTCTAGAACTATTTTCACATGATTGGATCACTCATTTCCAATTTTTCCAGAGTTCCTCGAACACTATGTACCATGTCCATTCGGTGGGAGGTAGAGTTGATAATACTCATACTTATACGATCTTTCTCATTTTTCTTTTTTTCTTTTTCTCCTGTCTTCCTTTTTTCATAGTAACCATATTCGCCTTCAATGGGGGTTTTATTGTTGGTCCCCGTGCGAAATGCTAGATAGCTTCCATTAAGATTTCTATTTTATGCATGATTAAATAAATAAGTGTTCTAGAGTCACTCACATAATATAGTTAGATTGTTGATTCCAAAAAAAAACATTAACATTTATCTGTAAGTTCTAGGCTATTTATCCTACATCTGTAGATCTGCAAAATCCCACTATAGGTTGTCTGTTGTATAACCATGGGTCAAAGCGGCAAAAGACATGGCCTTTGAGGGTCCAAAGCCACTCACAGAACCCTTGAGGTTTATTAAGAAACCCTTGGGAAAGTGTCTCCATTATTATGGTTTGAACCCTTGAACTATTTGGATTTATGTACTCCCAATTGAAGGGTCTTGACTGTTAGGATGGATATTTAAGGGTATGGTATTTAATCCTTAGGGAGACCTCGCAAGCCTTGAGACTTGTATGTAGAAGCTTGGGAGATATCCTTTTAGAATCCATGTGATTCCATGTGATTTCCAAGGTTAGAAGGCCTTGGATTAGCATCCATGTGGAGGGGAGACTTCTCAAGATCTCCTCACTTTTTTTGCCTTGGTATTGAGATATATATAATTGGTGGAGTTGGTTGGGTGGATAGACACATATCTTACCCCTTATGGGTATAGTCTTGTTAGAATATGATTGTATTGACCTTGCTAGATGGATAGACTTGCTTAGATTAGTTGTTGTATAGCATTTGTTAGTAGGGCAGGTTTTGTAGATCCATGGTCGACAAAGCACTTGTTTTCTTTTTCAATTCCATGGTCAACAAGCTCTTCAGAAGGAGGGTGTAATAAATCTCTAAGAGTTCTTAGAGTAGGATCCACGAAACGAGCATATGAGTCTTCAAGTAAGTCAAAGATATTAATCTTTGGAAGACTTGTTCATAGCCATGGTCGATGGATTGTTTCTTAAGGCTTAATGCTTTCCATGGAAATAGCTAGGCTTTGGAAAAGGAATAGTTTTTATTCATAATCGCATCAAGTTCTTCTATTGTGACACCAAATTCTTCCTAAGAACTTCCTTCAACTAGATCCGTAGAGAACACATGAAATAACTCATAGAAAAGCATTTAATTATGTTTGTTTCCTCTAAAGCTCTATAATTGACTTTAGGACATAAGCAAGGATGGCTTTCATGTTTTGAACTTACGAAGAGAGAAATTCACTCTTCAATGGTATCGTTATATGAGAACACAGTTCAAACTACTAAAGTAGTCTAAAAATGGCATAACAATTTTCTTCTTTGGAAACTCTACAATTGATGAAGTGTATCGATGCATTCATTCTCCAATCACATGCAGTTCAATATTCACGTTTTCTTGAACCATCGTTTTCTCTCTATATCTCTCTGCATACATAAAATACACATGTATGTATTAGTGCAATGAGGTTTTCTTTGTTTAGTGCCGAATTTCGTAGTCCTCAATTTGGAGTGATGTTTTGTTCCATCATTCGATTCCAACATAGACAGAAAGGATAGCGTGTCATATGCTATATAGCCATCTCTTCATAGACGCAAATACATGAACTTTTGATTCTTTATCACTCATTTCCTTTATCATTTCCTAGTTTTATTTTTTATGTTTTATTTTGTACTGCGATTGAGCGCATTACTATTTGATCATTTTCTTCTTCCGTTTTTAGGCAAAGACATGCAAATAAGAACAATCATATGGAAAGCAAGAAAAGTTTCAAAATGGAAAACAAACATCTTCATTTACTTTTCACATTTCTACAAAACAGGTAACAATCACATAAGTTAACAACTCCTCAAAACTGTAATTGCTTTGCATAATGATTCATTTGAAGTGGATTACTGAGTGTAAATATCTCGACAATGTTACTGTCCTTTCTTATGCATTTGCTGCCCAAACTTATCGTCAAGGACATTCAATGCACACAATACTCAGTACTATCATAATTTGCAGAATTCATTCCATAAATATAGTAATAATGATTTGTTCAGTAACAGAAACTTAACAGAAACTAAGCTTTCCTCATAGCTAGATTCCATCCTTTCACAACCCTCTGTAGAATGTAGCAAAGGAATGAAGTTCTTCTGTATCCCCTTCAAACTACTTCTGAAAGAAGCTATAACTCCCGCAATTCAGAATTCTTACTAGGCTCCTCTTAAAATGCCTATGCCTAAGATAGCAAAGATTCTCTCTAAAATTGGAGGATACTGTGAAAGAGAAGAGGGTTATACCATGCTTTCAATTCACTATGAAGTCCTTTTATTTTCATTCCTTCCTTATGCACATAGTTCAAAAATACAATGCATCCTCAATAATTGATGCCCTTCTCGATGTCTCTTGACAGCCTGTTCTCTCCCTTTGCCTGTGTTATATCTTTCTTAGTCTGCCATGCGCCTTCCCTTCTTGCATGCGACCAGCTTACCACACACGTTCCTCTTTCCCTTTTTGTCTAACAAAGAATACTATATATACAAATTACACATACATAGTTATTGTCATATGTTCACAATAGGTTAGCGTAATCATATAACACAATGCACACATAAAAACATTTATACATTAGACACACACATGCACAGACATCAGACATGCATACACATACATATATTCACATGTACATATAATGCATGTTCATATGCACAAACATATATGCATAAGCAATGCATATACACACATCACATAATACACATACATACATATGCTTACATTTGCACATGCATTCGCACACACATGAAACCACTGAGATATGCATACATATCATTACGCTCGTATTTACATTCTCTAACATTCTTCGCAAGAACATGAATCTTGAGTCAAACAAACAAATAAATGATAATCAATGAATATGAAAATACCTTTCAATGTGCAATAAAAGATATATTCACTTGGCTAACATTAATCTTTGTCAAATGTTGCTCAAAGTTATCCTCTATTCTTTATACTTCTTTCCTTTCTTTCCAATTCAACCACATATCAATATGCAATAAATAATCTTTTATGGATTGAGATCATCGAGCATGAACAAGTCGTTATCATCCATATTCTCAATTGTCTAATGATTTCTCATTCTACATGCAAGAGTTACATTTTCATTCAATTCAATTGTATTATGCTTACCTTCAATCGGAGCTGTAAGTACATTTAATTGCATTGCGGGCATGAGTTTAAGATCTCGACCACACCACGAGAGAGTCACTTTAGGCCTCTCTATTTTCTCATTAATTTCTCTTACATCACAACGTTTGGGGAGCTCACCACATACGCAGCGAGAACACCCACTAGCAGTGACCAACAACTGACTCTACCATGATTTAGTAATATTCCGATTTGACAGAGCACGCGAATGCATCTACTATCACCCATATACCTACATACGAAGCCCATGACAACGAGGAACTCACACCTTCTACCCATTGCTAAGATTAATTGTGTTCTTGAGCACTTAATCAAGAGAAAGACACCATGTTGTACATGATATATGGGAATTGTGAACATGTTGTTGGATCGATTTCTTCACTCCCACTTATATTCAAAAAAATAAAAATCTTCTTAAAAATTGGTGATCTATAAACCTCTCAAAATGTGTTCCATATGATTTTTTGATTTGAATGATCTCTTTCTTTAGTACTTGCAAGCAAAGGAAAAGAGGAAGATGTGCTATAAACAAAACATGAAGAGATGATAAGTAATGAGTATAATTATGTACATGGATTAAGGGTATCTACTATATGAGTTTATGTTATGAACTTGTTTATGATGAGAAAAGAAGGCCATAGATGTTAGACATATATATGTGAAGATGAAGTCCATGTACATGATCATAAAGCCTCCATGATCATATATGTTGTCCATGACAAACCTTCATGTAAGCATTTTATTGCTATGAAGATAGCCTACTACCTATGTCCATTTGAACCCTCCAGTTTTTCTCCATTTGAAACCTCCATTCATAACCCTCAATATATGTATGAGATTACCCTAAGTGCCTATATGTGTAAGCATTAATCGTAAGTGTTATGTCTAAATGTCCATATGTATGTTTTTGTGAATGTTTTTATGCATTTATGTGGGTCAATATGTATTTGCATGTAAATGTGTCTAACTATATAAGTGTGTGTATGTGTATACCATATGAATGTGGATGTGTTTATAATTTTGTATGTGTGTGCGCATATGTGATTTTGAATGCACATTTGAGGGAGTGTATATCTGATATGTATGTGATATTAATGATATATATACATGTGTGTGTGCTTATGTCTAGGTATGAATTTATGAATCAAAAGAATAAGAAAACAAAATCATTAATTATAAGTTAAAAAAAAACATTATTTATAAGTAAATACGTAAGTGCACATAAGTTACGTGTGTGTGTCTAACTCTATGTATTTGTGTGATTAATTAAGTGTGATTCTATCTGTATGTGATTGTGTATATGTATATGTATGTGTTTTTGTATCTACTTATGTATATGTGTTGTATGGTTACATGTATATTAATGTATTTGAACATATATAATTATTAACAATTAAATATATATATATATAATAGAAAGGAAAATTTAAATAATTGTAAAATAAAAAAAAATAAATAACAAAACAAAGAAACCTAAATAATATAAACTAGAAAAATGAGAATATGTGTATATATCTAAGAGTGTGTGTATGTATAGTTGTGTGTTAGTATGTTGTGTGTGCATGTGAGTGAGTTAAGTGTATCAAGTGTCTTGCGTGCATGGCATAGGTGTGAATTTGTGTGATGTGCATGGAATGTGGTTGTGTGATGTGTGAGTGAACTAGTGCAGTAATGTGTGTGCTTGCACCTATGAAATGGATGTATATAGGGAAGTGATCTCATGTGTATTTTTCCTAATGTTTCTTTGCAGGTATATGCTCTGACTTCTACGAGAGAGAGAGAGAGAGAAGTTAAGTGCAAGACTTATGTTGGATGCTAGGATAGATCACACATAGACGATCTGGTGGCAATAGACTATGAGGCAATGTGGAAAGAGAAAGGGGGAGAGAGAGAGAGAGAGAGAGAGAGAGAGAGAGAGAGGCAAACATAGATGGGCCAAGAACTATAGATTTGGAGAAACAAAAAGAGATCAGTTCGGGTGTGCTGTGATGAAAATCCAATGGAAGATGATAGTATAGAAATAGAGGAAAAGAGATCAAGTAGAGAGAGAGGGGTAGATGGCGATGTTTGTACACATGTTCAGAGAGAGGAAGATGGTAGTGTTGCTATGCATGATCAGATAGAGGGAGATGGTAGTAGTGATGCACCTGTTCAAAAAGAGAGAGATGGTGTTGATTCTTGTTTCAAGGCTTTGCAAGTATGATGAGAAAGAGAGAGGGAGAGACAGAGAGAGAGAGAGAGAGGTTAAATACTAGTGTAGACACATGAACAAAGAGCGTGTTTTGGTGGTGGTAGACTTTGTGGAGATATATATAGAGAGAGAGATCTTATTGTCATAGTTCTTAGAGAGAGAAAGTAAGAGAGAGAGAATTGGAAGCATAGAGAATGATCGGGTATAGAGATTAGAGAAATATGAGACACTAAGAGAGAGTGAGAGAGAAAGAGAGAGAGATATAGTAGTTCCACGCATTGTTTTTCCTACATCTTAACCTATATGAGAGAGAGAGAGATAGTAGTTTCATGCATTGTTTTTCCTGCATCTTAACTTGTACGAGAGAGAGAGAGAGAGAGAGAGAGAAATGTCAAAAGAGAGAGATACAAAGAGAAAAAAAAGATAGGAAAGAAGTTGTTAGAAATAGACTTGAATGATGTGTGTGTGTGACTCTCCTCCCATCCATATATACCCTCTTGTACTCTAAAAATAGAAATGATGTACTCTAAGAATAGCAACGATCTGGAATAGTCTAGTGTGAACATGTGGCCACCATGCAACACTTATTCCCATTACTACCCAAGTACTTCCCATTACTACCAACATACCTTAGGGTATCCCCCGAGCTTCAGACCTTGGCTAGCTGGCCCTTGTCCTTCACACACATGGACTGATCCCTGTGGATCAAACAGACGGATCCCTGTAGATCAAACAGACTGATTCCTGTGGATCAAACAGATTGATCCCTATGGACCAATGATCCCTATGGAACAATGATCCCTGTGGATCAAATAGGCTGATCCTTGTGGATCAAATGGACGGATCCATGTAGATCAATGTCTGACACTCTCTCCCACTTCTAAAGATCATTGTCCTCAATGATCAATGAGGAAAAGTACTTGTGAACTAGAGCTTCTGATTCCCAAGTAGAGTTAGTAAGTGGTGATCCTCTCCAGGCAACTATATATTTCTAGATGACACGATTCCTCAATCACTTCTGCCTTTGATCTAGTATCCTATCTAGAGAATGATCCATGCTATTACTCTCCTACAAAGAAACAATACCTTCTATTAGATTAACCTCCTTGGAAATATACTGCTAAAGTTTACTAACATGAAACACTCGATGAACTTTGCAATCTGAAGGAAGCTCTAATTGGTATGCAACTTCACTTAACTTTTTAACTATCTTCCAAGGTCCACAAAACCTTGGTGATAGCTTACTACACTTCCCTCTAGAGAGTGAAATAGATCTAGCTAGTACCTAAAGAAAGACTCTGTCTCCCTCCTCAAAGGATCTAGGAGATATCTTCCTATCAACATACTCTTTAGCCCTATCAGCGGCTTGCTACATCTTGGCTTTAGCTATTTCTAAATTTTCTTGGACGTTCACTAAGAACTCCGAAGCACTAGGACATTTTTGTGCATGCCTATGGTATTGGGAGCATTAGGATTCATGCCATAGTTCGTCTCAAAAGGAGACATACCTGTCACCTTGTGAGGCCTATTGTTATAAGAAAACTTGACTAGCGGTAAATAACTATCCCAATGTATCTGTCTCTCAGACACATATGCCCTCAACATGTCCTCTAAAATCTAGTTGACCCTCTCTGTCTAACCATCTATTTGAGGATGATCACCACTAGTCATGTTTAATGACACCTTCAGTTTGTCAAATACAAATTTCTAGATGTGTTCCTATAAATATGACATCCCTATCTCAAACTATGGATGTCGATAACCCATGCAATCTGAAGGCATGATGGATAAACAACTCTGATACTTATGGAGTTTCTATCGTTTCTTGCAAGGGTATGAAATGAGCCATCTTGCTCAATCTGTCTACCACAACTAGGGTAGTATCCTACTTCTTTTGGGTCCATGGTAACCCGACTATGAAGTCCACGGATACACTATCCCACTTATGATTTGGAATCTGTAAAGGATGCAAAAGACCTGGTGTCTTTATCCTTTCTACTTTGTTGAATTGACACATAAAGCATTGTTGAACATAATTGTGGACATCTCTGGCTACCTAGGTCACCAAATTGTTCTTCTAACAAGCTATATTATCTTCTCAACACCTGGATGTCCTCCACAAGTCACATCATGGTTATCATGCATGAGTTTTCTTCTCAAGTCCCGGGAATCTAGTATGCAAACCTTTTTTTGTTGTGTGCTTCCTTTATCTCTTGAAGCAATGAACTTTCTAGAGCTGCAAAGTGCATTTGATACATTATCCATGGTTATGCATCAACAATTATATTCTCTTTGCTCTTCTATATAGGATTTCCATGTGAAACTTCTACATGAGCTTAGCCCGATGAGCTTGTCTGCCTCAAAGATCTGGCTGACTATAAAAAATACTTAATTGTATGGTGATATGTGTATACCTTAAAGTGTGCACTATCAAGATAGTATCTCTAGACTTTAAGGTATACACATATCACCATACAATTAAGTATTTTTTATAGTCAGCCAGATCTTCGAGGCAGACAAGCTCATCGGGCTAAGCTCATGTAGAAGTTTCATGCATTGGCCAATTGTGTTGTGCACTAGTCAAATTATTGCTTTCAAAAACTATTGGCCTGCCATCTTGGCTAAAAACTATCCCTATGGCTATGCCACTAGCATTTGTCTCTAACTCAAAGGGTTTCCGTGGATCTACAACTTTGAGTATAGAAGCCTCTGAAACAACTTGTTTTAGAGTATCAAAATTGTCTTACTACTCTTGCTTCCATGCAAATGGAACTTTCCCTTGAAGCATGTTTGTCATAGTCGCTACTATCAATGAATAAGAAGAGATGAATTTCTTATAGGATCCGAAAAGTCCTAGAAATGACCATAATTGTCCCTGATCCTGAGGAGTAGGCCAAATAATATAGCTGAAACCTTCTTGGGATCCATTTGAACCCCATCGGTAGATACTCTATCCTCGGAAGAAAAAACTGAGTCTTCTCTAGATTAACTAAGTCATATTCTGATCTCTTACTCTAATCTAATGGTATCCACTTGTAAAATCTATTTTACTAAATACAATGGCTCCACCTAGAATGTCTAAAACATCATCAATTTTGAGCATAGAATATCTGTGTCACTACAACAGATCGATGGTATACCGAGGTTTTTACCGAGGAAAATGAACGCGGCTTTATTTGCCGCGGCGTCGGTGTAAAGGTCGGTATGCGCGTCGGTACCAAAACATCGGTATAAGCATCAGTATATGCGTCGGTATAAACGTCGGTATATGCACCGGTATATGTGTCGGTAATACCGGCACCCATACTGAGGCCTCTATTGGGTGTTCCGTCGCGTATACCGTCGCCTGCTGGGTGTACCGAAGCTTATTCCGATGACATTACTGGGAGTACCGTCGCGTATACCGACGACCATACCTACAAAATTTTTTTTTGGGCAGAGTGTGTTGTCTTTTGCTACAGCAACATTACCATAATGTTGCTTAACAAAAGACAATACACTCTGCCCAAAAAAAACCGAGTACATGTGATGTGTACTCTAATGTCAACCGAAATATGATTTCATGAAACAGAGTATTATTGGACACAAAAGAGATAATCAGAATGAACCATGAACCATGTACAAAAGAAGTTATATATTTCAATAATGAAGCATGTACAAGAGTGTGGCAAACCACTGTCATATATGACACTTTTACAAAATGTGGCAAAGCAATGCATTGCCATATGAAAATCAAATACAAAATTTTGGTGTTCTAGTGCCATAGACATGCAAAGAACGTTCCATATCAACAGTCCTGCAACAAAGAACATTAATGGAATGAGATAAATTCACATGAAAATTACAAACAACAAGTAAAAACCAAGTTTTTAAATTAATTACCTCATCGCAAATGCTCCCATGAAACAACCGCACCGCGTACCTCCAAGTCCTCCAATAGTGCAATCAACCCATGACGATATCCGTAAGACTCCTCCGTTCGTGTTGGAGGACGACCCATTGCCAGCTCTTGAAACAAATATACAAAAGATTAGAGGAACATACATGATAAATTTGACACAAATAAATTCAATAAATGAAATGTTACTTACAAACTCATGACGCATCATGTCATATCCGCCGCTGCCCAAATGTGATGGCCCAACCGTATCTAAACGTGTGGCTGCGGCATCTCGCTGTTGGCGATATCGATCAAGAGTCTGCTGCTGCTCGTCACGAATCACGTCCCACTCCTCAACATCTAACCATACAGGCTTTGGTAAGCCTGCCCTGAAAGCATCACGAGCCTCGGATCGTCGATGGGACATAACCTCACGTGCAGTGTGCAGAATCCACTCTGAACTGACAAGAGACTGTCCATCGGCTGGTCGGAACTCTTGATAAATCATCTCTGTGATATAATTCTTCCGATATTTATCTTGTTCACTCCATTTCAGCATGGATAGAGTGTCCAAACTAGATGGAGCAAAGCTATTGTATGCGTGCACGCATTGCTTTGCCAGCCGCATCCATCACCGGAGCTCCATCTCGGATACTATACACCTTGGAGTCATCATGGTCATGAGCACCCCAAGGTGTACGTGGTGTACTACGTGGCGTACCTACATCTGAGATACTCGTCCTAGGAGTAGAAGTAGGCGGCACAACGTCCCTCGCACTGCCTCCACAACAGCCGCCTCGTCCGCCTCCAGACCTACCTGTAGATCCACTCCTAGAACCTCCTCCTCCAGAGTGTGACCTCGATCTACGAGACAGACCAGAACCTGTATCGCGCTGAGGTGTCAAACGCACATGTCTACTAGTAGACCCAATAGGAGATGGCTGAAAAGATGGTCGTGGTGGAGTCACAAAGCTAGGAGACATACCTCCTATGGGAGTAGCACCACCCGCAGGAGTGACACCGGCGGGAGTGACACCGGCAGGAGTGAGGCCAGCAGGAGTGAGGCCGCCAGGAGTGAGGCCGGGAGGAATGCTACCTCGAGCGATCCAATACTGTGATGCAGCAGCCATATACGCGGGAGGAGTGCTACCTCGAGCGATCTAATACTGTGATGAAGCAGCCTAAACCCTAAAACCCTAATCTTAAATATCTAGACCTAAAATATGTATATTTATGTATACATGTGTATATACATGTATATATATATTATATGTGTATGTGTATGTATGTGTAAATAGCCTAAAAACCCTAATCCTATTTCTATATAATTGATGTAAAAAAAAACTTCAAAATAAAAAATTTATATATTTAATTATATATATTTAATTAAAACACTAGCTTATGTGTGTGTATATATATGCATGTGTGTATGTATGTGTGTGTGTGTGAATGTATGCATGTGTGTATATGTGTATGTGTGTCTATGTATGCATGTGTGAGTATATGAGTATGTATATACATATGTGTGTGTATGTATGCATGTGTGTACATGTGTGTGTGTATGTATACATGCATGTGTGTATATGTGTGTATGTATGCATGTGTGTGTATGTATGCATGTGTACATGTGTGTGTATATGTATGCATGTGTGTACATGTGTTTATATGTGTATGTGTGTGTATGTATGCATGCATGTGTGTGTATGTGTATGTGTGTGTATGTATGCATGCATGTGTGTATATGTGTGTATGTATGTGTGTATACATATGTGTATATGTGTGTGTGTATGTATGTGTGTATGCATGTGTGTGTGTATGTATGTGTGTATGCATGTGTGTGTGTATGTATGCATGTGTGTATGTATGCATGTGTGTATGTATGCATGTCTGTATGTATGTGTGTGTATGTATGCATGCATGTGTGTATATGTGTGTATATATGTGTGTGTGTATGTATGTGTGTATATGTGTGTGTATGTGTATGTATGCATGTGTATATATGTGTGTGTATGTATGTGTGTATGCATGTGTGTGTATATATGCATGTGTGTAAATTTGTATGTGTGTGTATGCATGCATGTGTGTATATGTGTGTGTATGTAAGCATGCATGTGTGTATAGGTGTGTGTATGTAAGCATGCATGTGTGTACATGTATGTGTGTATGTATGCATGTGTAAATGTGTGTGTATGTGTGTGTGTATGTATGCTCTATTTTCCTATCTCTATCTTGATCGTTTCTTTCATTATTCTTTATCTCTCACTCTCTCTCACTCTCTCTCTCTCTCTCTCCCTCTCTCTCTCTCTCTCTTTCTCTCTCTCTCTCTCTCTCTCTCTCTCTCTCTCTCTTTCTCTCTCTCCTTCTCTCTCTCTCTCTCTCTCTCTCTCTCTCTCTCTCTCTCTCTCTCTCTCTCTCTCTCTCTCTCTCTCTCTCTCTCCCCTCTCTTTCTCTCTCTCCTTCTCTCTCTATCAATAGAGAATAAAACAATCACTTACAAGTATGTCCCTCTTTTGGATTGTTGTCATCAAAGCGTAATGTATGTCGCCTATCGTCCAATTCCAAACAATCAATGCCAAAGAACTTCTGCAAAATCGAAGAAAAGAGAAATTATAAAACCTAAAGCATAGAGAAACACAAATGCTAACAGTACGTGCAGCACTTACCAAGATGTGAGATCTAAGCCGAGAGAGAGTGCGTGTGTAGAGAGAGAGAGAGATCTGTGTGTGTGTGCGCACAAGACAATGCAGGTCGCAATTTGGTTCGCGCACGCAAGTTCAACAGAAGACCAACAATACTCAAACACGCACAAAAATGTGAAGTTTTGCTCTCGGGTTCGCGGTATGTTTAAAACTCGGCCTCCGTATACACGTCGGTATGGGCATACGTATGCGCGTTGGTAACTTCTAGTAAATTACCGATGCTTATACTGACGCCCATACCAACGCATATACCGATGCCCATACCGACACATATACCAAGGGTTGCGGGCCACACCGACGATCCGTTTAAAACGGTCATACCTACAGTCACTTGACCATCGGTATCTCTAAGTGACATTTTCCAACGCCCATACGGACGTTGAGCGTGACCGTCGGTATATACAGCGTCGGTATGCCCCTCATATGTTGTAGTGTGTCTAATAGTAATCTTATTGAGTGCTTGGTGATCGATGCACATCCTATAAGATCCATCTTTCTTCTTCACTAGAAGAACTGATGTTGCAAAAGGGTCTAATTTGACCTTTTCCGTAATTCTTTCAGAAACAACTCTTGAATTCTACTTTCACTTTCACAAAAAGTACTAAAGCATTCCAACTAAGGTCTCCATGTCTGCATGAATCCATCATACTATAGGATGAATGCATAAAATATAGAAAACAAATAAAGTTACAATCAATTTAAACCAACTTGGTAGCATTTACTAATTGTGTCTCTTGGAGATCGGGTTCTCCACGGATTAGTAGTGACCTCCCCTCATTCTCAAACTTGATCACTTTACTTGGTCAGAATTTATGATGTACTAACTTATTTGCTTCTTGATCGTGCATTGTTGTATAATCACTCCCTATTGGAGACAGCCTTGCCTTGTCTAATAAATGCAAACCATGCCTTGCTATATAACCTTATCTGACTCCCTCCTAGTGACTTAGACTATAGCCTTGCCTTATTTACTCTTTGCAAACCTTGCCTTTCTGTATATCTTGGCCACTCTTGAGTATTTGACCCACATACTTGCCTTGTTTGCTCTCTGCAAACCTTGCATTGTTGTGTATCTTGGCCACTCTAGAGTTCTTGGCCTACAGACTTGCCTTGCTTGCTTAATGAAAATGAGTCCACCTAGGATTGGTATTCTTTATTCTTAGGTAGATAGATAGATGAAACTACCCCATCTGCTCGTATTAAACTGTTATAGAATCAAGATATAGTTCCTTCTATAAAACTAGTAACTCTAAAGTCTGTGTCTCAACATCCAGAGCTAGGAAGTCCTTACATGACTTTTCTTTTACTATTTCTAACTATGGCATTCTAATCAAACTTGATTTGCCCTCCCTTTTTTTAATCAATAAATCGTATAAGCTTGTGGATATCTAGTAGATATCAATATTTGAAAAAAAAAATTCAATGATAAGCCCAAGGGTAGTCTTGTGACAAGGGCTAGTTTTACCAAGGTCTCATGAGTTACAAACTAATAGGTAAGAGGGCTCAAGGTAGTTTGAGAACTTTAAGAACACCTACAAGTTAAGGATGCTTATAAATTAAGTATCCAGTTCGTAGTGCACATTTCTATGTGTATAGAGAAAAGAAGTTTATTTCACATTGATCCACATGGATCAGTCCATTTGATCCATAGGGATCAAGTGGGCTGATCCATGTGGATCAATGTCTGACATAAGTAGTATATAAATGTGTGCTTTTTATTATTTATAAATGTACTTATATTTTTTTGTAATGTTTCTTTGGAGAACATTATGAACATTTACAAGATTGTACAAGCCTTTAGGAGATCTTTTGAATTATTACAAGGCTTTATCAGAATTATGAATCAATTACGAAGATTAAAGGAAATTGGAGTGAGTTTTCTGACATTGGGGCTACAGAAGCTACTGTTCTTATTCATCCATCTTTCCTATTTGGATGAATTTAGTTCATTGAGCTAGAAACTATTGATATCTTATTTTTGAGCATATTTGTTTATAGGAATTTACTTTCAGCATCACTACTTCTCTTTTAGATCATTTTAGCAATCGTTCCTTAATGGATGTAGATTGTTTCACTATATTGAATTCATCTTCTATAGAAGTTTTGCTTGATCTTATACGTCAATCTCAAAATAATCTTGTAAACTAGGACACTATTTACATTTTTCTTTCCACTTATTTGCTTCCTTTAGAACAAAATACGTATCAATTTTGCAACATTCATGTAGACTAGGAAACTATTGATTTTCTTATTTATATATATTTGCTTCCTATGGAACAAAGCTAAGCTTCTCCCACAGAAAACAAAAAGGAAATCTTCCTAAACTTACTTAAGTTACTTAATTCCTCTGCACTTGCATGTCTTAGTTCATTCATACATTAGCACATTCGCATACTCAATCACCTCAAATAGCTTTGAACTCACTTCCCACTTCCTGAAGGAGTTCACCAAACATCCCTCGTGTAGCCATAAAGAGACCCATAGAAAAGCCAGATCCAATCCACCTGCTAGTCTTGTTTTACGCCCCGAAAACAAGAATCCCTAAGCACGGGAAAAGGAGCTTTTAGGAGAAGCCTCTACTTTTTTCCCCCACTAACAAGAAGCAAAGTTTCATTTTGCATGGAGCACATCTAGTTTCATGTATCTAGGATTTGCTTATTGAAAAATATAAACATATTTTTTCACATTGCACTCTTTAGCCTTTGCATGAGATCAGAAAAGATGAGGTAATAGTATTTCAAGTTCCATCAATTCATGCATGCACAAATAAAAAGAATTGTTTTGTTGTTTGCATGTGAAACCATCTCACTTGCGTTAGGAAATTTGCCATTGTGAGCACATTAGTCCATAGTTTCACTACTCCTTTACTTGTTGATTCTCTACTTTTACCTCTACTACCATTTTGCAACTTTATACATAAACTTCAAATACATTGGGAAAAACTCCAAAGAACAAACAAGTTTACAAAATTAACATCATACAAAAAACAACATATTGAGATCCTAAGCTCTATGGTTAGGAAACAAGGCACCTTTGAGTGAGAAACAAGACATCCTAGAGTGATATTCGAGTAAGAATGGAGAAAAAAAGAGAAAAATTAACCCTAGGGAAAGGAACTCTAGTTTAAGAATAAGAAAAGAAGTGGAATTCCTTGAAAATATAGGCATCTATTTGAAAAGACTTGAGAATTTTTGAAAGAAGCTTTTTCTCTTAGCTAATCAATATAGTGAGATTTTGAGGCACTTTAAGGAACTTTTAGAACCGATCATATCAGATGTAGTACTTCATTCTAAAAGTCACCAACAAAGAAGAATGGAGGAGGTTTTTAGGACATGATTATAGAAAAAGATGGTTCATGTACAGTGCAAGAAACTTTTCAAGAGAAAGGGGAGTTCATCAAAATGAACATAATTGAGTACCTGGATGCATATTATGAATATGCCCAAATCCAATTGTTACCCAAAGACGTACTCATTCAATAGTTCGAAAGGGTAGTATTTGGATCAATTATAGATTCCATCCATGTTCATTCAACTAAAAAATGGGATGACTTGCAAAAAGAACTCCATAAAATTTTATTTCTCGAAGACTTAAATTAGCATATTAGAGAAGGATTTTTAAGATGGGTAAATTCCCCAAAGTTTAGTGTGTCTCTAGATCATCTACATGGATAGTTTATGCGAAGATTTGCTAAGTTGCTTGAAGCTGACAAAAATGCACTAAATATTGACTGTGTAATTCATTTCTTAAAAATCTCAAGGCTAGAAGATAGGATCGAGATAGAACAAAGGATTGAAGAGATTGGCAAACGATACAGTTTGACAGACAACTAGCAAAAAGTAAGAAGAGAAGTTGAGGCTATTGCTCAGATAAGGCAACATTAGTCTATACTATATGAAATGCAAGTTTTCTAATCAGTCGAGGGAGATACATACTACAAGGCATTCAAATATACATGTGAATGTGACTATAGCCACGACCAATGTTGCAGTCGCTCCTAAAACTCCTATGGAGTTTAAGCTTCAAATTCTACGCAAGCAGATGGAAAATGTAATGAGTAAGAAAGCATCTCTTTCCAATGAGGTTGTGAACTTAAATAATAAGGTTTTCTCCATAGGCTTGCATGATCCTGGAGCGAGTAGTAGTGGAGTTGGACATGCTAATGTGGCTCTGGCAATGCATCCTGTGATGCAACAATTCTCTCCTCCACCTGCTCAGCTAGTATTTGAGAGAAAAAGTGAAACTAATGAAAAACAAGGAATTGATGGCAAATGATGTGTTTGGTGCAATGGACAGGATTATGCTACCTATGTGTATGATGAATTCAGTCAAGCAAAAGAAAACCAACTTGTAATAGAAATAGACAAGGATTATGCAATTTTTGTACATGACTTCCTTTGGTTGTCAATTGGGGCTAACGAGGTATGAAAAAACTTTATGAAAATCTAACTATCACAAATGCATCTCCTAGCACTTCAGTAGCTAAGTTAGAACCATTAGAGGAACAAAGATTTCATTCAGTTGAGAGTCATCACCTATTCTATTGAAAAAGTGGTAAAGCTAGAGATGAGATTATGCAAAAAATTGCATGGAAATCACTTTTTTATCATTTTTCCATGTATTAACATTTAGCTAATCTTGAAGAAAAAAGGAAAGATGATGATATGCATGACAAAGTTGACGAGGGTGATCGACAAGTGTTTAGAAGATAGTCTAGATAAGAAGAAAAGAAGAAAACAAATGATGAAAGGAAGGTGCAATTTCAGGATACTACAGCCTTGACCAAGGAGGAAAGGAGAAAAAACACTTAATAAGAATAATAAATCACAAGATAATCAAACAAACAACCAAAAAAATGATTAAAAAAATCAAAGAATTGATAAAATCTTGGATGATGAAAACCAACAAGGAGAGGAGAAGATAAAAATGAAAGTGAGAAGGACTCCGAGAGCAATTATGATATCTGAGCTTGAAAAGAAAAATGACGTTAAGGTAATCATGAATGATATACTATTAAAAATTCAAGTAACAATGGCCCTTGAATAGTTGTTTTCCATAGGAAAACCTGAGTTCAAGTAGGCTAGTGAGGAGAAGACAATTTCTTCTTCCTCAAGATGAAGATATGCATGATGTAACTAATGAAACTCTTGCAATGAATGATGCAGTCACATTAAGTGATTCATTATATAGTGATAGTGATGAAGAGAAGGAGATTGAGACGGGACAAGTGAATAGAAATTTCCTTGGTCCAATTCTTCCCGATGATGAGATGAACAATGGAGAGAGACAATTTGATAAGCTTTTTTGGGCATGAGGAACCCCAAAAATTGAAATTCTGTTTGGAGCTTAAAAAAAGCATGTCTAGCTGTCACCTTGATTGATTCAGGATTAGAGATAAACGTGATATCTAAAAACAATTTTGATAAATTTATATGGCCTATTGACAACAACCATCCCTGGAGAATGAGAATAGCAAACAATGGATCTGGATCTTGCTAGGTCTGTGTGCGTATATTCGTATTATGATAGATGGAGTCTGTGAGGACCTCCATTTCTTTGTGCAATTGAAAAGAGAACCATTTCATTTGGTGCCATTCAATTGCAAAAACCATTGCATTTGTGTGCAAGGAGATTTTGACTGATGCCAATCAAAATGTCACTAAAGAAGATCTAGCCACAGCAAGGGAAAGAATTTAGAGAAAAAGTTTCCAACATTCCATGTTGTGGAGCAAATTGGCATGGCTCACTCTTCTATTCCACTAGATGCAATGGGAAGAGTAGAGGATTAAGGTATGCTTCAAGATGTAAGTATCTAATGACATTTATGATTGACTATGTTTGATATGTGTACAAGATATAAGTATCTAATGACTTTTATGATTGTCTATGTGCAAGAAGCAATTGAAGTCGATAAATTCACAGCAAGGAGTGGTGGTGACTGGGTTTCCCATGGTAGTGGCTCTTTCTTGGCAAAGTACATTGGAAAATTGTCAAAGGAAGATTTTGTAATAATTAGCAAGGACTTTCCCCTGAAGGACACTTCATGACTTGATGTCTAAAATCCTTGAGCAAACTTTTGTGCCTATCTACAATAATTCAAGGGACCAACTATGTAATTTTGTTTAGGAAGTCCTTTGCCCTTACTACCCTAGGAGTGAACTTTAGAGGAAAAATATTGGGTCAACTAAGAATAGCTTTGGTTCTTGGATTGATAGACCCCCATTTAATATCCCAATCAATTTTGACTTACCAATTGCCACTATCTTTTCAAAGAAGAAAGAATGTAGTGGAGAGGCTCAAGGCCAAGAACCAATTGTAAAAATTTATAATACCAATTATGCTTTTCTCAATTCCCATGTGCATTCAATTCTCTATTGTGTCTTTATGTTTTTGACAACGTCATATGTTTTGCATACTTGAATCAGTATTTCTTTTAGTGTCCGCTTTAAAATGATGTTTCCCAAAATGCTTGCAGTTGCCTAGGAATGCAAAAAAAGGTGTGCCATAGAAATGCAGGGACGGGCTGTACAAAACTTTTGTAGGGCCCATCCCTACGTTTCTGTGGCAGGCCTTTTTTGGCATTCCTAGGCCATCGCAAGCACTATGGGCACAATATTGAAAGTCTATGTAAATCAATTATAAGCTAAACTTAGGGAACAATGTGGAAGACTCTTCTGATATGCAATGATTACAGAATATCTAGAGTCCTATGGGTGCATATAAACATGCATCAATTTATAATTACATGTAAGTGTGCATCAAGCTTATTGCTCTATTGGACAAACAGTTTGCATGAATTGCACCTTAAATAAGGCATACCATATGCTCCAATGTGCATGCCATATGGTTTAATGACCTACAATAGCATAAAAAAGGCCTGCCATAGAAACGCGGGATTGGGCCCTGCAAAACTTTTGCAGGGTCCAATCTCGCCTTTCTATGGCAAGCCGTTTTTCAAGAGTCCAAGGTTGCGAACAAGGCAAGTCCATAGGCAAGTGGCCAAGAAGCGGAAAGGCAAGGTTCTAGAGACCAAGGTTGAGAGCAAGGGTTCAAGAGACCAAGGTTGCGAAAAAGATGGTTTAAGAGAATATGCAAGGTTGAGAACATCAATTCAAGGGGATATCAAGGATTGATCATTGAGGACAATGATCTCTATGTGTACTTTGCCATAGGGAGCGTCACATTTCGTGGCTCATATGATAAATGCTATGAATCTGGTCTTACACGACTTAATTCCAAAAATGATTATGCCTTTTATTGATAACATTCCAATAAAAGGTTGTGTGGAGAAGGAGAAAGATGCAGCTATTGATTCATTTTGATTGTAGGAAGTTTTTCTCTGAGCATATCTTTTATTATGAAAGAATCTTCCAAAGATTGGAAGAGGTTTGACTGACTTTCTCTTTAGAGAAATCCATTTTTGGTGTCGATGAAGTTTTGATCATTGGACATATGTGTGGAAATTATGATTGTAGGCCATATCTACAAAGTTGATGCCATTAATAGGATTTCAGAGGTGTATTGCAATATCAATGAAGTGAGAATTTTCTTAGGAGCTTGTGTGTTCTATTTAATTTGGACCCCTCACTTTGCTCATATTGTGAACCCATTATATGATTTATTAAGAAAGAAAAGAAAATCATCTAGACATAGAAGCATAGTAGAAAAATGAGAAAAGTGAAGCAATTTCTTATCAATGCTCCACTTTAAAAGGTATTGATTATTCGGTTGATAAACCTATAATCCTAATTGTTGATACTAATCCTATTGGTATAGGTTGGGTCATTGATTAGGATGATGAAGAGGGGTAGAAGTATGCAATTTTCTTTAATGCAAACATTTTATATGATACTCAAAGGAGCTATCCTCAGATTAAGCGAAAGTATTGGGGATTAGTCACTACTTTAAAATCAAATAAAGAGCATTTCATTGGTGCAAAAATGATTGTACAGACTGATTGTCTTCCGTTAATAGGTATGATTGCAAATTTCTCATCTCCTGATATTGGGATGTTGAGATGGATTGCATATATCAAGTTTATTAATCCAGCTTTTCTTCATATTACTGAAAAGCTCAATCTTGTTGCCGATATGCTTTCACGAACAAGGTTTGAGGATGATGATTCTCATAAAGCAATGAATAGAGGGATAAGCTTGATATGTTATGCTCCATGTATATTTACTTATGAGAAATTTAGAGAAGAGGATTATGAAGGGAAGGGAGAGACATTAGATATTATGTGAGTACTTTACATCCTTTCCAAAGCTGGTGTGCAAATTGATTCCGAAACATCAAAAAGAAGCCTTTCAACTTCTTCTAGAAGATGGATTTCTTTGGCATCCATAGAGCATTTTAGGATTGAGAAACCTTTAGATGCAAGTCATGAGAGCCTATGGGCAGGGCATAAGGGCTTTATTGTGGCATACGAAAAATTTCGAGAAAGCTATTGGTGGCCAAGGATGTACATAAATGTTAAGGAATTTATCACCACATGTGCCATGTCAAATTCATTTCTCGATCAAACACAGAGATCCCTTACACCCAACTTACCCACCTTGTATTTCATTATAAGTGGGTAGCTGATCTTGTTACTATGCCTAAAAGTATTGATGGTATGAGATATATTTTACTGGCACGTGAAGATTTGATAAATCATGTGAAAGATTGTGCACTTCAATCTAATACTACTTATAATGTATGTTTATTTGTTTAAGAAGAATTTATATCCAAATTTGGATATGTAGAAAAGTAGTTGCGGATTGAGGAGAGTTAGATGCTAGAGAGGCAAGGGAATTCTTTGATCATAATGGAATTGGTTTATCTCTCATGACAGCCTATAACCCAGAAGCAAATGGAAAGATTGAGAGAGGTCATCCTTCTATAGTGGAGGCAATCTTGAAGGCATGTGATAGAGATATCAAGAAATGGCCAAGATATCTTCCATTTGCTTTATGTGCCGATATGATGATCTATAGGAGATCAAGTGGATTCATGTCAGTTATACTCTTGTATTGTTAGAAACCTATTTTTTCGATACATATTCTGATAATAAATTGGATAAGTTTAGATTGGGAAGACAATTTGTCATGTGAAGAGCTGTTAGCTTTGAGAATTAAACAACTTGAACAAGGGAAAGAAAATATGAAACAAGTTGTTAATAAATTAAAGGAGTCAGGTTTAAAAAATAAGATCTATTTTGATAAGAAACATTGACTTAGGCCACAATTTATAGAGTGAGGGGATTGGGTACTTGTCTATAATAATACCTTTGATAGCCAATATGATGCATGGCATAAATTAACTAAAAGGTGGTTTGGACCTTATGTTATTGATTCTATTTTTGATACATGTGCATACGCTTTATGCGAGCTTGATGGAAATCCTTTTTGATTGCACGAAAGAGAATCAAGTTATTTAAATGAAGATCAAGCAGTGACTATGAAATTGATGAAGAGCTCTTGGACGAAGAGGAGGAGGATGAACAAAGATGTGAACACTAAGCAAAAAGATAGATAAGGTGAAACAGTTCTTTACTATGATAATTTTTCAAATTTTTGTAAGTCTTTTTCCATGTATCGCATGAAATAACGAGTACATTATTCTAACATGTAAAGTAAGTGTTTAAAATTATGAAAAGATGAATTAGAAAATTATGTAGAAATGAGTATGAATTGGAGATAGGAATTAGAGACCTATGCCTATTGTATAAGCTTATTTTATATAGGTAGATTGTCTTAGTCTCTAAAACCACTTCGCTCATGAGATCCTTACTCCAGTTGTAGCATGCCTCTTGATGCTCTACTCTCATTGGGGATTTGGCCTTTCCCCTTTAACAAAAAAGTTGCAAAGAAAATAGATAAATAAAAGTAGTACATAATTGGTCGCTGCAAAGTGAAAAAGAGAAAAAAACAAAATAAAGAAAAGAAAAAGATAAAAGATAAAAATTAGTTTTCAGGACTCAAATATGGTCTCAAAACCACTTCTAAGATTTACTAAGCGGGCTATAAGACGCGGATGTATGGTGTAGAGAAATTAGGTAGTAGCTTCTTATGGCAAGTGGCTAAGAAAGTAAGTGATACAACACTTATATAAGATACACATTAGTTATGAATAGAGTAAATAGAAGGGAGAGTACCATGACTAACTAAATGTTTTTTATAGAATTTTCTAGCACTTTTTTCAATTTTGTACATTAAAGGAAAAAGTTCTAATTCAAGCTTGAGTAATTTTAAAATTTCTTACTACTATCAAAATCTATATTTTCATTTAAAAGCATATTTGATACACCATTTGGAAACATTCGGAACTAATTTTCTTTTTTAAAGAATTTGATACTACCTTCAATAATCTATAGGTTGGCCCATCAAGACAACATGCTGGTTTAGTGGGGGCGAATGTTAGATTGATTTCTCCATGTCAACTAACATTCAAAAAAATTAAAATCTTCTTAAAAATTGGTTATCTATAAACCTCTCAAAATGTGTTCCATCTAACTTTTTGATTTGAATGATCTCTTTCTTTAGTACTTGCATGCAAAGGAAAAGAGGAATATGTGTTGTAAATAGAACATGAAGGGATTCTCCATTTGAACCCTTCATACATAGCCCTGAGTATATGTATGAGACTACCCTAAGTGCCTATATGTGTAAGCATTGACCCTAAGTGCTATGCTTAAATGTCCATATGTATGTCTCTGTGAATGTATTTATGCATTTATGTGGGTCAATATGTATGTGCATCTAAATGTGTCTAACTATATATGTGTGTGTATGTGTATACCATATGACTATGGATGTATCTATAAGTGTGTGTGTGTGTGTGTGTGCAATTATGTGACTGTGAATGCACATTTGAGGGAGTGTATATCTAATATGTATGTGATAGTGATGATATATATGCATGCATGTGTGCTTATGTCTAGGCATGAGTTTATGAGTGAATAATTAAATATACAAGCATGAAAAATTATGAATCAAAAGAATAAGAAAACAAAATCATTAATTATAAGTAATAAAAATTAATATATATAAGTAGACACGTAAGTGCACATAAGCTACCTATGTGTGTGTGTGTCTAACTCTATGTATATGAGTGATTAATTAAGTGTGATTCTATCTATATGTGATTGTGTGTGTGTGTGTGTGTGTATATATATATATATATATATATATATATATATATATATATATATATATATATATATATATATATATATATATATATATATATATATATATATATATATATATATATATATATATATATATATATATATATATATATATGTGTGTGTGTGTGTGTGTGTGTGTGTGTGTGTGTGTGTATGTATGTATGTATATGTGTGTGTGTATGTATGTATGTATGTGTTTGTGTATGTACTTATGTATGTGTGTTATATGGTTACATCTATATTAATCTATTTGAACATATATAATAATAAACAATTAAATTAAAAGATTAAAATAAAAAAAGAAGAAGGAAAAATTAAGTAATATTAAAATTGAAAGAAAAAGAAATAATAAAACAAACAAAACTAAATAATATAAACTAGAAAAATGAGCATACGTGTATATATCTATGAGTGTGTGTAAGTGTAGCTATGTATTAGTGTACTGCATGAGCATGTGAGTGAGTTAAGTGTATGAAGTGTCTGGTGTGCATGGCATAGGTGTGAATTTGTGTGGTGTGCATGGAATGTGGTTCTGTGATGTGTGAGTGAACTAGTGCAGTAATGTGTATGTGTGTGCCTATGAAATGGATGTATATAGGGAAGTGATCTCTTGTGTATTTTTCCTAATGTTTCTTTATAGGTATATGATCTGACTTTTTCTAGAGAGAGAGAGAGAGAGCAAGAGAGAGCCAGAGTGAGAGAGAGAGAGAGAGAGAGAAGTTACTTGCAATACTTATGGTGGATGCTAGGATAGATTGTGCATAGAGGATCTGGTGGCAATCGATTATGAGGCAATGGCAAAAGAGAAAGAGAGAGAGAGAGAGAGAGAGAGAGAGAGAGAGAGAGAGAGAGAAGCAAACATAGATGGGCCAAGAATTGTACATTTGGAGAAACAAAAAGAGTTTAGTTTAGGTATGCTACGATAAAAATTTGATGGAAGATGAGAGTATAGAAATAGGGGAAAAGAGATCAAGCAAAGAGAGGGAGGGAGATGGCAATGTTTTGTGCATGTTCAAATAGAGCAAGATGGTGATGTTGCTGCGCATGATCAAACAAAGGGAGATGATGGTAGTGATGCACCTATTCAGATAGAGAGAGATGGTGCTGAGTCTTGTTTCGAGGCTATGCAACTATGATGAGAGAGAGAGAGAGAGAGAAATAGAGAGAGAGTTGAAAGCACAAAGAATGATCGACAATAGAGATTAGAGAAATATGAGGCACTAAGAGAGAGAGAGAGATAGGTTGAGAGAGAAAGAGAGATAGGTTGAGAGAGAAAGAGAGATAGAGAAAGAGAGAGAGAGAGACAAAGAAAGATGTAGTAGTTCTGCACATTGTTTTTCCTCCATCTTAACCTATACGAGAGAGAGAGAGAGAGAGAGACAATAGTCCTATGCATTTCTTTTCTTGTACCTTAACCTGTACAAGAGAGGGAGGAAGAGAGAGAAAAAAAGATAGGAAATAAGTAGTATATAAGTGTGTGTTTCTCATTATTTATAAATGTAATTATATTTTTTTCCTATTGTTTCTATGCAAAACATCACAAACATTTACAAGATTTTATGAGCATTTAGAAGATCTTAAAAATTATTACGAGGCTTTACCAAAATTACGAATCAACTACAAAGCTTACGAGAAGGTGGAGCGAGATCAAATATTTGCTGATGTCGGGCTACACATGTTGGAGTTCTTATTCATCCATCTTTCCTATTTAGATGAATTTAGCTCATTGAGCTAAAAACTACTTTGATATCTTATTTTTGAGCATATTTTGTATAGGAATTTACTTTCAGCATCATTAGTAATCTTCTAGATTGATTTCAGTGATCCTTCATTAATTGCTTAATTTCTTTGCACTTGCATGTCTTAGATCATTCATACATTAGCATATTCTCATACTCAATCACCTCAATTAGCTTTGAGCTCACTTCCCATTTCCCAGAGGAGTGCACCAAACACCTCGCATGTAGCCACGAAGAGACCCATAGAAAGGTTAGACCCGATCCACCCAGTGGTTTCATTTAACACCCCAACAGCGTAGCTTTGTGCCAAGTTGATTGGTAGCTTTTAGTTTATTCACATGCACATATATGCATTGAGGGTATTATTTAGGCCTCATTTCTTGTGCACATTGATCATTTATGAAGAAGTTGAGAGCATTACGCATCTTCCATTCCAAGACAAGAATTGCATTAAAGTTTCCACTATTTATTGAGAGAGGATACAAAGGATGGAGGAGGTCAAAAGGAAGTAGAAGATGGCTCTTCTTCAAAGCAAAGCAAGGAATAAGCTTAATCTAAAAGTTAAGTATTCTTCATTTATTCTCCGTTTTAATACCTGTTTGCTAAATCTTTGCATTAACTCATCATTGAAGCATGAGTAAAGGCTTCCATTTTGATATGTCTAGGAGAATGTGAGAAGCTAATGAAAGATTAGTATTCTAAGATACTAAACACATATGAAGTAAAAGAGCACTTAAAGCACTTCCATACATTTTTGCAAAAAAAAAAGAATGAATGTGCATTCCCTTTTAAAAAGGGATGGTTTCAAAGCACAAATGACAAATCGAAATCGTTCCCTTGTGCACATCTTAAGTTAACATACATAAGCGCATGTGCATTAACATGAAAGGGACCCACTTATAAGGATGGGTATAGAACGTCCATCATAGCATGACATGAATGAAAATTCAGAGCATATGTGAATATTGTGGAATTACAAATGAGAATTCCATCAATTTGAACCTCATGCATGCTCAACATCTTTGAAAAAAGATGTATCTATTCTTAACATACATTATGCATGCATACCAATGAAATGAATCATGTGTGAATGGGCTAATGGGACATGAGAGAGAAATTAAATAAGTTTAAGATTTAGGATAGAAAACTACATCTTAACATGAAGTCAAAAGCATAAAATTTTAATAACATGGAGCTAAAAGATCATTATCCTTTTATGTTTTTAATATGTTGGCTTGATCCAAAAGCCACCAAAGCTTAACACAAATAAAAGAAAAAAACTCAAGCTTCAAGTCTTATTTATGGATCCTCAAGTTCCATAAAACCCATAGCATGACTAATCAACAAGGCCAAGGACTTAAGTAAGAAGTGTTGAAGAATCACTCACTAATTAGACATAAAGACATGAAGACATATGAAGGATAAAGAAATACAAAGAGAAGCAGAAACAAAGCATTCAAAAAAATCAAGCCTTAGTGAAGGAACAAATTTACAACTGTAATATAGTTCATTGAACTTCTAGAATTACGAGTTTTGAGTCTCGGAACAAATATGTATATAAGTGAGTTTTTGAATAGAAGAAAAATGTGCAGGAGAGTTGGGATATAGAAGTACATACGTATGTAGAGATGAATAACAGAATTGAAGCGTGAAGAAAAGGCAAAGTTTCCTGTAAAGTGAATTTTCAAATTTCACTAAATACAGTTATAAAGTTTTCAGTTTCAGAAAAGTTGCTAAGTTACTGATGATTATAAAGTGTTCTTATATCACTCTAGCTTAGTTCTTGTGACGTGGTGAATTGCGTAGCTTAGTTTCAAGCTCTCATCGCGTTAACAAGTGGTATCAGAGCAGAAAGGTCCTCAAGAGTAAACAGAAGTAAAGATATAAGGAAAGGTGAAGAATTCTTCATAAGAAAAGTGAAAGCTGAGGTGATCAACAACAAACGGCATGAGAGAAGCATTCCGAAGTCATTCTCAGGGTAAAGGTTTATGAAAGGTAAAATCTTTTAACATTATACTCATCGACAGAAACAGAAACAAGAAAACCATGGCAGATCATATTTCTATTGACAAATTGGACAGAGATAATTATCCCACATGGGTAATGACAATGGAAGCCTTACTTATGAGTAAGGACTTAATGATATATGTGATAGGAGAAGAAAAGAAGCCTACTTTTGGAGACGACTGCCAACCAAAGAAAGAAGAGTTAGAAGCCTTGAAGCTGTGACAGAAGAAAGATGCAATGGCAAGAGCGTATATCTACAATACCATTACAGATCATTTGTTACCACATATTAGAGGTCTAGAAAAAGCGAAAGATATATGGAGTGCATTGGAAGATCATTTCCAAAACACTACCAAAGCTAGGAAGGCTAGCTTATGGTCAGAATTTACAATGTTCAAGAAAAATCAAAGTCAAAGCATTAGTGATTATGTCACTAAGACGAAGGACTTGGCAGACAGTCTTGGATCTATTGACGAGGATATTGAAGACCACAGGTTAATAGCACAAGTGCTTGCAGGATTGAGAGGAGATGAAAGGTGGAAATCCTTTTGTACTCTCAACTGAAATTTCATTAAATCATTTTGTACCAGATTTAAATCAGTTGCTTGGACGAATGCTAACATTTGAGCAAGATTTGAAGACAGATGGAGATAAAGGACATAATTATGCTATGTACGCAAAGAATAAGAAGAAAGGTGATAAAGGTAAAGAAAAGGATGAAGAAGAGATGACTACTCAAGCAAATTATGCAAGAGGAAGAGGTAATGTCAGAAGTAAAAGTAGAGGTAATACAAAAGGAAGAGGTAATCAGAATAACAACAAGAAGACTTGTTGGATCTGTGGATTAAGCAATCAGTTGGCTCATGATTGCTTGCATAATTCTCAAGGATTAAGTCACAATCAGAATAACAATAGCAGAGGCAGAAGCGGAAGATATCAAATAGGTAGACAAAGCCAAAGAGGCAGATATGGTAGAGGTGGAGTAAGAAGTTGGGGACATAATCAGTCTTACAACACTACCTACTACAACTATGCAAATGATACAAAGAATGACAATCATACAACATTGATGATGAATTTGATAAGTGTCTCAGATAATGAAGATCTAAAGGTATTCTATATTGACTCTGGTTGTTCAAATCATTTGTCAAAAAATATAGAATTGTTATCAGAGTTGGAAGGAGGTATTTCAAATCATAGAGTACAAACAGGTGATAACACAAAACATAATGTGCGGTCAATTGGAAAAGTAAAGTGTAAGAATGGAGCTGACCTGCTAACAAATGTTTTGTATGTTCCAACAATCCCAAAGAATCTGATCAGGGTGGGACAGATAGTAGAAAAAGGTTTTCAAGTCAGGTTTACAAATGAAGGAGTATTTGATGAAGATCCAGAAAATGGATACAATCAAATTGTCTATGGTAAAAAGGAAGGTAGACTTTTTACTCTTAAAGTGCAAGGGAATGTTGGTCAAGCCTTGATCACACATGGTGATGAAGTATTTACAGATTTAGATCTCTGGCATAAGAGGTTAGGACACTTTAATGAAAAAGGAATCGAAACTTTGGTGGAAAAACAATCCGTAAGAGGATTACCAAATATGAAGAATCAACATATGATTCACAAATGTGAAGCCTGTCAGATAGGAAAAGCACACATGTTATCATTTCAGAAGAAGAGTTACAAACATGATGGTCTGTTAGAACTCATACATACATATGTATGGGGACCGAAAAAAGAAGGATCTATCAGTGGCTCAAGGTATTATGTTCTTTTTATTGATGATGCAACACGATGGATAACTCTTTATGTTTTGAAAGAGAAATCAGAAGTGTTTGGAGATTTCAAGCATTTTCATGCATATGCTGAAAGACTTACAAGACAAAAACTCAAAAGGCTAAGGTCTGATGGAGGAGGAGAATATTTTTCTCAAGAATTCAATGATTATCTGTGGAATGGAGGTATCAAAAGAGAAATAACTTGCACGTGTACACCGCAACAAAATGGAGTAGTAGAAAGGAGAAACCGAACTCTAATTGAGTTTGCGAGAGCAATGTTAAAGGAGAAGAATTGTCCAAATTATCTTTGGGCTAAGGCTATAAATACAGCCACATATTTTGTAAACAGATTACCATGTGCAGCTTTAAATGGAATGACCCCTTATGAAGCTTGGTGGGGTAAGAAACCAACACTTGATCATTGCAAATTGTTTGGATCAGTTGCTTATGCTTATGTACCATCACAGCTTAGACATAAGCTTGAACCAAAAGCTGAAAAATATGTGTTCAAGATATGATGAAAAGCAGATGGGTTATAGACTATGGAGTCCTTTAACCAAAAATTTATTGTTTCCAGAGATGTGACATTTGATGAAGGAAAGAGTTGGTATGCAGATAAAGAGCATAATGATGAAACATTTGAAGAAGAGGTAAGAAGAAATGAAAAAGGTAAATCACATATGCAGGTGAATGGAGATGAAGATCATATGCAAGCAAGTACATCCAGGTTTGGATCAGTTATGAGAAATGAAGATGCACCTAGATTTGATGAAGAAGTGTATTCAAATACACATGAAGAGTATGAACCAAGAAGGTCAAACAGATTAAGGAAACAACCAACAAGGTATTCCTATGATACTTCCTATTTGACTCAAAAAAACTATGCTTATTTAGTAAAGGAAGATGAAGTACCTCAGAATTATAATGAAGCAAAAGGTAAGGAAAAATGGGAAGAACCAATGAAGGAGGATTTCAATGCGCTTGAAGTGAACAAGACTTGGGAACTTGTTCCAAAACCAAATGGTAAGAAAGTGATTGGAAATAAATGGGTTTACAAAGTTAAGAAGCTTGCAGATGGAAGAATAGCCAAATACAAAGCTAGACTAGTAGTCAAAGGTTATGCTCAGACGCATGGCATATATTATGATGAGACATTCAGTCCAGTGGCAAAGATGTCAACTATAAGGACAGTGATTGCTATAGCAGCATCAAAAGGATGGAAGCTAAGTCAATTGGATATAAAGAATGCATTTCTAAATGGAGATATATCAGATGAAGTCTACATGGAACAACCTGAAGGGTTTGTAAGTTCTAGTTACCCAAATCATGTTTGCAGATTAAGAAGAGCACTCTATGGATTAAAGCAAGCTCCAAGAGCTTGGAATTACAGAATTGTGAAGTATCTCAATGATCTTGGATATCAAAGTTCAAAGGCAGATGCAAGTCTAGTCATTAAGAGAACAGATGAAGGTATGATCTACATTTGTATTTATGTAGATGACATTATAATCACAGGTACTTCAGATGAAGGAATCAAGGAGGTAAAGAGATTGCTTGAGAAAGAGTTCAAGATCAATGATCTAGGAAAGTTATCATATTTTCTTGGAATGGAAGTCACATATACAGATCATGGTGTATATGTTTCGCAAGAAAGGTATCTTCTTGACTTACTGAAGAAGTTTAACGTGGAGAATTGCAGAGAAGCTTCAACACCACTTGAGGTCAATCATAAACTGAGCAAATATGATGGTGCATAGTTTAAAGATATGAGGAAATATCAATCTTTCGTGGGAAGCTTGATTTATGCTACGCTAACAAGACCAGATCTTAGTTATGCAGTAGGAGTTCTCTCACAGTTTATGCATTGTCCGAAGGATCAACATTGGGTTGCAGGACAGAGAGTTCTTAGATATACCAAAAGAACTATAAAAGAAGGATTATATTATCCTTTTACATCAGATATAAATCTGAGAGCATACAGTGACTCAGACTTGGCAGGAAGTCAAGATGACAGAAGGTCAACACATGGGTATATGATATACCTAGGAGATAAGCTTGTCAGCTGGTGTTCAAAGAAGCAGCATACAGTGGCTTTATCATCAATTGAAGCTGAATATAAAGGACTTGTGGAAGCAGCTAAAGAAGTGATATGGATGCAGACCTTGTTCAAAAGCTTGGGGATTGATCAAGGTATACCTATCATACATGGAGATAATATGAGTTCGTTGTGTCTCTAAAAGTTTTGAAAAGAGCTAGAAATTTTTTATAGTTCTAATACTTCCAAAGAAGTCAAGTCTTTTGAACATTATCCTAAAGTTGGAAATGAATCACTTATTTCCTACATTCTACCTTGACTCTAAAAGCCCAGTAGGACACACGATAGTCCAATATTTCAAAAAAGGGATCAATAGATGTTGGTTAAGAAGTAGAACATAGTTAGAAACATCTTAGTTAGATGCCTTGGTCACCCTCAACTTAAGGAGACTTCTCAAAGTCACCCACCTATTTTTCTAGCTCCATGCAAAAGTAGTTCATAAAAATGGACCCACATACAAACATAGTTGGAGCCTTAGAATCCACCTGCTTCATATGTTGTGCTATGGATGCGCAGTTCGCACATAACAAAACATTGAATTACGCAAGGATATTTTAATGCACACTTATCATTCTTTCCATACTTCACATGTGCAAAGTTAGATTATGTTTATAATGATTTGGGTAGGGATTATCCCACACATGGATTCCCCTCTTATTTAGAACCAGTCAGGGATAAAATCCCATTTTGATAAAGGGTCAAACCAGAGAGATGAAGACCATCATCAACGAGACTGATCATGGGGCATGGGGGGATATTCCACATATTATACCTACACACATTTTCGAGGATGAAAATGTTAAAAAGGGGAAGAATGTTGTATAACTATGGGTCAAAATGGCAAAAGACATGGGTTTTGAGGGTCGAAAGCCACTTGGAGAACCCTAGAAGCTGATTCAAAAACAATTGGAAAAGTGTCTCCAAGACTATGGTTTGAACCCTTGAACTATTTGGATTTATTTACTCCCAATTGAAGGGTCGTGACCCTTAGGATTGATATTTCCTAACGGTATGGTATTTAACCCTTAGGGAGACCTCTCAAGCCTTGAGACTTGTACATACAAGTTTGGGAGATATCCTTTTAGAACCAATGTGAGATCCATGTGATTCCATGTGATTTCCAAGGTTAGAAGGTCTTGGATTAGCATCCATGTGGAGGGGACACTTGGCAAGATCTCCTCATTTTTTCCTCCTTGGTCTTGAGATATATATGTATATGGGAGGAGTTGGTTGCGCGTATAGATGCATCTCTCACCCCTTATGGGTTTAGTCTTGTTAGAATATGATTGTGTTGACCTTGCTAGTTGGCTAGACTTGCTTAGATTAGTTGTTATACAACACTATCCAACTTGCATCATAAAAAAGTTATCTTCAATGTGGGACCCCAAGACCTCCTCTTCACTTAACGAGAAGTGTTGAGATGTGAGCTCGTGTTTTATCATAGCCCTTAGGTATCTTAGTTTCTTAATCCACTTTATAATTATGTTTTTTAAAGTAGACCTTTGTGTGTTATAGAAATCATGGGTAATGAATTGATAGGAGACAATTGTCAATGCTCGCTTGAAGGGGAACAAATTAATAGCTTATATGGACGTTGGGCCTCACGGTGGTGAATAATTGATTGAATCACTCCGATTTGATATAGAGTGAGAAAGAATCCATGTGTTTTGGATCCCAATTGAAAAGATCTCTAAAATTCTTTTCCAACCTCTATGCAACATAGAAAGCAGTTTACATTGCTATAACTAGCATTATACTAAATATAGAAGCACACTTAAAAGAAACTTACTTCTTATCATTAAATTTATAGAACAACCCTGGGAGTCAAAACAATGCTTTAAAGTTGATCTATACTCTAAGCCCTCTCTACTCTTTCCATAGATCTAAACACGTACTTGTGCACTTACTAGTATCTAGTTTCATGTCCAAGTTATGAAGAACATGGCCAGCAATTTCTGCCGCAAAATGGTTGAGGAGCTGGAACGTTAAAAATAACCTTGCTCCAGATGCCGAGAAACATCATTACAAAACAAGAAAAAAAACAAGAAAAAACACTTGCCACATGCGTGATCAGCAGGCAGATAACAATATATAAAAAGAGAGAGGGACCCCGTTAATGAGTTCACATGCGTGATCAGCAGGCAGACACACTCCGTTAATGAGAAATAAAACGCTATGTAAAGTTTCAGACTGTATTGTGGTGTGCATCACAAGAAAGAGGAAAATGATATCTGTATGTATGAAAAGCAGCGGAAATGTTAAGATGAGCTTAAGCATTAACCTGCTACAGGAGAGCGATGGCGTGCATGTCAGGGGCATCTCCCCCTCGCGCATCTCGGTCTTTTCTTTCTGACGTGTTTATAAGAATGATCTTTTATGGACTCTGCGTCTCGCCTCCGAATGATGCTTTTACACTGGCGTGGATGGCCTTGGTATAAATACGATTAAGTCTGATGCGATAGTTGATGTTTACAAAAATGTGTGAAAAATTCAACAGAGGTAAATCGTGAACCCGCAGTACTTTTTACAGAAAGAAATAGTGAATGGAAAGTTTTCAATGTCATTGAGTGTCGAAGAGACATATATGACTATTGCATCTCTGACATAGAGAGTCTTTCAAGAGTACTTATGAGTTCCGGCATGGATGGTCTTCGATTTGGTTCCTCATCTATGCAAAGCAGAGCAAGTCTGTAAGCTTCTTCCTGCTTATCGAGCGAGGGACATGTCTCGACAACGATAGGGCTTAGTAACTCTAAGCCTTTTCCTTCCTTCTCCAAACCCAGCACAAGGGTTACCAAATGCATCCTTGAGCCGAGTCCTTCCTCCAAGTCGTAGGAGGCTCGGCCCTTCTTTGCAAGATGGGAAACGTGCACGTTTTCGTGATTTTGTGGGACACAGATACCATCCTGGTCGGAAACGGCTTGGGTGTTCTCTTCATGACACACAGGATCTTTTCCAGTAAGTAGTTCTAAAAGCACAACCCCAAAGGCGTATACATCAGTTTTCTCTGTGTATCTCCTCAGAGAATTTGAAAGGCATGCGAATTCTGGTGGTGTATAGCCTGGAGTTTCAACCACTGATCTGAATAGAAGTCCCATGAGGCCATAGTCCGCTAGAAGAGGCTGCAGATCATGATTCAACAGAACATTCGACGACTTCAAGTCTTGGTGCAGAATCTTTGTAGGTGAGCAACTGTGCAGATCATGGAGTGCTTGAGACACACCGATGGCAATCCTTATCCTTTTAGACCAATCCAATAGAAATGGGGAGTCTCTAAGAACATCATGCAAGCTTCCCCGAGGCATATAATCATAGAAAATGGCACTCTCTACAGGATTTGCGTAGTAACCCCTCATGGGCAAAAGTGTGTTGATGTGGCCTGTTGAGTCATGTAAATTGATCATCTCTCTTTCAAATGTTGATTGTGGTATGGGGTTGTTGAAGACCTTCACAGCGAGAGATAGACCGCCACGAATGTCAGACCTAAACATAGAAGCAAATCTACCTTTGCCGATAACATGTGCCGTGTCAAAGAAGCCTGCATGAGACACTATGGTCTCATAAGAGTGTGTAAAGCCTTCAATGTACACCTCTAGTCTCGCCTTCTTCATGCTGACCTTCCTCAGACTACGAGCCATTTCTAGTTTAAAGCTGTTTTTCCAGCTCTGCTTAAGAGATTTTTGAATATGGGGCTGCCTACTGGTTCTGCATAAGCAACACACTAAGACAAAAGCCAAAACGAGAGCAAACGCACCGCCCAACACTTCCACAGTGATCTTGGCGTCATTGCCGAACTGCGACCTATCCCTGTCGTACGGCATTCTATGTCGCCAGGACTTGTCAGCCCATCCCTCGCCCATGGGCGTCATACCTCTACAATAAGGAGCGGATAGATTGTGCATGCATAACAGATCGTTTCCCATAAATGACGTGCTATTAAACTTGGAGAGGACTCCATTAGTAGGTATCTTCCCCGACAAATGGTTGAATGACAGATTAAGGGACGCCAGAACTCCCAAGTTGCCAAGTGATGAAGGGATGGTCCCGACCAGGTCATTAGTACAGAGGTCAAGGGTCCGCAGAACGCAAAGATTCCCAAGCTCTGTGGGTATGGTTCCACTGAAGGAGTTATGAGAAAGGTTCAAGGCTGTAAGTGCCTGCAGATTACCTAGCTCAGGAGGTAAAGAACCTGCTAGATAGTTACTATGGAGAGAAAGAACTTTCAGTTCAGTTAACGATCCGAGAGATGGCGGGAGGGATCCTGTCATGGTATTATCCCCGAGGTCGAGATGCATTAACCGCTTCAGATGTCCGATTGGGCGAGGGAGTGAACCAGTGAATCGGTTGGAGCTTGCGAACAAGGCAGAAAGATTGGTCAGCTTTGTGATGGAGGAGGGGATGCGTCCTGAGAGATTGTTGAACTGAAGCGAGAGGTGCGATAGGCTCGTAGTGTTGCCTATGGTGGACGGAAGTTTGCCCGATAGCTGGTTGACTTCTAGGACAAGGAAGCGGAGAGACTGCGACAGAAATAAAGCAGAAGGTATGTTGCTGTTGAAAAGATTGTGATGGAGGAGCAGAGAGGTTAGAGAGGGAAGGGACCCCAACTCGGCGGGGATTGGCCCGCTCAGACGGTTGTGTGACAGATCGAGTGTAGTAAGGGACGAAAGGTTGGCTACTGAGGAAGAAAGCGTGCCCGACAGGGATAAGCCGGAAAGGTCGAGAGAGGTAACTGATAAGTGAGTGCAGGTGACGCCACGCCAGGAGCAAAGAGGGACTGCACTGATGGCGGCCCAGTCGATGAGGTGCTGGAGGGGGTCATGCCATTCTGCACGCATCGCTAGCAGCGCCCGCTGCTCAATAACGTTCGTCAGAGACACCCCGCTGAGCGGAGCGGCAGCCCGGATGGAGGCGTCTGCCACCTTTGCATGAAGATTATTTGGTGGCGTCGCTGGAGTTTCCTCCGAGTTCTGTAGGAACCTCTTGGCAGCTGGCTGCGGCGAGGCTGGAATCGCCGACTGGCAAGATACCAAGCTTCCCAGATGCAGGAAGCAGCAATGGAGGAAAAGGAGGCGGATGAGAAACAAGGCGGACATGGTAGTCGGGTTCAGTACTGGATGGCCGCATGCACTGCGTTAGGAAGGGTGAGGTTCTGGAAGGCCACCAACGTTACCCTGATTGCTGAAACTTCGATCTGCCTTGCGTCCAGTGCCGGCTCTCGTCGCTTTTTGTTGGAACTCTATCATCAAGTACACGCAAAGAACGAAAAGTCAACACCAACGCCTTCTCTCTACTCAACTATGTGTGCTACCTCTGTAGATCAGTCTCCGCACTGTTCGTCGGCGACACCCCTAACAGAGCACCAGCCGTAACACCATCCACCTTCTCTCTCTATTCTACTAATTTTTAATCTAATCTAATCTCTCTAGATTAGTCTTCTTCTTCTCCTGCTCGTTGGCCATACCTGCCTTCCTCCTCCACTGCCAAGCTCCAACCGCAACAAAAGCTCATCAGCTACGACCATTACTCTCCAGCTGCAGATTTGGAGCTGCATTTAACCACATCAGCCCGTCATTCCTCTCCCATCGGCATGGAGTGAGGCTGATTGGATGGTAAAGTTAACATCGGAAGGATTGATTATCTCCTTTGGCCACCGAGGACTGAGCTGTTAGACGCCATGTCGCGGTGCTTTGCTCGAGGACGGCAGCACCACTGGCTGCACATGCTCCTACGTGCTTGATTTCATGGCCCTCCCCTGCTACTCAAAACGTCAAACCGTAATATCGCTTGACACCTCTCTCTCTCTCTCTCTCTCTCTCTCTCTCTCCCATGAATATCGTCTTTCCCTCTCTATTCATCACCATCCTTGCATTCGAGAATCGATATCCTTTTCGAGATCCAACAATTCGGTACCTCGTGATCCACACTCTCCATGCCGGGAACTAAAATGAAGCATGGTCGTCCACCATGTTATTCATCATAATCATTTTATATAGGGAATATCTCTGTATTGTTCTCTCTTAAACCAATTACATAATCCAGATCCCTTCAAATGGTTACTTTTGCAAAAGCTCTCTTTACGCCTTACTATCTCTTCCTAATCATAGTTCTAAGTGAGCTTTAACAAATAATATGTAGCTCAATCAATGTAAAAGGGAGTGAAAAGTGCCCATTTACTAGCATGTACACTGACTTATTGGTTGTAAGGGGTAGCGAAGTTCAAATTTCACGAGGCGTCCTCTAAAAAGCAAAAACAAAAGCACCTAAAACTTTTTGGCCTAGGTCAACGCACAATGACCTATAAATAGCCACGTGCCATGAAGAGACTCGTGTTTCTACAGCTAAAAAAATCGCTTGGGAATTGTGAGACTCCATAGTCACGACTCACATTCATCCGCTATGTAAATGGAATTGAAGGAATGTATAAACAGTTAATATGTCTAATCCTATGGAATAATGGGACCAACTAAGTTGTATGATGCATGTTTGGACTCTACTCTGAACAACATGACCTCCAATGACTATGCAGTCATGGAAGACTTTGCTTTGCTAGATGCTATTTGTAAGGTTTGGCACGTAGTTGTGGGAATTTCTTAAGTCTAAAGAGGATGAAACAGGTCCCCATCCAATTTTTGGCCTATACAAGGCAAGTTCCTTTCAGGCATACAAAGTTCCCTCAAAGAATGATGTTATGTATTAATAAGCTGGTTGATACGTGAGTCCGAGAATGAATCTCAATAGAATTCTTGTTAGGGAACAAAATAGGTATCCTTCAACGATAGTGTTCAATCATATCAACATGATCACTTTCTATCTGATAAGGATGAGCCTTTATAAGGATAAGAGAAGATCCCCTTCAAAAACGAAAGGGACATTGTAAGGAAGCAAGTTCATCGCTATAAAATTGCAACTTGCGTCGTAATTAGCGTCGGGCGCCGACCGTCGATTCAACGATGCAAAAAACGACGGTATTTGTGACTTGTGACGAGACGGGATTGCGATGTTCCCATAAAACGTCGCTAAAACGACGCAATTTAAAAGCGACGCTTTTTTGTGTCGCGTAGGCGACGTTAGTTGCCGTCGCATAAGCGACGGTAAAATTGTCCCCTATTCGATGACGAATAGCATCGCTTACACGACGATCTGTTGATGAACAAAAATTAAAATGTTGGAGGCTCTGCGATCGGCATTTTCACGCATCCGATCGAAGAGCTCTCCAATGTTCGCAATTGCGCTGCGCTTACGAGCTGAAGCAAGTATATGCAGAATTGTTGTTTTGCATAAGCTCTCTCTTATTGTCTCCCTCTATCTTTGTTTCTCTCTTTCTACATCTTTCTCTCTTTGAATTCTCTAGATCTCTCTCTCTCTAGATCTCTCTCTCTCTCTAGATCTATCTCTCTCTAGATCTCTCTCTCTCTCTTTTCTTTCTCTCTTTATTGCAGGTATTCAAGAAGCTAACCAAGCAAAAAGTATGGCTAACAATTGTAAGTACAATTTCTATTCTTTGTAGATCATTTGAATTGTGTTATTTTCATTACATAGCATACTCACACTTATTGATATGCACTCATACACTTATACATGATGAAGATGCACTTTCACACATATACATATATACACATGCACATACACACACATATATACACATAGATACATGTGCATATACACTTAGACATACACACACACACACATATATATATATATATATATATATATATATATATATATATATATATATATATATATACACACACACATACACACATTAACATATATGCAAATACATGTATATGCACATCCACATACACATGCATGTTTCATACATATACACACATATACATACACATGCATATACATGTACACACACATACATATGCATGCATATACATATACACACACATACACAAGAACATGCACATACTCATACACACATATACATTTATACATGCACATGCACATACATACATATTATACACACACATACACATGCACATACATACATATACACACACATACATATACTCTTAGGTACACACATATGAATGAATTATATAATTAAAGTATTAAAACACATATACACATGCACACACACATGCACACACACATGCATATACCTACATATACACATATACATGCACATACACACACATACACATAGAGTTATACATATACATGCATATACATATACACACACATACACAAGAACATGCACATATTGATACATACATATACACTTATACATGCACATGCACATACATACATATACACACACATACACATGCAAATACATACATATACACACACATACATATACACTTAGGTACACACATATGAATGAATTATATAATTAAAGTATTAAAACACATATACACATGCACACACATGCACATACCTACATATACACATATACATGCACATACACACATATACACATAGAGTTATACATATACATGCATATACATATACACATACGTACATACACATGCATATGCACATACTCATACACACATATACATTTATACATGCACATGCACATACATACATATACATACACATGCACATGCACATACATAAATATACACACACATACATAATTAAAGTATTAAAACACATGCCTAATATAAACAACAATAACAATCAATAGAACAAAACTCTTCATTACTTAATACCATACACACGATTCAAAACATAACTGAAATAAATAAATATATATATATATATATATATATATATATATATATATATATATATATATATACATATATATATATATATAAATACATATAATCCAATGTCATAATCAACTAAAATCCTAATCATCATCATCATGATCATCATCATCAGCAATATCATGATCATTCTGATCATCCTCATCCTCATCGTCATGATCACCCTGTGACGATCGAGATCGTCCCTCCTGTGTCTGTCTCTCCACCTCATCCATGTTTGTCTCTCCATAATACTCCTGTATTACATATAACAAACATAAATAAATAAAATAATTAAAACACTCATAAAAACAAAATAATTATATAAAATTTAAAAATACTCACAAAGGCATCAGGATGATCTTGCATATACTCGCTCAAACACCGATATCCAAAATGTGTAGCATACTCGATCTCCTGTTTCATAGGATATCGGCCCTAATCCTTCCGCTGCAATGAATTAAATAAAAAACATTAGTTGCTTGCATTTTAACTAAAATAAAAAATATACTCACAATAACACATATACTTACAAACGTAGCTACAAAACCATTATGGCCCATTTGGCCTAGGTGCGATGTGTGGCCCGACTCCACTCTCTTCTTTGCAGAAGCCTGTTTATTCAAGAAAAAAAATACATAAATAAAATGTTAAAAATTACTAAAATATATAAAAATTATTAATATAAACTATTAATTTGTGTACCTTCTACTGAGGAAATGACTCCTGAAGACGTAGCTGTCTACGAAAAAACTGCCACGACTCAGGTGGTATGCTAGCTCGCCTCTTATTTTTTTCGACCATACAATATCTCCTGTTAATTTAATCTCAAACAGAAAAAAAGTCAGAATACATACACATATATACATACACATACACATACACATACACATACCCACATACACATATACATGCAAACATATACGCATGCATATATGTATACATATACACATATACATACATATAACATAAACATACATATACATGTCCACATATATACGTACACACACATGCATGCATATACACTCATTCATACAAAATACATGCATTTATCCCACAATAATATGTATTTGTGTATATGTGAATATGTTTGTATGTGTAAATGTGTATATGTGAATATGTGTGTATGTGTAAATATGTATATGTGAATTTTTTGTTTATGTAGATAATCAAATTATTAATATCAAATATCATTATTTGTAGATTCTGATCAATCAGATGGAACTCCACCACCGTCTCCTCTTCGTGCAACGACTTTATACTGTAAGTATATGAAATATTTAATTTTAAATATATTTGATGGATACATAACTTATATTTTTTTTTATGTTTCTTATTATGTGCAGATTCTGATCAATCAGAGGGTACTCCACCACCTCCTACCCATGCAACGACTTCACATGTGTCCTTCGATAGGAATTATGATGAATTTTACTATGAAGAGCATATTATATGTTGGTGTAACTCTTGTTATGGCACGTATCGAAGACCACGATTGGAATGTATTGAACATGAGGCAGAGTATGGTACTTTTGAGCGTGCACCACCACCTAGTCAACGTGATAATGCTTGGGTATGTATTTTCTATATATATTAATGTCATTATTTGATTTAAAAACCATATATAAAATCAAATTATTGTTGATATACAGGAATACTTGCTCAATGATGATGATGATGATGATTTTTCTCATAATGTTAATATACCTCGTACACGTCATGGACTTGCTCTTCATCAATTACAAGCAGAGGTTTCTAGAAATCCTCTACCTCCTGGTTTAGAGAATGAAACGGCTGGAGATTATCCATTGCCAGCTCGTGATCTTTCTTTAGTACAAACATATGATAGAAGAAGATATGGAGGATGGAATAGAGGACAACTTCCTTTAGATGGAGATGTTTTCAACTTTTGGGGTAATCGCTATATGATTGCTCCATCCACTATTACTAATGCTGGTCGTGGTCTCTTTATTGTAGAGGATTTGTATGTGCCCCCAAACTCTGAAGTCACTCTTATGTCATTTTGTGGTCCTATATATGGATGGGGAGATTGGCATCGACTTTCACGTTATGTTCAAAGCATGAGTACTTATGGAATATGCTTGAACGCAGCATCCCTTACTAGTAGAAGGATTTTACATGCAGAAAATGAAAGATTATATATTGATGGAAGACCTTACACACATGGAAATATAGCAGGTTTAATAAATAGTAGTCGAGGGTTACATAATAGTTCAAGGACTAATTGCACATTTGAGGAGCATGAAAATAGTCATGAATCACCATACATGAGTAGAGATGTATCAAGATACATAGTTGTCAATGCTATTACTACATTACATGCTGGTGATGAAATATTAGTGAATTATGGATGGCGTAGACCTCCAAGAGCACCTTTTAGCTAGAGAGAATAAAAATTTTCTATCCATATTTAATAAGTTATATACTTAATTTTATATTTGAAGTTTACTTTTTATTCATTTATGGAATACTAATGAGTTTTATTTATATGTGTAGATTCCAACGTATGATGATGATAATCGTCCACAGCATTCACAATTACCAGTAAGACCATGATTATCAGAAGCTTCCATGAGGAGGCTACGCAAAACTAATCCTGTGCAATATGCAAAGTTGAAAGATCTATATTCAAAAGACGATAAAGTACAAGATTTGTGTGACAATGATGAAGATGATGGCATGGCAGATTTTATTGAGGATTGGTATCAAAATGACAGTGAGAGCATTGATATTTCTAAAAATGAGAAATATCTTCGAGAGGAATGTCTAAAGCATGTATATGAAGGAAGTCGTTTGACACGACTAAGTGCGAGCTTACTTATTCTTAACCTTCAAAATCGTTTTGGATGGAGTAATGTATCTGTTTTGACACTATTAAGGTATAATTTTCATTTTTCTATCTATTTATATATATATACATATATATATATATATATATATATATATATATATATATATATATATATATATATATATATATATATATATATATATATATATATATATATATATATATATATATATATAAATACATGCAGGTTTTTATTCTTACTTTAGATAAGATAAGAAGAAGAACTTGAATTGAATGGATACGATTGTTTGGATGGCAGGATACGATTGTTTGGATGGCAGGATATGATTGTTTGGATGGCAGGATATGATTGTTTGTTTTGGAGGATATGAATGATTTGTCGATTCACACATATGTTCAGTTTGAAAGTGTGAATCGACAAATCATTCAATGAAGGTACATACTTCATGTGTCCAAAACAAACAATCATATCTTGCCATCCAAAACAATCAAATTTTGTGTAAATATTTTGAAAGATGCATTAATAGTCTTAAAAGATGCGCGGACAAAAAGTGTCCATTCAATTCAAGTTCTTGTTCTTACCTTATCTAAAGTAAGAATAAAAACCTACATGTATATATGTATATTTATTTATTTACCTTTTTTAATATATCTTTTTTTGATAAACTTACAGGTTATTATCTGAAAAGTTTTTACCAAGTCAAAATATTCTTCCTACCTCGCATGATGAAATGAAGAAGATAATCAACAATCTTGGTATAGATTATTAAAGTATACATGCATGTCCTAACGATTGTATTTTATATATAGGTGAATATGCAGACTCTTTGACATGTTCCAAATGTCAATTTCCTCGATATAAGGGTGAAGAAGGTAAAATCCCAAAAAAGGTATTGAGACATTTTCCATTGGCTCCACAGATTAGACATATGTTTCAAAGCCCCGAATTATCAAAGCTTTTGACTTGGGGACATGATCACAAAGTACTGATGGAATAATCAGAATTCCTCATGATAGTGTTGCTTTTTAGCATATTGATTCTACATGGCCTGAATTTGCACAAAATCCATAGAATCTAAAGTTAGGAGTTGCATTAGATTGGGTTAATCCATTCTCCATGAAATCCAGTAAATGGTCAACATGGCTAGTGGTAGTCATAAACTACAATCTTCCGACATATCTTAGCATTAAAAAGGAACATTTAATGCTTTCACTTTTAATCCCAGGCAAAAGACAAGTTAAAGATATGAATGTATATCTTGCTCCTCTCATTGACGATCTTCAAGAGTTATGGAGAGGTATTAATGTCATTGATGTATCGAAAAGCATCAATGAAAGACATATTACGGTTCGTGGTATTGTGGCTTGGACTATTCACGATTTTCCTGGATATGGCATATGTTCAGGTATTGATGTAATTTTTTTATTCAATATGCATGTAAATAAATGTGATTTAACCTAATTATATTTTTATCATTTTTCATGATGCAGGAATATCTACTAAGGGTTATAAAGCTTGTCCATATTGTGGTGATTGGTTGAGATCAACCTATAGTAAGAATCTCAACAAAAATATTTATCTTCGACATCGACGATTCTTGCCTGATGATCATCCATTAAGATCTAAAAGAGAAGCGATACATTTTAATGGAAAGCTTGAAACAGGCCAGTATCCAAAACCTATGACGCCTATGGATTGGTATAAAAAATGGACAGATGTATGCATATGTATGTGTATGCATATGTATGTGTGTGTATGCATCATTATGTGTGTCTATGTATGCATGTGTATGTGTGTATGCATCATTATGTGTGTATGTGTCTATGTGTGTATGTGTGTGTGTGTGTCTATGAGTGTGTATGTGTTTATGTGTATGTATGTATCTATGTGTGTGTATGTGTCTATGTGTGTATGTGTATGCATGTATGTATGCATATGTGTGTGTATGCATATGTATGTGTGTGTATGCATCATTATGTGTGTCTATGTATGCATGTGTATGTGTGTATGCATCATTACGTGTGTATGTGTCTATGTGTGTATGTGTGTGTGTATATGTGTGTGTGTCTATGTGTATGTGTGTGTGTCTATGAGTGTGTATGTGTTTATGTGTATGTATCTATGTGTGTGTATGTGTATGCATGTATGTATGCATATGTGTGTGTATGCATATGTATGTGTGTGTATGCATCATTAAGTGTGTATGTGTCTATGTGTGTATGTGTGTGTGTGTGTCTATGAGTGTGTATGTGTTTATGTGTATGTATGTATATATGTGTGTGTATGTGTCTATGTGTATATGTGTATGCATGTATGTATGCATATGTGTGTGTATGCATGTGTATGTGTGTGTATGCATCATTATCTGTGTCTATGTATGCATGTGTATGTGTGTATGCATCATTACATGTGTATGTGTCTATGTGTGTATGTGTGTGTATATGTGTGTGTGTATATGTGTGTGTGTCTATGTGTATGTGTGTGTGTCTATGAGTGTGTATGTGTTTATGTGTATGTATCTATGTGTGTGTATGTGTATGCATGTATGTATGCATATGTGTGTGTATGCATATGTATGTGTGTGAATGCATCATTATGTGTGTATGTGTCTATGTGTGTATGTGTGTGTATGCATTATGTACGTGTATGTAAGCATGTGCATTATGTATGCATATAAGTATGTAAGTATGCATATGCATATGCATTATGTATGCATATGTGTGTATGTGTGTGTATGTGTGTGTATGCATTATGTATGTGTATGTAAGCATGTGCATTATGTATGCATGTAAGTATGTATGTATGCATATGCATATGCAATATGTATGCATATGCATATGCAATATGTATGCATGTATGTGTATGTGTGTGTATGTATCTCTATGTGTGTGTATGCATATATGTGTGTGAATGTGTGTGTACATGTGTTTGTATGTGTGTATGCATGTGTATGTGTGTGTATGCATCATTATGTGTGTATGTGTGTGTATATGTGTGTGTATGTGTGTGTGTCTATGTGTATGTGTGTGTATCTATGAGTATGTATGTGTTTGTGTGTGTGTATGTGTATGTGTGTATGTGTCTGTGTGTGTGTATGTATCTATGCATGTGCATTATGTATGCATGTAAGTATGTATGTACATTGTATGCATATGCATATGCATTATGTATGCATATGTATGCATGTATGTGTGTATGTCTCTCTATGTGTGTGTGTATGCATATATGTGTGTCTATGTGTGTATGTGTGTGTATATGTGTCTGTATGTGTGTATGCATGTGTATGTGTGTGTATGCATGTGTATGTGTGTGTATGCATGTGTATGTGTGTATGTGTGCATGTGTGTGTGTCTATGTGTGTGTATGTGTGTGTGTGTATGTGTATGTGTCTATGTGTATGTGTGTGTATCTATGAGTGTGTATGTGTGTATGTGTGTGTATGTGTTTATGTGTGTATGTGTATGCATGTATGTATGCATATGCATGTGTATGCATGTGTATGTGTGTGTATGCATCATTATGTGTGTATGTGTCTATGTGTTTGTGTGTATGTGTGTGTATGTGTGTGTGTGTATGTGTATGTGTCGCTACGCGTCTATGAGTGTGTATGTGTTTATGTGTGTGTATGTGTCTATGTGTGTGTATGTGCATATGCATTATGTATGCATATGTATGCATGTATGTGTATGTGTGTGTATGTCTCTCTATGTGTGTGTGTATGCATATATGTGTGTGTATGTGTGTATGTGTGTGTATATGTGTGTCTATGTGTGTATGCATGTGTATGTGTGTGAATGCATCATTATGTGTGTATGTGTCTATGTGTGTATGTGTGTGTGTATATGTTGTGTATGTGTGTGCACGTCTGTGTGTATGTGTGTGTGTCTATGAGTGTGTATGTTTGGATGTGTGTGTGTATGAATGTGTGTCTACGAGTGTGTATGTTTGGATGTGTAAGTGTATATGTGTGTCTATGTGTGTATGCATGTGTATGTGTGTGAATGCATCATTATGTGTGTCTATGAGTGTGTATGTATATGTGTATATGTGTGTGTATATGTGTGTCTATGTGTGTGTGTATATGTGTGTATGCATGTGTATGTGTGTGAATGCATCATTATGTGTGTATGTGTCTATGTGTGTATGTGTCTATGTGTGTATGTGTGTGTATATGTGTGTGTATGTGTGTGCGCGTCTATGTGTATGTGTGTGTGTCTATGAGTGTGTATGTGTTTATGTGTGTGTATGTGTCTATGTGTGTGTATGTGTCTATGTGTGTATGTGTCTATGTGTGTATGTATGCATATGTGTGTATGTGTGTGTATGCATTATGTATGCATATGTGTGTGTATGCATTATGTATGTGTATGTATGCATATGCATTATGTATGTGTATGTATGCATGTGAATTATGCATGCATATGTGTGTGTATGCATGTAAGTATGTGTGTATGTACGCATATGCATATGCATTATGTATGCATATGTGTGTGTATGCATGTAAGTATGTATGGATGTACGCATATGCATATGCATTATGTATGCATGTATGTGTATGTGTGTGCATGTCTCTCTCTCGATGTGTGTGTGTGTATGCATATATGTGTGTGTATGTGTGTATATGTGTATGTGTGTGTATGTGTGTGTGTATGTGTGTATGTGTGTATGTATGTGTGTGTGTGTGTATGTGTCTGTGTATGTGTGTGTATATGTATGTGTATATGTGTGTGCATGTGTATGCATTATGTGTGCATGTGTGTATGCAACCTTATTTGTGTATGTGTGTATATGTGTGTGTATTTGTGTGTATGTGTGTGTGTATGTGTATGTGTGTGTGTGTGCGTCTATGTGTGTATATGTGTGTGTGTACATATGTATGTGTATGTAAGTGTGTGTGTGCGCATACCTGCTTGCTGTTAGTTTGTGCGGCCCTCTCTCTTTCTCGCGCTCTCTCTCTCTCTCTCTCTCTCTCTCTCTCTCACTCTCTCTCTCTCGGTCTCTTCTTGCTCGCGTCCAAGTCCCGGCACAAATGTGCCAAGAGAAATCAATTTTTTTTTTTACATTCCAGAGCGTCGCATATGCGACGCTCTGCACTTTGCCAACGTCGCTCCCACCGTCGTTAGGCAGCGACGAAATTAGCGACGCTCTTTAATTAACGTCGTCTAAGCGACGCTAGCATTGCTTATGCGACGAGGGTCGAGGAAAAAAAAAAATCGAAATTCTGACCATCGCTTATGCGACGACCACGTCGCATAAGCGACGCTTCCCGTTTTTTTTCCAATTTGGGGGCGTCGCTATGCCCCCCTTTTTCTTGTAGTGTGTGTGCTCAATGTGAACAAATAAAAACTACCGATTGCTTCCAAAAGGCTTTCCTCACAGAAAATTCACAACTTTATTATGGAAATAGGTGAAATGTAAAGTTTGTCTCAATTCACGAGTCTTGTATTAGGGTTGCAGGAGTGCAACATGATGAGGGAACATGGCAAGTGGCTAGGAAGATCAGCACATAGACATGTATTACTTCAATATGTCAAATTATGGTGAACTTTTGGGATGTGACGGCTTTATATACGACATGGGAGGACGCTATTGATGAGGTATGAAAATCCTTAATATTTCTCTTACACAAATCACTACCACAATATACTACTAAGTGCCCTTACTGCTGATATTATGTAAGATACATTGCTCGCATCTGGAAATGCCAACATGTGAATGTGAGAAACCCGCAAAATTGTCTAGATTTAAAGCTTTGTGAAAATCTTCAAGCTTTCTTGTCAAATCCTTTTTCAGAAAGCTTTCGTCAAATCCTTTTTCAGAAAGTTTTCTAGCATTATTATCATGTGCAGGGAGATAAGAAAGTGTGGTTCCTCAGATAGGAGCGATACGAATGTTCTTGCTTTGAAGACTTAACTCCTCGTGACTGCACTCTGGTTATATAGAAAAGATAGTCCTATCGATTTTCTTTTCTAAAATTTCATCTAGATTTCTTCAAAGCTGTTTAAAAAAAACATACTGAAAAATATTCATGAAACCTATCTCAGGACCAGCCTTATATCTAGACGCTTCAAAGTGTTTTTAACTTGGGCTACGCATATATACGATTAGCTTACAAGCCGCAAATCAAATACGTGTTTGTGTATTTCATAAACACATCAGAGATCAAACCAATGTCTAGAATACTAAGAAGAAGTTGAGAAAAGGAGGACACTCTTAACAATGGGCTAATGTCTAGAATACTAAGAAGAAGTTGAGAAAAGGAGGACACTCTTAACAATGGGCTAGAGTGAATGAGCTATGCAGTTGAGGGAAAGTCTCCTCGCATGTTTGGTAAATGGATTTGTATGAGAATGATTCTTAGTTTGGACAAAAGGGTGGAGCATGGAACTCTTAACAACCGCCCTCCATGTGATGAACCTTTTGTTTTTAATGTGAGGGACTAGTAACATATGAGATCCCTTAGTCCATTGGGCTTTTAGATTTAAACACATTTGGGATCCTTAGACATAAATTGGACATATGAGATCCAAGTTTGGGACATATGTCAGCCCTTGGTTTTCTAGCTCCATGGACATAGTGGATCCATGTTTTGTGGGACATATCGCATCCATGAGATCTTGGACCATATGGAATCCCTAGACATGTACAAGGGTTTACATCATGGGGTAGGTGGGATTAGAATTGAAATGCATGCTAATGATGAAGATAGTAAAGCAAAACTCAACAAAAAATCTTATGAAAAAGCCTTCTATGCTCTGATTCCATATTGAAAATAAGAAAAGAACTCCTAATCTACTATTGATCACACTCTAATAAGCTTAATGAGGATGGAACAAAAGAAATGAAAACATCATGAACTTGATTAATATGAAAGAACTTACATGAGATTCTTTAGGAGCATGATGACTCCATGAGGAGAGGAGCTCTCTCTTGAAAATAGGCTAGAGTGAATGAGCTTATGGAGATTGAAGTGAGGCCCTCCTTATATGGAGTTGAGGGTGAATCGCCTTGCATGTCGGATAAATGGACTTGCATAAGAATGATTCTTAGCATGGACAAAAGGGTGGAGCATTGAGCTCTCAACACAATGTTCCCTCATTCTTTTCTTCATGGCCTCATCATAGTATCCAATTGTTATATGCTTAATAGAACTCACAAAATGGTGAAAAACTGTGTGTTTGACATTAATCTTGACCTTGCATTCAACAAAGAAATTCGAGTTATACAGGAAATATCAAAGATTGGAGTACACATGTATAAGTAGCTATGTACCATGCATGTCAATGCCTCAATTTCATGAAATCTTGAGTAATGATCGCTTTCGTGGAAAATAAAAATTCTCCACAAGGATGAAAGATTTCATCTTGAAAAATCCTTCATAATCTTTAGTATTTATGGATGTTTTTATGAGTCATCATCATTCACTCGCACTCATTCTAAACCCATAGGGAATGCCTACAATAAGAAAAGAGTAATTCTATCTTGGAAGTATGGTAGAAACATTTGTTATAAGAACCCTTAATGCATCTATAGGTTAGAAAACATTTTGACTCCATATCTCTCCTCATGAGACTCTATTTCCTTCGACGTGCCCCAAGATCTATCATGCCTTCAACTTGAATATAGGCAAGGAAAGTCTAAGGGAAATTCTTATCTTCCTTACCGCCTTTCTTATTTCTAGTAGCTTTCAAAAATAGGTAATTAAACAATGCCTAGATCCAAATAACTTCACTTAAGAACATAAGTAGCATACTCAATGTCTATCATCAAGTTAATGCATAATGCTATTAACTTTATGAAATTGGATGCCAAGAATCAAAAGTATGCACAAAGTGCGATCCTAGGTATCAACTTTATGCATTAAAGCAATGCTAGGCATCAAATTTATGCATAAAATGGATGCCAAGTATTCACTTTATCCATAAATCCAAGGGTACGTATCACCTTTATGCATAAATGTGATGTCAGGTATTGAATTTATTCATAAATTTGATATTTGGAATCAAGTTTATTCATTGAGCAGATCATCAATTGTGTGCCCGAAGTCGATGTCAAGCATCTACCCATCACCCAATTCATAAGATTAGAGTAAGGCCTTCACTTACCCGAAGCCTAAAGACCTTGTATGAGGAGGTTGTTGGGTAGTCTACCTACTCCTTCTCCCACGTGAAGTAGCCAAGTCTCCTCATCATGAACTCTTGACTTGTATGTACTTTTTATCACTATAGGGATCAAATATAGTAAGCTATGGCCAATTAAACGTGGGGAGAGCTAAGAAGAAGAACACTTAATTATTTTTCTCAACCATGTTTGAGATCTTTAACAATTACCAATGACTGCACTGAGACAATTAGTGTCCCATCCTTGATGCCCTATAGGGCTCCCAATGGTGTGAGCTTCATATCTCTTACCATTGAGATATGAGTCCTAAAATTCTTTCATTATGCCATAGCCATATGAATAACCAAACATAGTGAGGAAGAGGAATATGGTGGCATGGAGGTTGACCTTCATCATTTTTTGAGGTTCTAGAAATGTACATTATGTGGCTCTCAAATGAGATCCTAAAGGAAAACTCTCCAAATGAAGACTCTAAAGGAAAACGTGATTGATGTGTGTGCAACTCTTCTCCCATCCATTATATTCTCTTGCACCCAAGATATAAATGCTCGAGAATGATCTAGTGTGAACATGTGACCATCATAAACACTCGTTCCCATTACCCCTTGGGTACCTTAGGATATCCCCCAAGCTAGGGAGCTTGGCTAACCTTAGCTCTTGTTCTATGCACACATGTTATGATCTCTCTATACTGATTACTAAAACTCTCTCACCTTCTAAAGGTCATTTTACTCAAAGATTATTGGGGAAAACACTTGCAAACTAGAGCTTCCGATTCCAAAGTGAAATATGTAAGTGTTAATCCTCTCCAAGGTACTAGATAGTCCTTGATTATATGGTATCGAAATCATTTCTGTCTCCTATCTAGTATCCTATCTAGAGAATGATTTGTGATGTTACATTCCTTCAACAAAACAATGCCCTCTATTAGATTATCATCCCTAGAAATATGCTTTCTAAGTTAACTGACATGAAACATTAGATGGACACTAGAATTTGGAGGAAGCATTTATCGGTATGCAACATCACTAAGCTTCTTAACTATCTTCCAAGGTCCATAAAATCTTGGAAAATCTTTAGTACACTTCCCTTTGGACAATGCAGTTTATCTTGTTAACACTTGAAGAAAACATCCATCTTCCTCTTCAAAGACTCTAGGAGATATGCTCTTGTCATCGTACTCTTTAGCCTGTCTAACCATCTGTGCAGAGATTGGCTTCATTAGACATTCGACGTGAAGAAGATTGCACACGAAATCTTGGAAAATCTTTAGTACACTTCCCTTTGGACAATGCAGTTTATCTTGTTAACACTTGAAGAAAACATCCATCTTCCTCTTCAAAGACTCTAGGAGATATGCTCTTGTCATCGTACTCTTTAGCCTGTCTAACCATCTGTGCAGAGATTGGCTTCATTAGACATTCGACGTGAAGAAGATTGCACACGAAATAGTTAGAGAAGAGATGCGCATTTTTATTAATAAGGATGCATACATATATAACGTTCTAGGTGGAGTTCACACCCCTTCACATCTCACCCTTCTGCACCCTTTAATTTCACCTTAGAATAGTGATTTCTTATTCCTTAACACCTTCAACCACTTGTAAAGTGCAAATGCAAGCATGTCACCTAACACTAGCATGCATGGTGGATTTGAACCCACACATGACATACCAATCCTAGGCTTTTTAAATGATTCTACCCTATGGAGCATTATCCACCCATACAATTCCGGACAAATTACATATATGAGGGGCAAAGTACAGTGCTTGCAAGTATGTCAAGATATAAAATCTACTCATCATATATATAACAAGCTGCCCTTCCTAAAATATGCTTCTATATGAGAGCGCAGAACATGCTTGGGTGATTTTTCATCATCATATACAATCTTTGTAAAGGGTGAAATACATCATGTATGAATACATTTTGAGATACATCAAAAGCCATCCCATAGGATACAAAATATGAATTTGATGCCATAATAGTGAGTCATACAATGTAATAAAAATCCATATGCTTTGTGTAGCATCTTCAATCTTCACTTTAACATGCTCAATATACTCCATTTCATCATGCTTCATATCAGCATGCTCCATGTATACTTCACTTTGTTTAAAAATTTGGAATTGCACATGAACTTGCTCAGTATCGCAAAAATATTCTTGACTTCGCATCAAATCATCAATGCAAATACTCCATGTCAATTTATCTTTGTGGTGACCTAGAATACGCACAAATAAGCAAACACTTCCACCAAACATAATCATCATTAGTACATGAGGGAATGATCCAATCAAAAATCTCCATATCATAACAATGAGACAATACTCACATAAAGAATGAGAACATGGATTAATATTCATCATATCCATCCCATATGCATCTACCCAATCAAAAATCAAATAAAGAGTGGCACATTTCAAAGTTACCTTTTGTGTGATATGCTTTGGAAACCTACTCATGCTTTCTTTATGAGGTAATTTTCCTTCATAAGTCAAACAAAGCTGAAACATAAAGTGAATTGGGTGGCTAAATGTTCCATGAATGACAAATAATGTTTTCCATAATCCTCAATCAATTTTACAACATGTGTGCTAACATAAATAATGCTTTTATCCTCATTCCCTTCATTGCTATGCATCACAAAGGTGGAAAAATTATCATTATCTTTATCTTCTTCATCATCACACCCCTTATATGCATCAAACATTGGTATAGTAGCATCATACAATATGAAATCATGCTTATATGTGGCTTCCATGAGAGTATGTAAATGTGCATCATCAATGCATTCTTTTTCATTCAACTCATCATCATAATAAGCATCAAAGATAGGTAAAGAATCATGCTTTGCATCATGCAATATGGAAATATCATCATCATCATAGATATCAAAAATTGGTGAAGCATAAAGAATTCATAATGTAACATCATAAGTGCTTTTGTTTTCACCAAAAATGTGAGCAAGTGTATCTTCTTTTCCATCATCATGTAATGAATCAATGTATGCATGTGACTCATCGTTCTCTTTAGAATGATCATCAGAATGTGGAGCAATAATATTATGTATCTCATCATTATGCATTATAGTATTTGTTGTAGAGAAGTCATATGTATGCATATCATGTGTACATTCTTCATTATGATCATCCAAATTCATAACAATGTCATGTTTATCATCACCAATCAATGCCCTAGTAGAGATATGCTCATCAATAAGATTTATTTTAGGATCAACTTTCTCATGCAATGAATCAAAATTAGAGCAAGATGTGGAATTCACACATAATTCATCATCTTCCTTTATTTCTTCCTTTAGTGCATATGCATGTACAAATGTATTCTTATGTGCATCTTTTCCATTATTTTGGGATTTGAGGGGCTCATGCATACATGAATCAATTTGGTTGGCCTGAGGCACATGTTCAAGCTTTCGAATGTATAACAACATGCATCCCCACTGTCGGTTGTTTGCTATGCATCAAAATCTTGATTTTGCTCCCCCCCACCGTCAGTTATGCGTCAGATTTCATATTTGATTACGTTGGTAGTTTTTGTTACACATGTGAATCGTGCACGAGGTGTTGGTATGGAATCTCATGTGAGTCAGAAAGAGCTTTCCATATCTCAAGAAAGGAACCTCATTCCATTTTCCCATATTCCAAAAAGAGTGCTTGTAGATGGATCTTATCTGTGAAGTACCAGAACGATTGTTAATTGTTTTTCACTGCCACCTGCAGATGTGTTGGGACTTGGGTGTTCAGACCTTCATGCTATGGGAGGAATCACAAGCACTTGAGGGTGCTAGAGGAAGAGCTCATTGTAGCCGTCATCATTGCTCGCCATCGGTGCCTCAATCACCATCCACCGTGCACAACGATTGATCATGAATTACATTAGCATCATATTTGTTGGATCACATAGGGTGAGTAGTGTCACCAAAGATTGGTGGAGATGAGCCCAAGTGCTAGTGGTCAACATTGTTTAACCATCCGTGCAGAGATTGGCTTCATCACACATTTGACGTGAAGAAGATTGCACATAAAATACGAGGCATGATCAGTTAGAGAAGAGATGCACATTTTTATGAATAAGGATGATACATATAGAAGGTTCTAGGGGGATTTCACACTCCTTCACATCTTACCCTTCATCACCCTTTAATTTCACCTTAGAATAGTGATTTTTTATTCCATTAACACCTTCAACCACTTGTAAAGTGCAAATGCAAACATGTCCCCTAATAAGCCCTATCAGTTGCTTGTTGCATCTTGGCTTTAGCTATTTGTAAATTTGATTTGGTATTTTCTATTAACCCCAAAGCACTATCAAATTTAATTGGCATTCTTATGGTAGTGAGAGTAGTGGGATTCATGCCATAATTCATCTCAAAAGGAGACATCCTAGTCACTTTATAAGGTATATTGTTATAAGCAAACTCTATGAATGGTGATAACTATCCCAATATTTCTGCCTCTTAGACATATATGCCCTTAACATGTCCTCTCATATATGGTTGCTCCTCTTGATCTGACCATCTGGGTTTGGGGATGGTCACCACTAATTTCTAATGATATTTTAAGCTTATCAAATAAAAACTTCCAAAAGTGTCTTGTAAATCTAACATTCCTCTCCAAAACTATGAATGTCCATAACCCATGCAATCTAAAGATATGCTGGATAAATAGTTGTGTTACATGTGAAGCTTCTACCATCTCAAACATGGTTATAAACTGATCCATCATGCTCAATCTACATAACATTACTAAGATAACATCATGCTTATTTTGGTTCCACAATAATCCTATTATGAAGTCCCTCCATACAATATCCCAACTATGCTCTAGAATCTATAAAGGAATTAAAGACCTGGTGTCTTTACACTTTTTGTCAATTGATGTGACACACAAAGTACTATCTAACATATGTGTGGACATATGTTGCTAATCCATGCCACCAAATGTTCTTCAAACTAGTGGAATGATCTTTTCAACATCACGATGTCTTGCATATGGAACATCATGATTATCATGCATGAATTTTATTTTCAAACCTTGAGAATGTAGTGCAAAACCTTTTATTCTATTTGACTATTCCATTCTCCATTGAGGAATTGGAATATATACCTGAATTGTTTGCTTTACTAGGAGAAGAAGCAAATGGAACTATCATGTCTCCTATAATAGAGTTATAGCTCATGGCTCTAATAATCTGTAACGATGGATCTTCCACATGTGCTTCTTTTATCTCTTGAAGCAATGCACTCTCTAGAACTCTAAAGCTCATTTTATACGTTATATGAGACAATGCATTAGCTAATGTACTATGTTTGTCTCTTTTATAGAGGATTTCCATATAAACCTCCTGCATGAGGTCAGCCCAAGCACCCTATTTGCCTCAAAGATCTAGCTGACTTTAGTAATAATTGAGTGTATGATGATCTATATATAATTTAAATTTTGTACCGTAAAGATAGTGTCTCTAGAATTTAAGAGCATGCAACAAGACATACAACTCTTGTTCATGCATTGACTAATTGCATTGTGTACTACTCTAAATTTCACTTTCAAACCCTATGGCTATGCCACTAGAATCTTTCTCCAACTCAAATGGCTTTTGTAGATCCACCTTTTTGAGTACTAAAGCCTTCAAAACAACTTGCTTTAGAGTATAAAAACTATCTTGTTGCTCTTGCTTCCATGCAAAAGTAATTCTTCTTGAAGCAAACTCATAGCATGTAATGCTATCTATGAATAAGATGAAATGCATTTTTGATAAAAATGTCCTTGAAATGACCAAATTTGGTCTCATCTTGAAGAGTTGGCCAATCTAATATAACTAAGAACTTCTTGGAATCCATCTTGATCTTGTCAACTAAAACTACATGCTCTAGATACTCTATCCTTAGAAGAAATGGTTGGGTTTTGTCCAGATCTACAAACAACTCATTTCTTTTTAACGTATTCAATATTAACCTTAAATGATTATCATGCTCATGTACAGAACTACTATGCACTAACAAAGTAACCACAAATTCCACCACAAAATGTTCAATGAAAGTGTTGTATAGTAAAGTCTATGATCTGAGTGTTTGGTCCATTCAAATAGATCTGAAATCAAATATCTGAATGCTAGCCTTAAATATAGGTTAATATGCTCTCTAAAACAAGTAATCAACTTAGCCTACTATTGAATTCTCAAGTTTGAGAAGGAGGAGGGCTTGGGTTCAACCCCCATTGGGAGCATGTGGAGAGTGTTTTTCCCAAAGAGCTCTATAGCCTTCTAACTCGAGTTAACATGAGTCAAATGTCAGATATACTCAATACACCACCCTCAAGTGACCACAAATGATCCATTCTGCTCTAAATTGTAAGGCAAGGAGAAGCCAATGTTAGAGCCTAAACATTTGTGGAACCCTAAATTCCAAGTTAGATGAGGTCTCTATGGAACCATTGATGGTAATAAATGGTCTTTTTGAGCCTAGCCATTAATTTGGATAGGACATAAACTTTTGAGACATTCAGTTGCCATTCAGGGCAAAAATAGAGGCCTTGTGGTGCCATGCAGTTTCCCGATAGAACCTTAATGGGGCAAGTGGAGAGGGGGGCTTTCCCCTTTCTATGATGTTTGAGGGACCTATCCCCCCAACTTGTAGGGCCATGAGGGTAGGATTTTTGTTCATGAAATATTTCTGGATTGTGTATTTTCTCTACTATTTCCTATCTCCGTGCTACGTTTAACTATAGTGACTCCCCTTGTAAAAGTTGAAAGCTTAAGATAGTCAAAGAAATCTTAAGACAAAGAATAAGTTTTTTTCATTGTCCCTTGGTCCAAAGGATATGACTTGGCTGCTGGTGCAATTAGCAAGCCTAAGTGCTCGGCTAATTATTCAATACTATTTACTTATTCAGTTCTTCACAAGAGCCTCACATGAACACTTGCTTATGAGTTTGATTGAATTCACCTTGGATAAATAAAAAATAAAAAAGAATATGGAACCTAGTGAAGTTAGGGAGCTGAACCCATGACTCATGTGGTAGGAAGAATCAATTCAAACCATCCCTAAAGTATAGGAACACTTTTAGGTGAGGGAAAATTCAAATTCAAACTTGAACTATGAGTATAAATAGACATGCTCTTAGTCATGGGGTAGGAGAGGATTTTTGAGAGACTTTGACCTACATTAGTGAGCATAAATTGAGCTCACACTACCTATGTGTAGTCCATCACGTTTCCCTTTTATCATATGTTCATTAGCATATACATTTTGATACATTTTTTCAAGTTCATCTCTGTCCGCTGTTCTCTACAACATCTTCATCATTACAATGATTTTGTGAAATCAATTTCTTTGCTTGTACTCACTCTTTCTCAATACTTTGACTTGGGTTAGTTAGATTGAAGTGTCTATTAGAATCATAACCTGTTTCATCACATTTGCTTTGGGGGATAAAGATATGAATCATAGATGGTGACTATGTTTGCACATCTTCTAGATCGTGAAATGTCGTGATGACCCCTCTGACTTGTTAGATTCATTTGTCAGTGTATGGTGTGGCTAAATTGATGAAATAACTTGTTTTAGTTACCTACACTCCAATTATATGTGTGAAAAAGCTCTCTAGTCAATTCATACCAGGTTGTGAACTCTGAGCAAAACATTGAGCACTTTTATTCCCAAAATAGAAGGTTTCTTCACATTTCTAGTACATGCAAGTTACCAAAGAGGTAAAGGTCACAATAGAGGAGGCTATGGAAGCTCAAGAGGTAGATTCAACAACAACGATCGTTACAAAAAAAATCATGCAACAATAATAACTATCAATGAGGATATAGAGGAAGAGAGACTACAACAACTATGCAGATGATCAAATACTCAAGAGGACTCATTACTTCTGATGAACATGACCATGAAGCAAGGTAAAATAGATGGACATGTACACTATATAGGCTCAGGTTGCTCAAATCATGTAGCACAAAATGTAGCTCTAATCATAAACTTGGAGGACCCAAGGAATAGACATGAAGTCCAAACAGAAGATGACACAAGGCATCCATTAGAGAAGATAGACAATGTGAAGACTTCAAATGGTAATATGAACCTATTTAGCAAGGTATTATATATGCCAACCATCATCAAAAACCTCATAAGTGTAGGTCAGATTGTTGAAAAAGGATTACAGGTGAGATTCACAAAGAATGCAGCATTTGTTGAGGATCCACATCAGGGATTCAAGAGGATAGCGAAAGGAGAAAAGTCAGGTAGACTATTTACAGTTGAGCTCCAAGACACTAGGAACATTGCTTTATTCAATTATGGTAGTGAAAAGTTATCGAAATTGGAAATTTGGTACAAAAGGTTAGCTCATATAGGTGAAAGGGCTCTGGAGCAAATAAATAGGGATCATAGTGTGCTTGGTTTACCAAATATCTCCAAACAACACATGATTTACAAATGTAGTGCTTGTCAATTTGGCAAGTCTCACAGACAACCCTTCACAAAGAAGGGATACATTCATGGAGACCTATTAAATATAGTCTATACAGATGTATGGGGGCCAAGCAAGGATCCATCAATTTCTAGATCCACGTATAATGAGTCATTCATTCATGATCGTAGCAAATGGACAACACTATATTATATGAAGCATAAAGATGAAGTGTTCTCTTGTTTCAAGAAATATCTAGCACTTGTGGAAAATCAAATAGGTAAGACTTTGAAGAGACTAAGGTGAGATGGAGGGGGAGAATATTTCTCCCGTGACTTTGATTCTTATTTACAAGAGAGAGGAATAAAAAAAGAGATTACAACCAGATATACTCCAGAGCAAAATGGAGTGGTAGAGAGAAGAAATAGAACCATAGTGGAGGCTGCAAGTTCAATGCTAAATGAGAAGAAGTTGCCCAATTACCTATGGATAGAGGTTGTATCCACAACCACCTATCTAATCAATAGACTCAAGTCAAAAGCATTAGATGGGATGAAATCATATGAAGCATGGAATGGAAGAAGTCCTAGCATTGATCATTACAGGATCTTTGGGTGCATAGCATATGCACACATACCTTCACAAAATAGAGTCAAATTGGATCGAAAGGTAGAGAAATGTATATTCATTAGCTGTGACCTTAATCAAAAAGGGTATAGCCTATATAACCCAAGCAATAAAGGTTCTATTGTAAGTAGAGATGTTGTTTTTGAGGAGAAAAAATCTTTGTTTCAAGATGATTGTAGGAAAAGCAAACTTCCCTATGACCTAGAGGAAGACTTTCCAACATTGTCAAAGAGGAATGAGCATACACATGAAGACTCAAGTGATTTTGAAGAAGACCAGAAGACTCCAAGAAGGTAAATCCACTCTTGGAATTCCAAAGGCAAAGGCAAAGTGCAAGAGATGAGAGATGTGGCAAAATCATCTCAACAAACAATAAGGAGGTCACTTGAGAGAAAGGGAACCCAGAAAGGCATGGTTATGACACTTCCTTTGTGACTAAGCATTATATTTACATAGTTCAAGATACAAATTTGAAAGAACCATCTACATAAGAAGAGGCCAAGAAGAAGGCAGAGTGGAGAGATGCCATGGAAGAAGAGATAGAAGCTCTACAAGAAAATCAGACTTAATAAGAAACCATCTATGAAGGTCATTGCTTCAAGGTGTATTTACAAGGTCAAAAAGAATTTTGATGGCTCAATCAAGAAGTACAAAGCAAGGCTTGTAGACAAAGTTTTCGCTCAAATCCAATGTATTGATTATGAACAGACATTATCAGCTCTAGCGAAAATGCCCACAATTAGAGTACTCATGAGTATAGCATCTTCCAAGAATTGGAATATCTATCAAATGGATGTTAAAAATGCTTTTCTAAATGGTTGGATTTCAGAGGGGGTGTACATGGTGCAACCTCTTGGCTTTGAAGATCAATCATATCCACAATATGTATGCAAGTTAAGCAAAGCCTTGTATGGCTTGAAGTAAGCTCCTAGATCTTGGAATCATAGAATTGTCATTTACTTGTAGGATAAACACTTTATGATAAGCAAGGAATTTCCTTCCCTCATTATCAAGAGGAATCACTTTTATACCTATGTGTATATGTGGATGATATAATCATTACAAGAAGTGATGCAGATGGAATCAGAAGGATCAAGGCTCAAATGAAGGAAGAGCTCAAGATCAATGATCTCAACCTACTCACATACTTCCTAGGTTTGGAAATGGTATATACAGAGAAATGTATGTTCTAACCTAGAGAAAGTACATTGGAGATATGTTTACCAAGTTCAAGATGGAAAATACAAAGCTTCTAGGTACTCCCATGGAGGTAAACCTAAAGCTAAGTGCTCATGAAGGTGAATTAATTCAAGATGTGACTAGTTCCCAAAGTCTTCTTGGAAGCTTGAACTATGCTACTCTAACTAAAGTAGATATATGCTATGGAGTTAGTGTGCTAAGTCAATTCATTCACACTCCAAGGAAGCTCCACATGGAAGCACCCAAGAGAATCCTAAAGTACATGAAGGGTACAATCAATGAAAGTTTTTACTTATTATATATGTTCAATACTCTACCCTCAAGTGACCACAAATGATCCATGGTGCTCTAAGGTTTAAGGCCCCCATTATGAGGAGAAGCCATTGTGAGAGCACAAACATTTGTAGAACCCTAACTTCTAAGTTAGATGAGTTCTATGTGTGAGTGTTGATGGTTAAGGATGATCTTTGTGAGCCTAGCCATCAGGTTAGGTAGGGCATAAACCTTCAGCCCATTGGGTTTCCATTCAAGGTGAAAATAAAGCCCCTATGGCATCATGTAGTTTCCACTTAGAACCTATATGGGGGGAGTGCAGAGGGGGGCTTGCCCCCTTTTGTGCGGTCAGGGGGGCCTATCCCCCTGGCCCATAGGGCCAAGACAATAGGACTTCTCGTCATAGAGATATTGTCAGATTGTATATTTTATCGACTATTTTGCATCTCCTGACTGTGTTTAACTATACCGACTCTCCTTGCAAAAGCTATATAAGCATGGCCCGGGTTGAGCTTTACATAGCATTGCGCACTAGTAAGCCCTTCATCTAGAGTTTGTGTAGATCACCATCTAACCTCCACATTAGGAGCGCATAGGTGGACATCACCATCATTGTTACTGCATTATGCTTAGAAATATGAGAATTTGAGTTCTTTATCTCTCAATTTGCGTCTATCTTTGTCTACATTCTTTTTTTCTCAATTTTGTATAGTGGTCTATTAGTTTCTTATGTGGTATCTGAGCTCAGGAGGTTCTGAGTGGTGTAGAAGCAAAAACACTGAGGTTGTAGAGGTCTCGATGACAAAAGAGAAAAAATATCAAGTGGTATGTCATCATCGAAACTTGGAATCAAGGTGGTTCTTCAATAGGAGTAGGTGGAGCATAGATAGGAGCAATAGTGATGCCGTTCTTCCCAACATTGCAGATACGAACACCAACCTTCACAGAAGGTAAACTTGATGGTACAAACTACATTCTGTGGAAGTTTAAAATCACTTCTATCCTTCATTCATATGAGCTTTTGGAGATTGTTCTTGGGATTGATCATGAGACCCAATAAACACCTGATCCAAATAATCCCGATCGAATGATTCCTCGTGGTACTTGTTGGAGTTAGATGTCTGTAGAAGGAGGCAAACAAGACAAGGAAGAAGAAGAAGCTTGGAGCACAACACACAATAGTGAATGTATTACCAGTAGAATGTACAAAGATAAGTCACCCGTGAGGGATATAGGTGTATGTACAAGCTAGAGAAAAAAAACCTCCTGAAGAGGGAAAAAAATGCCTCGGTGGTCCTAGTGTGTTCAGATACATGACTACCTAAATATATCAACAAATCCCCCCTGGGAGTGATACGGTGAACAAGGAGCTTGCACTCATGTATAAGGAAGTGCCAAGCTATGTGGAATCAATCCACAAAAGGAAGTAAGACCAAAGCTTTGCGGAAAGCTTCAAAGGTCTCCTTAAGCGGAGCCTTCGTGAAAAGGTCTGCAATGTTCTCTTATGTGGGCAGATATGCCAAGCTAATCTCTTCAGCAGAGAACCTCTCCTTGACATAATGATAATGCACCTCAATGTGCTTAGTGCGAGCATGGAACACAAGGTTCCTCGCAACTGCCAATGCGCTCTGACTGTCAGTGAAGATGGTGGTGGCAGAAGATTGACCAACACCCAAATCAGCCATAAGGCATCTGAGCCACACACACTCAACAGTCACTGTGAAAGCTGCCCTATACTCAGCCTCACAATTGGAAGTGGCCACAGTAGGTTGCTTCTTGCTCAGCCAAGATATGCATGGGCTACCAAGCATGAAGCAAAAACCACTAGTGGACACATGAGTGTCATAGCAATTAGCCCACTCAGAGTCAAAAAAAGCATGCAAATCTGGCGGTAGTGATCCCCCCTTGGGATAAAACAACCCAAGTAGCTAGATACCACTCAAGTATTGAAAGATGTGCTTAACTGCTTGCCAATGCTTGACACCTGGGCAATGCATAAACCTGCTCATCTGTGAGACAAAAAACTGAATATCTATCCAAGTAATGCATAAGTAAATCAGGCATCCAATAGCCTACTGATAGAGAACAACATCAAATGCATCTCCAACATCATGAAGAATCAATCGTAAACGTGTCTCCATGTGAGTGGCAATAATTCTACATTCTTCAAGGCCAAAACACTGCAATAATGTGTCAATGTATTTCATTTGATAGAAAGCCATTCCAACATCAACATGCATAAATTGAGTGCCCAATTAATGATGCGAATGCCCCAAACATTTCAAATGAGGCATGTAAATTCTCCTTGAAATCAGCAATATGCTTCTCGTGAGGACCAGTAAGCAGCATGCCATCAACGTATACAACAATGATCAAAGGCACATCATTAGCACGCTTAACATATAAGATGCTTTTAGTTGGGTTGTTCTCAAAATTGTAGGCATGTATCTTTTCATACCAAGCACATGGTGCTTGCTTTAAACCATATAATGTCTTCTTTAACCTGCACACATGATTTTCATGCACTTTTTGCACAAAGCCATGGGGCTGAAAAACATACACTTCTTCATGGAAGTCACCATTTAGATGTTCAACTGATGTACATTCCAACCATGATGAGCTGCAAGTGCATAGATGCTACGAACAGTAGTCATTCGGCAAGTAGGAGCAAAGGTTTCATCAAAATCAATGCGTCTTTCCTACACAAAACCCTTTGCAACAAGTCTAGCCTTATACTTGTCAACTATTCCATTAGGTTTATGCTTGAGCTTGTATACCCACTTAGTGCCAATGGCCCTCTTGCTAGGAGGCAAGTCACATATGTTGAAGATAAATGTACAAGCTCATTTTCATATGAGCTATGCTTGGATAAATTTAAAAATTATAAAGATAAAGGACAAGAAGAGAAAAAGAAAAAAGGAAAAGAAAAAGCAAAAAAGAAAAGAAAAAAGGCTAGTCAAAATTCATGATGAGTATGAGATACAATATCTTGCCTTGTAGTTAGTGGCATGTAGTAGGCAAAGTGGTGAGTTAAGACGGAGGCACAAACTTCTTCACATGCTCATTGGTTATAAAAGTGAAGTGGGAGCATGTTCAAAATGACGAGAGAAAGAGGCAAGAGCTCCCAGTAGTCGGATCTAGTTATTTTGTCATTTTGTCTTCCTTTAGACTCCTTCCAGCTGCACGTCAGTTTGTACATAGATTTGTTGTGGAGCTCATATCTTAGTGTATATGTAACCATTTCTTGCGTTTAAACACTCATTGGAAATATTATCTTGTGCACTTTCTTCATACCAGACATCTCCATCAAAGCTTATATATTCTGTGAGATATCAATGAAAGAGTGAAGTCCAGGTTTTTAGTATATCTGTGTAGACAGGTAGTCTATTTTGGTCAGTTATGTTTCCTTACCAAAACATATGTGAATTGCTTGATTTTTATCTTCTTGGAAAGCTCTTGGCATCTACTTTTACTCTCCCAAATATCTCATTATGAAGATTTACATTCTGTGAGCTATTTGTCAGAGAGTGAAGTCCAGTTTTACTGTGTACTTATGTGTGCAGGTGGTCTATTTTGGTCAGTTGAGTTTCCTAACCAAAACGCATCCAAATTACTTGTTTTTTATCTTTTTGGAAAGCTATTTGTGTTTATGTTCGTTTTATTAAATATCTTTCTCAAAACATATATATTCAGAGAGTTATCAGTCTGAGACTGAAGCTCGGTTCTTCAGCATACTTATGTGGACAGGTAGTTCATCTTTGTCAATTGTGTTTCTTAATCAAAACTTGTCCAAATTAAGCTATTTATAGCTTCTTAGAAAGCTCTCTTTGTCGACTTTTATTTATTAAAGGCTCAAGACCATTTGAGTTTTTTATTGAGAGCAGCAATCTATCTAAGGTGAAGCCATTTGTCCAAGTGCTTGACATACAAGGTTTCACTACACATTTTTGTTGTGCATAGGAGAACTCATTCTCTATAGGTGGTATCAGAGCAAAATTGGTGCTGAAGCTTCATCAACAGATCTAGAGGTAAAGCAAAGCAAAATAGGAGCTACAAAACAAGAGGGAGCTTCACAAACGCAAGAGCAAAGGATAATATAACTATTCGAGGTAACTCTCAAAGTCTTTAATAGTCTTCAATGGCTGAGTTAGGTCAACAAGTAGAGAAATTGGATAAGGATAACTATCTCGTGTGGAAGTTTAGAATGACCAACTACCTAATGGGCAAAGGCTTATCGGGTATTGTGAGCAGCGATGATGCTCAACCTCAAATCAATCAAGCTATGGCCAAGGAAGTCCAAAGGAGGCAAGCAAAAGAATGGGAAGAGAGGAATAGGAGAGTCATGCTGCTCATTTTGCAAGTCATTACTAATGCCATGGTAGGGCATATTCAACATCTAGAGAAAGCTAAGGATGCTTGGGAAGCTCTTGAAAGGATGTATTCAACAAATACCAAAGCTAGAAACTTCAACTCAAGAATGAGTTGAACACAATCAAGAAAAGTTCGAGTCAATCCATAGTTGAATATACTTTGAAGATTAAGGAGCTAAGCGATGCTTTAGCTTTTATTGGCACAACGGTTGAAGACAAAGATCTTATGTGTTATACTCTCAATGGATTGAGAGAAGATGAAAGGTGGAAGCCTTTTATAACTCCCATTAACTTGAAAGATGCATATCCAGGTTTTGAACAACTAATCCCTCATCTTGTCACAGAAGAGCTTAGCTTTGGTGGCCCCAAAGGAAAGGACAGCCACAACCAAATGTTATATGGAGGTCGAGATAAAGGAAGGAACTCAAGAGGAGACTCAAGAGGAAAAGGAAGAGGTCACAACAACTCCAACTACAATCAAAACAATTCAGAAGACAACAAGGATGCATCAAATGCCAACACACAAGGAAGAGTTCGAGGTAGAAGTAGAGAAAGAGGCCGAGGCTCCTACAATTCTCATAAAGCTATAACATGCTATCATTGTGGTAAAGTAGGACACTATGCTAGTTATTGTTGGCTGAAGAATGGAAGAGCAAATGGAGACAATCAAAGGAACCAAAGAAACTATGCAAGCACCTCAAGTGAATGAAGCAAGGACACACTACTTGCAATGAGACATGAGTATAGAAGCTCTTGTGAAGATGACAAAAAATGGTACATTGATTCAGGTTGTAGTAACCATATGTCATGCCAAGGAAGTTTGTTCACTAATCTACAGGTACCAAGTGGAAAGGGATGTGTTGAAACAGGTGATGATACTCAACACATGATTGAACATATTGGAGATATAAAGCTTGGAGATACAAGTAGAGCAAAGGTACTATCTAATGTTCTTCATGTTCCTACAATTTCAAAGAACTTGATTTCAGTAGGACAAATAGTAGAGAAGGGTTATCATGTCATATTCAATGAGAATGGGTGCTTCATAAAGAATCCAAAGGAAGGCTTCAAGGTCATTGATCGAGGTAGAAGAGAAGGAAGGATGTTCACTTTGGACATCCAACATCCACATGGAAAGGTCATGTACATTCAATGTGGGAACAAAAAGATTTCAGAGTTGGACTTATGGCACAAAAGAATAGGACACATCAACATTCCAAAGCTGAAGGACATGAGAAAACATGAAGTGTTAAGAGGTCTTCCAAAATTTAATAGCATTGGACTACATGAGTTATGTGAAGCTTGTCAACTAGGAAAGCAAACGAGGCAGCCATTCAAGAGGAGCAATTATGTGGCTCCAAATGTCTTGGACTTGATACATATGGATGTATGGGGACAACCCAAGAGGCATCAATGGCTGGTAATAGATTTTTTGTCACCTTCATTGATGATCACTCAAGAAAGGTATGGTTTTTTTGTATGAAGCAAAAATCAGAGGTGTTTTCTATATTCAAAAGATTCAAAGTTGAAGTTGAAAAAGAAACAGGAAGGTCTATCAAAAACTTAATGTTTGATGGTGGAGGAGAATACTTCTCCAAAGAATTTTCAAATTTTCTACAAGAGAATGGAATCAAAAGGCAATTCACTTGTAGGTATACACCACAACAAAATGGAGTAGCTAAGAGGAAAAATAGGCAAATTGCTGAAATTGCAAGATGCATGCTCAATGAGATGAAGGTACCATTGTACTATTGGGCTGAACCTACCACAACCGCCATTTACTTGGTGAATAGGTGCACAACATCGGGAATACATCACTTGACTGCAGAGGAGGTATCTTCCGGTAAGAAACCTAATCTTACACACCTCAAAGTGTTTGGATGTGTTTGCTTTGTTCACATTCCACAAGAAGTTAGAACAAAGATGGAATCAAGGTCAGAAAAATGCATCTTCATCGGCTACTCAACGGAGCAAAAAGGATACAAGTATTACAACTCTAGAACAAAGGAATTAAGAGTCTCGCGAGATGTGGTCTTTGATGAACTAAGACCATGGTATGAAGATAAAGGAAAGGAAAAGATTCTTGAAGAAGATTGTGATGATTATGCAGGAACAAATCAAAGAGAACTTCAACAATCAAGCACAAAGCTTTCAGGTCCAGAGGCATCTACATCAAATGAAGAATGTTCAACATGGAGGGGGAGTCATTCTGTGTCTCCAAATTCAGCGCATAGTAGAATCGAAGAAGCAAGTGCTACTCCAAATAGTGAGATAGATGCAAGTGACAAAGAAGATGAAGAGGCAATCACTCCGATGGTAAAGCTAAATAGGTTAAAGAAGCAATTTTCTAAAGGCAATGAAAAAAGATCCTCAAGGACAAGGTATCCAACTCAATGGTTGAGTTATGATAGTTTTATGGCGACACATTTTGCATACATGATGCAAGTTATCAAAGACAAAGAGCCTGAGACATATGAAGAAGCTTGCACACAAAAGGAATGGAAGCAAGCTATGAAAGAGGAGATCAAAGCTCTCAAAGATAATCACACATAGGAGCTAGTGCCAAAGAAAGAAGGTATGAAGATTGTTCCAAACAAATGGTTGTTTAAAGTAAAGAGGAATGCTGATGGTTCACTAGCTACATATAAATCTAGATTAGTTGCCAACGGATTTAAACAAACACAAGGCATAGACTATGATGAAGTTTTTAGCCCTGTTGCAAAGATGGGAACTATCAAAACATTAATAGCAATTGGTGCTTCAAGGAGATGGCCATTATATCAACTCGACATTAAAAATGCTTTTCTTAATGGAGAACTACAAGAAGAGGTATACATGAGCCAACCGGTTGGATTTGAAGATGAAAACCATCCAGATATTGTTTGCAGGTTGAAGAAGGCACTTTATAGCTTGAAGCAAGCACCAAGAGCATGGAATCAGAGATTGGTAGAATATCTAACTAAGTGTGGATACAACCCAAGTAGTGCAGATCCTTCATTGTACATGAAGAAGGAAGAAAATAGAGAGGTATATATTTGCATATACGTTGATGACCTCATCATAACAGGAAATGATGTTACAGGGATTAAAGATATCAAAAGGAAGCTTGGTAAGGAGTTTAAAATTTCAGATCTTGGAGAGCTGAAAACCACTCACTCAACCCATGGAAACAAATACAAAAATTTGTTCAAATGATGGAGAACCATTGGAAGATGTAACGACATACAGAAGCATTGTAGGATCATTAATCTATGCAAACATTACAAGACCTGATTTATCTTATGTTGGTGTACTTTCTCAGTTTATGCAAGCCCCGACAAGTGAACACTTAAATTCAGCCAAGAGAGTGTTGAGATACATAAAGTATATAGTTAATCATTCTTTGTTTTACAAGTTTGATGAAGAATTGCAGGTCAAAGTCTTTAGCGATGCTGATTGGGTAGGTTCAAAGGAAGATAGAAGATCAACCTCAGGTTATGTGTTCATGATAGGAAGCAAACCTATCACATGGAGCTCAAAGAAACAACCTACTGTTGCACTTTCATCCATGGAGGCTGAATATAGAGGATTAGCATTCGCCACATGTGAAGCAATGTGGATTAAAAAGATTTTGGCTAATCTTGGAGTGCAAGTTGGAACCATCCCTATATACAGTGATAACATGTCAAGTATTTACTTGGCAAGCAATCCTATGTTTCATGCAAGGAGCAAGCACATAGAGCTACACTACCATTATGTAAGGGAGAAGGTATTGAGCAAAGATGTGGAGATAAAGTTCATCAGAACCAAAGCGCAGGTTGCCGATATGTTTACAAAGTTCTTGGATGCTTCTAAACTCAAAGGTTTCAAGGATGTGATAAATTTGCAGGACATGGTGAAGATAACTCCCAAATGAGCTTGAGGGGGAGTGTTGAAGATAAATGTACAAGCTCATTTTCATATGAGCTGTGCTTGGATAAATTTACCAAATATAAAGATAAAGGAAAAGATGAGAAAAAGAAAAAAAGAAAAGAAAAAAGTCTAGTCAAAATTCATGACGAGTAAGAGACACAATATCTTGCCTTGTAGTTAGTGGCATGTAGTAGGCAAAGTGGTGAGTTAAGAAGGAGGCACAAACTTCTTCTTCACATGATCATTGGTTATAAAAGTGAAGTGGAAGCACATTAAAAATGAGGAGAGAAAGAGGCAAGAGCTCCCAGTAGTCGGATCTAGTCATTTTGTCATTTTCTCTTCCCTTAGACTCCTTCCAGTCGCATGCTAGTTTGTACACAGCTTTGTTGTGGAGCTCATATCTCACTGTATATGTGCCATTTATTGTGTTTAAACACTCATTGGAAAGCTTATCTTGTGAAATTTCTGCATATCAAACATCTCCATCAAAGCTTATATGTTCTATGAGATACCAGTGAAAGTGTAAAGTCTAGTTTTTGAGTATACCTCTGTAGAGAGGTAGTCTACTTTGTTCGGTTAGATTTCCTGACCAAAACATATCCAAATTGCTTGATTTGTGTCTTATTGAAAAGCTATTGGCATCTACTTTCACTCTCCCAAATATCACATTCAAAAGATTTATATTCTATGAGATATCTATCAGAGAGTGAAGTCCAGTTTTACAGTGTAGTTATGTGTGCAGGTGGTCTATTTTGGTCAGTTGAGTTTCCTGACCAAAACTCATCCAAATTACTTCTTTTTTAGCTTGTTGGAAAGCTATTTGTGTCTAATTTATTTTTGCTAAATATCTTTCTCAAAGGATACATATTGAGAGAGATATCAGTCCGAGAGTGAAGCTCCATTCTTCAGCATACTTGTGTGGACAGGTAGTAACTGCATTATGCTCGGCAATCTGAGAATTTGAGTTCTGTATCTCTCAATCTACGTTTATATTTGTCTGCGTTTTTCTCTCAACTCTGTCTACAGGTCTATTCTGCTATGCTGTTATTTTCTTACATTATGTACTACCTTCTCTACAACTTGCAACAGGCTCAAAAGT